>JAKXYG010001440.1:1200000-1601744 GCA_025895645.1 Cardicola forsteri
GAATAAAACGAATTGATAATTTATGCTTTCATCGTGCTTTTGCATATTTCTATTTATTAAGTGAGTATTGATTTGAAACAATAAATAGTCAATAATTTGGAAATCGGTTTGTTTTGAAACTGAATGTATTATTTTGTATTCACAAAAATGCTCAATGTCCAATTGTAGAATAAAATCATTTTGATGTTTATAACGGCAATTAAAAATTTTAAGAATTACCATTTTAAATACATAAAAAAAGGTTTTTTAATTTTCAGTTTCAAATGTTTTGTGGGAAACATCTTTCAGCAGTGAACACTTGTTTAACGGCAGTACTTTATTTTAAAAGATTCAAAATTAATAACAATTCTTTAATTATGTAGAGATTTTGAAAATTTACATAATGCTTTGTTTTATCACTGCTAATTATTTATAATTGTACCTATTTTTGTGTACTGTTACTTCTACCAATAACCATAGTTTCCGATAGCAAAGATTTGAACTGCAGGAGGTTCGATTTATGAAAATTTAACAAGAACAACTTAACTATCCAGTTTTCAACATTTTCTGTTATAACCAATTAATTAAACACTGATTATAATGATTAATTTTTCCTTCAAATTAGCAAGTATCACATTTTTGTGTTATTATAAATTATGGGGACAAACACCTAACAACCAAGTATTGGATCCGATTATCACAAAACGTCCGCGTACTCGTTAAAGAACTAACGCAAATTAGTGACAGGGTACACAGTGGCATGACTGGGCTCTCACTTCGTTGAATGAGTGCTAAAAGATATCCAATGTAGCCGTTGGGTAAAGGGAGGCACTCTTTACAATGGCAAGACTGATTTGCTAATTTTTGTGAACAGTTGTGTAGTCATAAGAATACTATCTATTAGCCAAAAAACTTTGTTACTTATCGCCATTCGTTATGTACACGGGGCTTCTTTCTTGCATGTAGAAAAGACAATTGATTGATATACTCTACAAATATATAAATCATCAAAAGAATACTCCATGTTATCTACTACTTGATCGATATCCACGATCTTCAAAGGTAAACATATAATGCACAATTACATGAAAGAATCTTGTTGCCCGTGCTCTTAAGGGAGAAAGTTTTGAAATAAATAAGTAATAATCACATTTACATTAGGTCATACACAAGCGTTTCCGATTTTCGGCGCTTCTTTCTACACCAAAATGCATATTTTTTAGGGTTTCTTGGCTGTCGCTTCTTTTTCGAGTTGTAGTTCTTTCCTCCAAATTAGCCTGGAGAAGATTAAAAATGGACCAATCTAGCCATTCCTAAACCAGGATAAAAAGGACTGTTTGTGCTCGAGGTTAGCAAACTGGCCTTGGCAAGCAACTTATAGTGCTACAGAAACAATAAGGGGATGCCATTCAGGCAAACAACGGCAAAGAAGTGTCAACACGACTAAGATGCCAGTGTTGAGTGAAAGCCGAAAGGAAGCTGTCTTTGACTAAGCGAAAAAAATTACTTGGCGAAATTTTTACTTTTACTACCCAAAAGAACGGTTTTGGAATGGACAATTGATGATGGAAAATGAAGGTTGGAATAAATCACAGAAAATGTGGCTAATAATTATTCGGAAAGATCTGATTGAAATAAATGTTTCATGGCAAAATGTTCAAACAAATGCATCATTTTGTTGCCCCATGCTTATTTTTAAAGCAAAATGGTTTTGTAATAATAATAATAAATGTTCTCCACCCCAACCTCTTTAATTTTCAATACAGACTTGTCTAAGGTAATAACAATCATACGCTATTTTGATTAAAATTTATAAAAGAATAAATAAAAATATGTACGCTGCAAGTATGTAATACAAGCATGTTTTTTTCTATATTAGCATTATGATAAACGAAAATGTACTAACGTAAACCAAGACAGAACATTTTACAGACACAAATATGAAAAAATAATCAATAAACATAGTTGTTTCAAATAAATTATTGATTAGTATGTACAATACAAATCGTTAATCAATAAAAAAGATAAACCAAAATTATATAATTGTAATAACACATCCATCCCCCAAAAATGTATGCGCTGTTTGCTTTATAGGATAATTATCAATCCAATTGAGATAGGCAGTTTTGCATTTAAAAAAATCAATAGTCGACATATTGTATGTGCGTGCATACGTATTTAATTTTTGTGGAAAAAAGATAAGTCTTTTTATCCCAAAAATACAACCGAGACATTTGTTTGAATGTATGTCTGTTTATCAAAAGCAGCTCATGTTGCATTAGATAATCGAAAGGAAATAATTGTGCGTGTCACTGTTTTCTAATAGTTAGAATTTGTTTGAAATAGCGCCAAGTGAAGTTTGATTTGATAGTTTACATTATCAATTGATGAACTAAATAATAAATGGGGAATGTGTGAATGACTGATTTATGTGATCTTGATAAACAAGACTATAATCTACAAATACGTTTAATACTTTACAACTTACACGATTATTTCAAAATTGTACTTTTAGTCAATGTAATAGAACAGTGACAAAACCACATTTTCGTTATTTTCAAGTTCATAATTGACTTAGCGTTTTCTATCAAATAGAATTTTTGTATTCTTAACAAAAGCAGGGATTATAATTACGTTTCTTGGCTAAAAATGACAGCCATCTAACATTGTTAGTCTATGTAAAGGTTAGCGTTACTGCCCGATAATGTTAGTAATGACTATCACAGTTAAATGGTTACAACTAATGTTGGTACATCCTTAGATTACCTTTCAAGAAGCCAAGGTTTGATCTGCTTTAGTCTTACTCTAACATACACGAAAAAGTAAAAAAAAATACTGTCAACGTAAACAGACCTTGCATGTAAATATAAGTTTTCTATTTCAACAGTTATAAATACACTTATTTTGAATTTGACTATGCAAGTAAAAATTGGAAACGACAATTTACACAATGTATGTCATCGCATACAACTTAAAAGCACTTAAAGATTACCTGGTGTTATCAAATTTTAAATAAGATCATGAGAATAAAAAGCCAGAGAAAAAATCACTCAACCAAGTTTTCGAAAAGAACACAAAAATGGTTAATGTTCAAAACTTGGCTAAAATCCTAATGAAAATGTACACAAAAGATTAAATTCATTCATTTTGATTAGTGACGTCACCTCTTCTATATTTTATAAGGCATACTAATCGATCAAATCCAATGGCTTGGTAGGCGTGACGCTAAGGTAGTTTCTTGGCTAATAGACGACATTCTTGAGACCACTGTTTGCGAAAGTTGATTAGGGGCTAATTTTTTTATCAGAATCACGTTTCCGCCTAACAGCTACGTGCGGTATACGTATACCTAAAAAAAGCTTTTACCTGCACTAGGTAGACGCTTGTACCCACCGGTTGAAGCCCAGTTATGTTCTCAGTCCTCGGCGTTACCTGAAAGCTTATCAATAAAAGATGCACCATGTGTTGGTATCAGTGAATAATATTACCATTACTGTAATTGGTGATCTTATAAGCATAACCTGAATGCAGTGTATTTCGCCAATTTTTAAGTGATCTTTATGTTAATTTTAGTTAAATTCCTAATCTTTGATTTGTAATCGAACAGCGTTAAAAGATATAGAATCGCAAGCTGTAGATGAGATAACTATTTAATTAGTACTGGTTAACTGATTAATGACAGCAGAGAGAAAGGCACACTTCAACCGAAATCATTCCAAGTAAACATTATGTATAAGCGCTATTTTACTAGTACATCGTACTTCTAGCTTCATAACACCAGCTGGTTGAAAGGGACAGTTTCAACCAATAAACTCTAGAACGAATGTGCACCCCTTTTAGAACGTACCATAAAAATAGAATAAGTTAATGTCAAAAGCTTAAGCCTTTACTGTTTCAATATCTGAAAAAGCCACTACTGCATTTCCGACAGATATACGTCGTTCAGCAACCGAACCGACTAAAACGAAGATCGAAACCAGTAACCTACGAAAGTACCATTAATATACAAAGAACAATTTCCATGCTTTAAGTCACAATGACATTTGACATAAAGGTCGATAAATATTCATCAGTTTTTATTTGTTCTTAAAACGCATTTTCCTAAAGAACATGAATGCTCTTAAGTTTCATCAAAAAAAGGTTGAATGACATCCAAGCAATAAATGCCGCCATTTAAAACATGCATACAATTCATCGTGCGCACTACCTACCAGACATATACAACTAATTACGCAACTACTTGTATTAATAACATTAATCACTTTACTCCGAAAAAATTGTTTTCCATCAAACCCAATCTTTTGGACAGTAATAATTCGCAGGAATGAACTTTGCCTTTTTGTTTAATGATATGAATATTCCGTAAAGATCAACTTTCAATATATGCCCTTAATACTCGTAAGCAGTTCGATTTTAAATATTACCAAATGTTTGCATTCCGAGTTCTAATTTAAAAGTTCATTTCAGTAAGAATATCTAACATGAGCTAAACATATATTCAAAATGTTACATATTTATAAAACGTCTCATTTGACCATCATCCGGCAGCAACCAGACGAACATACAATAGCACGATATTTACCCGAAGTAAATATACTTAATATAGACCACCTTTTTTACAATTAAAAACTACAGGATTCAATGTTAATATATTTAAAGAAATGTGTTTATGCTCCCAGCATTAAACAAACTAACTCACCAAAGCGTATTACAAAGATAATACTGGAAACTAGCAGCAATAAAGAATTGACAGACCAGATATTTAAATTGACAAATAGTAAATCGTGTTTTGTTTACATGTGAAATCTAATCAACCAACCAACATAATTAAATAATACATAATGAGCAATTTATGCATGAGACATTTATTGCATCAAGTTTCCCCAAATTCGATGCAACTTTCGAAAAGGGGTACAAAGCAAAATGACTCAAATATGAACACTTGATCTTACGAAAATGGATAGAAAAAAAAATAAACAAAAGCAATTTATAGTTAAATTGGATATTACGTAAAAGGACGAATATCAGTTACAACATAAAACACCAACACTCAGAAATAAGAGAATCCTTTTATTTGCAAAAAAGCATTATACGTAAGTTCAAATAAGCATAAACGATACAGACGGTAATAAGACTATCTACGTAAACAAAAACGTGTGAATACAGTAACCAGTAATCAGAAAAACTAATTTTTTCAATGTAATAGGAAAAATGATGAAATAAATCGCACAATGTAAACACCTATGACAGTCTGTTTAACCCTAAAGTAAATCTGACTCATACATGCGCATATTTGCATTGGTTATAGGCAATTTAAGCTTTTTCTTCTGTTGGTTTTTTGCTGTCTTCTACAATAATATGTTAATTAAAAAATAGTTACAAACCTTCATTATCTGGATCAGAAGTCCACAAAGTCAAATTATCCCGAAGTAATTGCATAATCAAAGTAGAATCCTTGTAGCTCTCTTCGGTTAACTGATCAAGTTGTGCAATTGCATCGTCAAATGCTCTTCGTGCCAAATCACAAGCGCATTCCGGTTTATTTTGAATTTCATAAAAATATACAGAATAATTAAGCGCTAATCCCAACCTGATGGGATGTGTCGGTGAAAGCTCAGCAATAGCTATTTTCGTGGCATCTTCATAAGCATTATTACTTTTTTCTGCAGCATCATTACGTTCATTAGCAGTAGCAAATTCGGCCATATAACGATAATAGTCACCTTTCCTGTCATTATGGTAATACATTTAAATGTTAACTTACATTTTTAAATAAAATACTTTAGAGTCAGCAGGAGCATCATCCTTAATTAAATAATTGTCTATAAGACCAAGAATTTCTTGTGCAACTTCATTTAACTCATTTTCCAAAACTTTTCGGTATTGCACAGCAATCGCAGCCTTCTCTGTATTACCCCTTTTTTGTTCACATTGTTCATAAGAGATACAGACTCTCCAAGAAGAACGCCTCGATCCAATTTTATTTTTATATGAAACAGATAGCAAATTCCGCTCTTCAGTAGTAAGATGATCTTTCTTATTTCGCACTACTTTCGACATCGACGATGCCATTTCTATAAAAAAAAGAGTTAATAACACAAATGACCATAAAGCATATAAAAAACATTTTTTAAAAACACTAACCATCAAAACGTTCCAAAGATTCTGCTAATTTAGCAAAATAAATCTCATTATCAAAATCGAACATCTTGAACGGGAGTAAAGAGTCTAAACAATGGCGACTGAAAAGATGAATTTAGGTCTGTACATAATGTTCTACTTAAACAAGAACAATTTAAAAAATATATAAATTAAATAAAATACATTTTAAAAATTATTTTAAATAAAATAAAAATAATATTTATATATATATATTATAATTTTTTTAAATGTTCCCTTTTAATTTTTGAAATTTTATTTTAATGTTTATTATTTATGTTCATAAATTGACGATAATTTTTACTAAATGTATAGTCCATCAATTACTAAATATTTTAATACCTTTAATGTTGTTTATCCGTGTTGTTTTGTTACTTTTTAGTTTTCATTTGTTTTTGTAATAAATAGCTTAAATTATTAATAAAATTTTATATTTAAGGTTTACGATTTATATAATTATAAGAAAAAATGTATAATGCTAAAACTAGAGTTAAAGATTCTACACTATGGAAATTTTTAGTAAAACTTGCAATATGTATTTAGAAAATTATAAAAGTATATTCATTTATTTTTATAATAAAATGTTATACGCATATATATATATATATATATATATATATATATATATATATATATATATATATATATATATATAATTATTTAAAATTAAAAAGCACTGCATTTTAGGATTTTTATGATGTATTTACATTTAAGCATACAATTTATAATCTTTAACTTCATTGTATCGATGCAGGTTTTAATTTACTGACAAAATAAACATTTGTATAAATGAGTAACTTTTAAAACATTTCTTAATTACAGTGGTTTCAGGTTTCAGGTTTATACACGAGTTAAATAGGAGAAAACTCCTTATCAAAGTTATTGGATATCATGAATGTAAAAAATAACAAAAAAGAATAAATATAAATAAAAGTGTAACAAAAGAGTTAGGTAAAATTAAGGAGAAAAAGCTTATCGTATGTCAATTTAAACGCTTGAATGGATGGGGCTAACACAACATGCGGGGGCAAACTATTCCAAGCGGAAATAACCCTATAAGAGAAGTGGTGGAAACCTATACGGAATTGAACGCGGGGTTTAGAGAGCTTGAGAGGGTGTCCTCTACGAGGGTCGCTAGAAATTGTGAAAAGATGCTTAAACTGTCGGACTTGATGAGTTTGAAAACTAAGATGAGGTCGCCCCGGAGTCTTCTATCTTTCAAAGGGAAGAGGCGGAGGGTTTCCAGCCGCTTAGGGTAGGGGACGCTTTTAAGGGCACGCGGCAGCCTAGTGAAGCTTCTTTGAACCTTATCCAGTTTGACGATATCAGCCCTTAGAAGTGGGGAAGTCATTTGAATGCAGTATTCAAGATGCGGTCTAATATAGAGTTGATAAAGGAGTCGTATACAGCTAACTGGAATATTTCTCAAATTACGCCTAAAAAAATTGGTAAGACGATAACAGGTTAGAATTGCTCTATTATAATGGGATGAAAAACTAAGGGAGGGGTTGAAAGTAACTCCTAGATCTTTAACCGTGTCGATCTTGGTAATGTTCTGGGAACTAGGGAATTTAAACTGATTCCCAGAGAAGTTCCCAAAAAAGAAGTGGTTACATTTGGAAATGTTTAGAGGGAGAGCATTATCAAAGGACTATTAATGGATGTTATTAATTTCCTGTTGCAATTGTTCAGGGTTGGAGCCCCAAATTTTGACATTGTCAGCATAGAGAAGGATATCAGAATGAACAACTGAGGGCAAGTCATTAATATAAATAACAAAAAGAAGTTACCCTAATACTGATTCCTGGGGGACGCCTGAAGTAATCGGGGTAGGGGGGAGGATGCATTTCCTAATTTGACGCTAAACTGGCGATTGGAGAGAAAGTCGTGTACCCACTCTAAGAGAAGAGGACCTATACCGAAGGCTTTGAGTTTACTAAGCAGTGCAGAATGCGGAACTTTGTCAAAGGCTTTGAAAAAGTCGAAGTAGATAACGTCGACTGATGATGAACGTTCCAGCTTGTGGGTAATGTTTTTGGTAAACTCAAGGAAGTTGGAGAGACAGGATCTCCTCGGCATGAACCCATGCTGAGCGGGGCTAATAAAGTTGTTGTGTGTGATCAAACCCATCAAATGAGATTTAATTATTTTCTTGAGGATTTTGCTGAAACATAACAGAATACTTATGGTCCTAAAGCTATCAGACTTAAACTTGAAACCGGACTTATAAATTGGACGTATAAAAACAAGCTTTTAAATTGCAGGGGAAATGCCGGACTGAATGGAGCGGGTAAAGATGTGGGTGAGGGGAAGAGCGAGTTCGGATGCACATTCTTTAAGGACTCTCGGGAAGAGGTCGTCAACACCGCGAAATGTTGATTTAAGTTGGGACAAATACTTAGACACTAAAGGGGGAGTGATGATAGGGCTACCGGAATCGAGGGCAGGATTAGGAAGGGAATTGATTGAAAAGTCGGGATTGAAAACGGACTTAAAGTATTTCCCAAAGGTATTGCACACCTCAGGGAGCGATAAAAATAAACCGGTATTATTTTTTAGCTTAGAAAGGGAAATGTGGTAACCCCGTTTGTTCTTGATAAATTTGAAGAGAAGACTATTATCCGATATGGCATTGCTCAGGAGTGAATGGAGTCTAAGGTTTTTAAGCCGTCTGAAACAAGCAACAGATTTACTACGAAGATCTAGGTAGCGATAGAGGAAGGAGGGGAGTCCTGACGATTTCCACTTATAAAAAGCTATGTTGGTGGGACTTAATGATACGAATAATAAAGCGGGGAATTTTGGGTTTGGAACAGGTAGGGATGTGAAAGGGAATAAAACGCTCTATACCTATTCGAATGGAATGATAAAAGTAGTTATATGAATTATCTAAGTTATTATTTGAGAGGTCCCAGTTGACTTGCTTTAGGAAGTTTTTAAAACCTGCAAAGTCGGCTTACGGAAATTAGAATAGGCAGGGATTGAGGCTTATAGCCCACAATTGGTAAAGGGAAATAGATTTTAAGGGCAAGTAGAGTGTGATCACTCTTACCCAAAGGGGAGCTGCCAATCCTAAACCTGGTAGGAGAGCGAACGTGCTGGTAGAGTGCGTGCTCAATACTGAATTGGAGGAGCGTGGTATCAAAGGATTTAGGGGAGCAGCTGAGAGTGTCCCAATTTATGGAAGGGGCGTTGAAATCACCCATTAGAATATGGTAGTTATGTTTGGTGGTTAACAGAGAGTAAAGGTCTTGGAAAAGGAACCTATTGGAAGCATCCAGATGAGAGGGGGACGATAAAGGATAAAGAAGAGAGCAAGTTCATCTGAGGAGAAGGTGATTGCAACAGAGAGAAGATCGTATCCATGTTCAGAAAAATCCGAGGAGGGAAGGGGAGAGAAACTAATGTCATCCTTGATATAGAAGAGACAACCCTCGCATCTAGAAACCCTTGAATCACATCGGACAGTGTTGTAGCCATGGATTAGTAATTCATTATCATGTATATCATCTGATAACCAAGTTTCAGTAATGCCGATTATGTGGGGTTTAGATTCTTCATCTAGGCTGGCTAATTCGGTGAGCTTATTCGAAAGACTGAAAGCGTTGGTATAAAAATATTCAGGGGACAGGGTTAGGGAGAGTAATAACGGTCCTAATTCTTTTAGACCATAGTAAAATGGGACGCGACTCCGGGGCGGGAAAGGAAAATTCTGGGTAATGGAGAGAGGTGTGGAAGTATCCTTTAGCTTAAGAGGAGTAAGCTTAACTACTAGGATGGCCGCGAGTTTGGGGCAAGTGCTGTGGAGCAAGACAGGAGATTTACCCAACCTATCCGCCATGGGATTATCCTTATGGAGACGGATCCCTGGAAAATTTTTGCGGATTAAGGGCCACATGCTTAAAATATTAGAAACGACACATGGGGTACAGCTAACAATCAGGATCAGGACGGTACACGAGGTGCGTAGGACTTTATCCTTTTAATCCTCGGTTCTCAAAGTATCTGAAAATTTGAAATCGGGAAGAATAAAGAGGGAGGAAGAAGGGGACAAGAAAAATAAATAATTGTGAGAGAAAAGTAAAAAAAGAATAAAAGAGTAGATTAGAATTTAAATAAAATTGGAGAGCATGTGTTCGTTATAATTTATCTTAAATGACCCCAAGGATTTAGAATTGACTATATGACTGGGAAGCTTATTCCATTCTGTAATGAATCTGTGTGTGAAATGATTTAGTCTAATACTGTGAGAGCTCTGGGTTTGTGAATCTTTAGACAATGTCCCCTAAGGTTACCATTATTAACATTAAAAAATGAGTGATTCTATTGCTTGCGAATAACTGATATATCAAGATTAAGTCGCCTCGGAGTCTCCTATCTCCTAAAGAGAATAATTTTAATTTTCGTAGACGTTCAGAATACGACTTGAAACAAAGCTCATGAAGGAGTCTGGAGAGCATCCTTTGAACTCTTTTTCAGTTGATATATATCACCTTTCAGAGATGGGGCAGTTACCTGGATACAGTATTCTAACTGTGGTCTTATATATAACATAAATAGTAGTTAAAGGCTGTCTATCGGAATTTTACCTAAATTGCGTCTAAAGAACTTAATTAGGCTAAAACATTTTTGGGTCGCTAATTTGTAATGTAATGAGAAGACTAGGGATGACGTAAATGTAACACCCAAATTTTTAACCATTTTTACTGTTGCAATAAATTTATCCCGAATTGTAAATGTTACCCCTGAAGATCGTCCAAAAGTTATATGCTTACACTTTTCTAAATTTAAAGGAAGCTTATTTTTAACCGACCAAAGATAGATATTATTAATATCTTGTTGCAAAAGTTCTAGGTTTGTGCCCCAGATTTAAACATTATCCGCATACAGCAGAATGTTTAATTGAACTTTTGCAGATAGATCATTGACAAACAAGATGAAGAGTAGGGGGACCTAGGACTGATCCTTGTGGCACACCTGATGTTATTTTGCACTGGGTAGATAACGTTTGCCGAGCCTAACTCTGAAATATTGATCCTTTAGAAAATCACTAATCCAATTTAATAGGGGATCACCTATGTCAAAAGTCTTTAACTTAGCCATTAGGAGAGAGGTGGGACTTTACCAAAAGCTTTAGAGAAATCGAAGTAGACAGCTTCAACGTATGGGTGTTGTTTTAAATCACTAGTTAGACCGTTAGTGAATTCTAATAGGTTAGTTAGAAATGAACGAGAGGGGATGAATCCATGCTGAGCAGGATTTATTAACTTCTTGTCCAGGAGATAGTCTACTAAATATCCTTTGATAAGTCTCTCTAATACTTTACTAGGTGCAGGTAGAATGTTCATCGGCCTGTAACTATTAGGACTAAATCTGCTGCCTGTTTTATGAATTGGCCTAATGTAAGCTAATTTCCAGACCTCTGGTACTTGCTCACTAAAAAGGGATACATTAAATAAATGATGAAAAACTGGTGCCAATAGATCGGCACACTCCCTAAGAATTCTAGGGTAAATACCATCAGACCCGCATGAGTTAGATTTTAGATGCTTAAATTGTTTACAAATCATATCCTTAGTAATTTTAAAATTACCTAAACAAGTAGAAGGATTGGTAGAACAGCTGGCTACCATCTCTCCAGTGCAAAACTGACCTAAAGTATTCCTTGAAAGCTTCGCACGTAGATTCAGCTAATAGAGACAAACCATTACAGTCTTTAATACTAGGAAGAACATATTCTGAACATCGTTTTCTTTTAATAAAATTAAATAAGATTTTTAAATTATTTTTGGCTTTATGTAACAATGTGTTAAGTTTTTTAACTTTATACCTTTTAATGGCTGCCACGACTTGATTTCGAATATCGATATATTTGTAGTAAAAACAAGGCAATTTCGTAGCGTTTCACTTAGTAAATGCAGAGTTCCTTTTCTGGATTAACCGCTTAATACGGCTGGGAAATATCTTTTTATATGAGTTTGGGTCATGAAAAGGACAAATAACCTAATCCCACGACTAATGATGTCTGTTATATGTGAGTATAGGCAATTTACGTTATCAAAACCTAGTAGATTCCAATTGGCATTAAGGAAAAAACTCCCGTAAATCATTAAAGTTAGCCTTCCTAAAATCAGGGGAGAGTAATATATTCCCTTTCTGCAATTTAAGGATAGGCGTGAAAAAATAAACTGAGAAAGACAGGACTGAGTGATCGCTCCTTCCCAAGGGAAAGAGAAACTTGATTGAGTCTACTAGAGATAGAATGTTAGTAATAACCAGGTCCAGACAATATGGATGGCTTCCAGCTCTATATCTAGTAGGGGAACGGACATGCTGCTGGAAGGCGTGTTCAATACTAAAATTAAGCAAACTGTGTTCAAAGAATACTTGAGGCCCCTCAAGGGAATTTTAGTTAATTGAGGGATCATTGAAGTCCCCCATTAAAACAATGTATTTATGAGGTAGGGAGGCGAGGAAAGAGAGTTCTTTTACAAGAGATCTATCTAAGGCCTTTGAGAGAGAAGGGAGTCTATACAAAATAGAAAAGAGAGCTAATTTTTC
The DNA here is from genome assembly GCA_025895645.1 of Cardicola forsteri. Lineage (NCBI taxonomy): Eukaryota > Metazoa > Platyhelminthes > Trematoda > Strigeidida > Aporocotylidae > Cardicola > Cardicola forsteri. The sequence goes on from JAKXYG010001440.1 coordinate 1,212,700, forward strand.
CGAAGCCAATGGAATCTCTAAATGCAGAAAATCATACCCCTTTAACGTATTACCTAAAACTGGTTTAAAAATAGAGAACTGTAGAGTTTTTAACATAAAAAATACACCCTCTACACTTACCCCTATGCGAGTCCCTCCTAACAATATTATACTCATGAATGCTTATTTCACTATCTAAAATTTTATCAGTGAGCCAAGTTTCTGTAACCCCAATGATGTGTGGTTTATAAGCGGTGGCTAAACATTTAAACTCAGACAACTTATTCCTAAGACTAAATGCATTAGTGTACACAACTTTGAGTGCTACGGAGTTATTAGTAATGGTGAATTTTGTCTTAGTCGATGTCTTAATGGGACGTAGATTAGACCCCGAGGCGAAGGGGGAAAATTCTGATTGATTCTATCTAGCCTTAAGGTGTTAACCTAACTATAGGGACTTTAGATGGGTTTAACACATTGTTGGGGATATTACCTAGGAAAAAGACCGCTTGGGCCTTTTTTCTAGTGGTAGATCTTTAAAAAGTCTTAGGTTAAAAGATAGCGAACTTCTAATACTAGGCCAGCTCTTAAAAAAGGTCTAATACATGTTGAGGCAAAGGGAATCTGACAAGTAACGGGGGGCAGAATGAGCTAGTTTACAATGAATCCTACTTACTTTTATTAAAGGTGCAGGATGGAGAATATCCTTACACATATCAGATATGATTTGGTGACAATTGGTCACTGTGTCGGGCGTACCCTTAATGATAATAATACATGCTCTTTGTTGTTCAGTAACAATATCTTTAGAGGCGTTAAAAATCTCTTCCTGAGAAAGTTTTAACGCACAGTTTGCAGCTGCATTAGCTGGGCAGAGCATGGAGATATGAGATTTTAAATCAATTATTTTCTCATAGATATTCCTAATATCGATTGTGGATGCATGAAATTTTTGTGCAAGAGCACAAATTTCCTTACACACTATAGCGTTGTTACAGTTATCTTCTAAATATTTATAGATGTTATCCACCTTATTCTCAAACAAGTCGCCTGTTTCTTTAATAGGTTTGCATTTTTTATGCAAACATTCCCTACAGATAAAATCTTCATCCGAATGAGCGTAAAAAGCATAACTGGCTATTGAAAGTCCCGTACAACATTTATGGAACCATAAATCACATGAGGAACATCCCAATTTTACAGGTTTGCTACACCCACACCGTCCACAGTAATTTGAGTGTGAATCCATTTATGTATAAGCAACGAAAACAAAACAAAAAATATTTATCAATAATAAAAACAATAGTTTTTCTAAACAAATAGTAAGAAGAACCAAAGATTATTTTTAAAAATATGCAAAATGCAATCTGATTAAAGAGAGAGCAAAAAAATAAAACTTATTTGAATCGAAAATCGCGCGAGGAAGGTATGGGGACGTTTGCAGGACATACGTGTTATCTTAACTTCAGTGGTATATATATAAATTTTATTATTATTTATTATAAAATGTTACGTTAGCAGTATTAGTAATAATACATGAAAAAACTTCTGTTAATAGCATCACGAAATTTATTTTAAGATGATAAAACCTTAATATTAAATGTTTTGGAATATATTACTTAATCTAAATTTGTTAGATTTATCAATAAAAAACAAAGTTAACGTTTATTTACCATTTACAAGCACGTTGTTAAATTAATTAACCTGACATCAAGATATAGTATTTGAAATTAAAATGTGTTCACCAGTTTGTAATTAATTTTATGTTTAATATATATAAGCATTTTGTAAATAAACTTTTAAATATTAATAATTCTAAAAGCGATATTTACTAAAAAAATGAACATGGACTTGAGTTACACTATCAACAGTAATTACAAACGCCTATTTACTTTCGGAAAATATTTTTGGTTGAACATTCAAACAATAAAAATTAAATTATACACATTCTCTTTATAAAAACAATATATTTATGTTGTAGCAAAAACTAATTGTAATTTAACTATATCCGTTCCTTTAATTATTTATAAACATGACAACTTTAAATTTCGTAAACAAAAGCGTAAAATATTAAGAAATGCAGATGTAAAAACTATATTGAATATTGTTTAAACATTTTATTTACTTGTATATAATTGAAACCAATTTTAGCGTAAAAATTACTTTTTAAGACAATGAGAAAATTTGTTTTCAACCAGGGTATTTTGCAGTTAGAAATTTTGTTTTCAAATACTTACTACAAACGTTTATTTTAATCGTTAAAAAATTTATTTGAAAGTATCAATAATTTATTCAATACATTATAAGTTAAATTTACGAAATAAACTGTTTTTTTTGGCTCAATACATTAAATATACTTAAAATATCACAAGCTTTATTCTGAATGTATTTTAAAGAAATTTTTATACAAGTTCCAAAAAATCATTGTAATTGAAACGTAAGGAAACGCTGTAAAAAATTTTTTTACACAATTTTACCTTCACTAGTAATAAATAATTATGTTAAATAAACCGGCTCAACGTAACTATTACAATTTTTGTAAAAATATAAAAGATACACAAGTTAATTTCAAAACCAGAAGCATAAAAAATTGTGAAAAGTCAATAAATCCAAATGCTGTAAAAAGGAGATCAATAATTAAATAAATTACGAATACAAAAAAAAAACAAGTTACCTAGATCACACAAACACATACGCCACAATATTTTACAATCCAAAAATTAGTTAAATAATAATATTAAAACACAAAAAACATTAGCTACAATAAATGCAAATAAACGCTTTTTCCAAGTTCATCATTAAAAAAAGAAAAAAAAAATTTTATCAAAATAAAATCATAAAACAGAAGTAAAAATAATATTGTAAGAAATTGAAAAATCAATAAACAATTATTTCAAACGCAAATTTTTCCCAAAGCATCGGCTCCTCCACTTGCAATGAAACTTTTCTTTGGATGAAATGCAACCGCATTAGTGGATTCGCAAAATTTTTTCCTATGAGTTGTTATTTCTTGCAAACAGCTACGACTGTTGATATCCCATAAACGAATGGAACAGTCGTGACCTATAAAACAATGACAAAATAATTGAAAATATACAAAAATTGTTAATGTACGTATAAATTATAGATTTTCAATACGCAAAATATCTAAAGGTTCTATAAACCTAAACAATAAGTAAAAATCCTGTCTAAACGTCATGTAATTAAAATAGTCTAAATCACATATAGTCTTTACCAAGTTACTAGAATTTCGCTTTAGTGTGCAAAAAATAAAAATTCTACTACAAATACTCAATACAACTCTTAATCTGGCTTTGCTAAAACACAGCATCAATAAATCGTTATGCACTTGAAAACGTACTACCAGACAATAGCTGCAATCCATTTGAATTGATACTAAGCGATGTAACCGCATCCAAATGTCCCGTAAACTGATGAACAAATTTACCGCTTGATACATCGAGCAAACGAATTTGTCCATCACCATGAGCACTGGCTACCAAAGGCATGTAAGGATGCGACACTACAGATGTGACGTAATAGTTTTGATTTGTCCAACTTCTAACTGAAACATTAGAGGCTAAAAATATATACACATATAATTGAGTAAATTTTAGAAAACCTTACAACTAGACTTTCAAAAGTTAGTAAAACATCTGTAACAATTTCCTTTCGTTGTACAACATACGTACAAAATTGAGTTCTTTGTTAGTTGACTACATCTTTGTGACATAGCCAGTGTTTACAAAAATTAGCAAAAAATTGTGAACAAGTTTTCTGTAAGATAGATAATTGACTGAATGAATCTGTCAATAACTATTCGGAAAGATCTAATTGAAATAAATGCCTTGAGGAATCGAACAAGAATTTTGGTAAAATGTTTGAACAAATGAAATTATTTTGTTACCATGTTGTTTTAAAATTATGGGACTTTGTTGTTGTTTCTGCTGTTAGTGTTATCTTGTTACTCCATGCTTATTTTGTAATAATACTAATAGTAATAACTTGGCCAAACGTTTTTAAAAATCTTAACTGATAACCTGACCTCAAAACAAGCTTTGTACATAATCTTATACAACTAGTTAACAACACCCAAGGAGGGGTTAGTCAATTCTCACATTCTTTCAAACACTTCGCTTGAACATGTTGAATGAGTTGACCTTTTTCCAAATCGAAAATTCCCACATGTCCCGAACCAAAACCGACAATAAAACGATTTGTGTCAGATTGTAAAAATATTGATGAGGTTGGATTGATGGGTTGGTTTGCAAAACTTTCTATTTGACTAAGCATAGTGTCGAAATGATAAACGCAAATAGATGCTGACGATTCCATTGCATTGACTTGCCACAACCGCGCAGTTCCGTCAGACGATACGGACAACAACAAATTATCAGGCTACGTAGTTACAAATATATATATATATATATATATATATATATATATATATATATATATATATATATATATATATATATATATATATAGGTACTTGCCAGTAAACATTTAGTTTTCAATTTTTGTTGTTTTAACTTGAGATATATATTTTTCAACAAAGTAATTGTGCTAAAATAATATGGACTATAATAATTGAAGTTAATTGTTGTTTAACTTTTTTATAATTAAAATATATAAGTGTCTTGGAATTTTTGGATAATTAGCATTTACATGGGTAAATGGTGACAGTTACACTTAAAAATTGTGTACATATTAAGTTAATAACATAAAACGATTACGCAACAAAAATTTTAAAGAAAATTATTATTTCTTTACATAATTCTACAAGTGCTTACATAACCCAGCACACGTCACTGCATACACTTTATATAAAGAAAATTAATCAGTTTTCAAATATCGTATGTATAGAAAATTTAACATTATGGTGTGAAAAAATCAAAGAATATTTTTAAATACTTGAACTCTCATTTTTTATCGACCTATCCAACATTTTAATTTAAACACTTGACTTTGATACAATTTTGAACACTTATCGCACGTGATTACAATGAGTTCAAATGGTGGAAGCTATTTCTTAACTGCTAAAAATTACGAACAAATAAAAAATATCATAATGTTGGTTTAACTGTTGAAAAATTGAGCATACATATATATATATATATATATGAAATAAGTACAAGGACTGTATACCGAGTTTTAAGGGATTATACACGTCCAAGAACAGCAGGAACTGGACCTGCATCATCTACAAGTAAATGAGATGATACGTTTATTATCACCAAGTTAAAAAGAAACAGAATGAAACCTATTCAACAAATATAAAAAGAAAAATGACCAAAATTTTCATATTCACTTATCCGCAATCAGATGAAATCAGCCAATTTATAATTAAAGAAAACGTCACAAAAAATTCCTTTAGCAGCATAACATAAAAAGAAACGTGTGGAATTTGCAAAAATGCATGAAAACCGTTTACTCTATTTCTGGAAATCAATTTTTTTACTGAAGTACGAACCATGAGCGGTGCAGTCCACGGTTATCTATGGTCCCGATTTTCCTCAAGACTACAATTGCATTGTTAAAAAGGTTGCACATCCATCATATCTTCATAGATATTTTGGAATTAAGTACGGGCAACTACCAAGATGCAGCCAAACAAGTAGCCACCTAAACAGCTCAGAATTTATAGCTATTTTCAATACAATTTTTCAAGTCTGAACTACGACAAAATGCTTCAGGGCATTTGGTGGTTGTTCGAGATAATGCTCCGGTGCATACGTCAACAAAGGCAACGTGGTTTTTATCATAAATTAAAAATTAACGCATTTTTTATTGTTTAGAGCAAAGATTCTTTAAATAGCAAAAAACTGAGCTTTGTCCAATTGCCTCCATACAACCAGGACCTCAATGTAATTGAAAACGTTTTTAGTTATCTTAAACGAGAGGTGAATCGGAGATAAAATCAAGGTACACTCAAAAAAAATCGATTATGTTTTGAAAAATTAAATTCCACAATATTATATCAATAATTTGGTCAATTCTTATCCAAAGCGGCTAAAAGAAGTTATAAAGAACCATCTTTATATAAAACCTTTGAATATATATATATATATATATATATATATATATATATATATATATATATATATATAAAGTAATGTTATAAGATATATCAATCATACTATATTGATTGTGACAACAGTCTGAGGATACACTAATTGATTATGTCCATGCATAAATAAATAACTAATTAAATTCAAGTATGTGCGTTTATAAAAACCTATATTGATACAACCGAGAAAACAAAAATAAAGCGCCAAATTCTTACACGCGAAGATAAAGACCAAATAGCATTCGAATGGCCACGGAGCAGCGGTCCAATAGAGTTGGGATCGTAAACGTCATACGGATCTAGATGGGAATTGGGCACACGCCAGCTTCGCAATTGGCCAGATAAATCTCCCGAAAAAATGCACAATGACGACGAGTTAGAGGGATTGACAAACGCAGCCAAACTCAAGACGGGACTGGTGTGACCGCGAAAAGTGTAAATCTGCATTGAATGCAAAAAACATTGTAAATAATAAGTCCAGTTTGATTGGATATAATTTAGCAAACCATACAAAAATTAATCAATAGCATGTTGATCATCCTTAGAGTGTGAAAAACGCTAATATGTTTAGTTTTAAGTTTTAATAAAAGTAATACTCCTGACTTCGTATCCTAATCGTGTGGTGCATCTTCAATTTAGACTGAAGTGGAGTATAGACGGAGAATACAATAGCATATATGAGCTGCCGTTTTAATAAACGGAAGTGAGCTTACGCCGAAAGTACTTAAAAGTAGTTTAAGGCAGATTAATAACATGTGTAGTCATTTGGTAAAGAGTCCATACTTTGATAAAAAAAATAGTTAACTTTGGGCAATAATTGTAAACACGAATTCCAACTATTATCCAAAAAACTCCTACTCACAAAGAAAAAAGAATATTGACAACATTAAAATTAATAAAAATCACCTTGTTATTATACTAATGATCCTCAGGATTTGAGTAATGCTTATAAAGTCTCAATTTCCAATGATACTGATATTCCTGACCGTCACCTCCATGTGGTGCTTTCTAGACTAAGTGCTCTCAAGTACTAACACAGCATATATATATACCGGGGTGGTCTAGCGGTATAGTGCTCAACTCAAACCTGTATGGGCATGGGTTCGACTCTCACTACCACCACTGAATGCCGGCCCACGTTCGGCTTCGCTAAAATGTCCACTGCTAAATGATGTTTTCCGTAAAAAATTTAAAGCAGTAAAAATAAAAAATAATTTTAAAAACCAACCGGTTCAACATCTAAATTCGTTGATTTCTTGGCTTGAATCGTTTTATTCAAATTCCACAACTTGACCGTATAATCGTCGCTGCCTGTCAACACCATGGGTTCGTTTGGATGAAATTTGATTGTCCGAATCGAATCGAAATGACTGCGCAACGTGTACTTGACAAGCCATGGAGTAAGCTTAGCTGCTGCCGACACCGCTGACGAACTCATCACCGTTACTTCATCTTTGCATTCGGACAAAATGTCGCCTACACCGTCCAGATTATCCATTGCCATGGCAACCCGACCGGAATCAATTTGGTCTGTAGCAGACAATGAGGCCAAATCGTCTAGTCCTAAAGGGGCAGCAGGCTCGGTAAAGGCAACTTGTGAATTAACAGATCCAACGGGAGATGAACAGGAGGATGGAAATGATTCGATAGAATCGTGCATTTGAGTGGATTTGTGCAAAAAGGAATTGGGTAAAATGTAAGTATTAGATAATTCGTCAAGTGGTTTTTCGCTTTCAAAAACAGATTCGGAGACGTTGTATTGTTGTTGGATTGCGCTATCCATCTGTTCGGTAGTCAAATGTGTTTTGCAACAATTTGTTGATTCAATCGATTCGTGATGATGGAAAGCATGCGATATGGCCACTAACAAAAATTGTGGAGAAAGGTAATAAAACTGTAATGATAATATGTACGTTTCAAAAAATTGGTAACATTTTAGATAAAAAAATGCTGGTAGTGTAGTTATCCCTTTTATTATTTCTAGATTTGTACAGCATTTTAAACAATCAATTAGGATAAGCATAACAAACGTAGAAGTATAACGCACGTTTTTGACTAATAGACGGCACCACAGTTCGCAAATACTGCCGAGGTCTCCTGATTTTTTAATCAGAGTTATCTCCCTTAGCCCAACGACTACAGACGGTATACTTGAACCCGTGCCAAAAGAGAATCCCAGTTATACTGCAGTACAGTCTGTCCCTGCTGTGTTAATAATAGGTGCACCAAGTACAGGATGCGCCACAGGGAGATAACAGTAAGGAATATCACCATAATTAAAAATTGAGACTTAATAAGCATTACAAAAATCCTCAGGATTTTTAGCGCACATATATATACATATATATTCGAAAATACATTTTTTAGCAACAAACACATCAATAAAAAAAATGAAGTTAAGCACTAAATGTCCCTTAAACAATTAAACGACTGAATATTACTAAAAAACGTAAAAGCGTTTACAATAGGATTGAAAGTCCCATTCGTTAGTATAAAAATCTTGTTAAACTTGTACCAAAGTTAGATTCAAATTTACGACCAACAATAGTTTGGGACAATAAAATCACTCAACCATCCTAATCTTACTCATACAGAAACGTATTAATTTAGTATATATATATATATATATATATATAATATATATATATATACATTTGGATCTGTCAGCTTTGTATTGGGTTTTAAAACGTAACAACAATTCTTGTTCGTCCAATGAATTCCAATCAACAACATTTGAATCAATTTTTTTAACCGGAAAATCAGAAGCATTGTGGTTTAATTTATCTGTTAAATACAAATATTTAATAAAAGAACTTAAAGGAATTAAACAAATGAAGTAAAAATTGGTTTAATAACAAACGTCATTATTACAAAAGTTGTATTTTTTATCAAAACAAATACAACCGTTTTGTTGTATAACGGCATGTAAAATTTGACTTTTTGTAATTATATTAATCAAAATTTTAATTCTTTTGGTATGATTTTCTATAAATTACAAAAAAATAAAAACTCAACCAAATACAACCCCTTTATTCCTGTATACAAAATATACAAAGTTTATTTAAAAAACCATTTTTAAAACTTTGAAATGTACTAAATTAAACTTATCTACAATACATATTAAAACTAAATTTTGTAAAAAAGAAAATATATTTGTTTGCTCGCCAAACAATAAGAACAAAAAATAATCAACAGAATTAAAATTTAAAGAAAAAATTTGTGCAATCATACCTGACACAGAATGAGAATTATCAATTTGAACAAAAAGTGAATCAATCGGACCCTGATCTAAAACAAGTTTGTCAAACTCCATTAAAGCATCAACTGTTTCTGGATCTGTGCCAACAACATCATCGTTTTCCACGCACGTAAGTGATGACCAAAACCCCTAATAAATATATTACAAACAAAATTATAAATAAAAAATTATAAAATACAACCAAATAAAATAATTACAAGCAAACATACCGTTTGTGTACCGTCATCAAATGTAGAATTATTTATACAATTGTTTTCCAAATGTGATTCTAATTCTTCGTTTGAATTCCACTTGTAATTTATTGAATATTCATCAGCTTGTTTATATTTAGAATATTGGAAATAAACATAAACAAACGATTAAATAAAATTTAATTAAAAATATCAAATTATTGTCAAACATGATAATTTAGAATAAATTTTTAAAATGTTAAAACAAAACATTTAGAAACGTAAAACTAATGTTTTAAAAAACGTGTACCATTAACTAATCACAAACTAAATGCATTTTTAAAAAGTTATAAACGCAACTGGTAAAACCAAAGCTAAAACAACAAAAATGTAAACCAAATATTACAACTAGACATTTAAATAATATTTAAGCTCCAACAATAAAAAGATGTAAACGCACCAAACTATTACAAAAAATTAACTATTATAATATAAATACAAACAATAGGAATTACAATCTTTTCAGTTAAAAAATTGTAAAACATAATATATGTTTATAAAAACCAAAAAACAAACCCATTAGTTTACATTAAAAAAATCATATTACGTCACAAAATTAAAACATCTTTTAATACTATTAACTAAATCAGAGTGCATAAGTAAAAAATAGAAACTAGTAACTAAATGCTTTTCAACAATTTCCTATTTACATAGTTACAAAATGAAATTACATATAATGCAAAAATTTCAACAATAAAACTGTTCCAAAATTCAGACTTGTCAAAAATGGGATACAAAACCCAAACCATTATCATAGCGAAACAACCTGTTGTTTTTAAACCACAAAATAATAAGTCTATTTCAAACATTTCTATACTTTATTTAAGAATTTGAGTACTAAAATAATATAAATAATGGAAACATTTACAAACTAGTGTATCTAATCAGTATAAAAATTTGGTAAGAATGATCAAACTGTTAATGTTTTACAATTATAAAAATTTATTCCAATAAAGTATTTATAAATACTTTTGTAACTTGTGACCATGAATTCAATTAAACGTACCTTCAGTCACTGTAATCTTACCAAAAACGTTTAAATAAAATTGAATAATAAGCGATTAAAAGTAATAGTTTTTGAGTTGAACAACTCTTCAAAAACCATCTTTTAAGCAGTGTTTAAATTTTTCAATATAAAAAATATAATCATTTAAATCTGACTGCTAAATCAACAAAACAATCCATTTTAATATTTTAAATTAACATTACATAATCATAATAAAACCACAAAAATTATTAAAAAATTAAAAAATACGTCTTAATAAAATTAAAATTTTTGAGCCACACATATCCTAGCCCAAATAATAACAATAAAAATACAAAACTAATTATAAAATGCTATTAATTACTTGAAATAGGACTTGAAATATCTTTTTCATAATCATCGTCAAATTTAGACATATCCACAAAATATCTATAAATTGGAATAAAAAATAATAAATACTTCTTTAATAAACTTTGTTGATTTTCTTCATCAAATTGTCCTTCACTATCGTTTGACACATCAGCTTTATTTTTTTTAGAATATTTAAGTTCGAAGTTTTTAAATCTTTCTTGTAGTAAAGCATATTCAAGCATTTTAATTCGACGAAAAACATCCTTTTTAAACTTTTCGTGTCCCTTGCATTTTAATTCAAAATAATTTAATTTATTCTAAAAATATAAAAAAACGATAAAGTTTTACTTGAAAATCAGAGCGTTCGACGTCCCAACGTGATCGCTCAATGTCTATTTTCGTCCATTCAGTTTGCAAATATTCTAATATTCCATTTATAGAATAAAAACAATTCTTGCTCTGAAAAAAAGAATTCTCAGATAAATGCTGCTCGTTTTCAGTGTGTATCATTGTTAAATGAAAGCAAGCCCACAAAATTTTTGAAGGTCATAGATCTGATTATAATTAATTGATTGTTATCAAGATACACAACGTGAACCTAATTAGAAAAATAAATTATTAATAAAAATGTAGTTAAAAATATTTAAAAAATTTAAAAAATTAATTAAAAAATATTTACATTATTAAAAAATAAAGTTAAAAACAGTTTAAAAGTTGCGTTATATTTCTTACCATAGCTCATAACTCTCTTTAGGGGCATAATCTTAATCTGGTTACTCCACATTTGCCTAACTATTCCATATCCTACTAAGAGTATTTCACTGTTTAGTATGTTTTCTGTGGGCCATATTTCTGTGATCCCTACAATGTGAGGATGGCACTTATTTAACCTATATCATCAACCTATGCTTAATCTCTGGCCGGCTTCCACACATCTGGAAGTCTGCATTTATTAGGCCAATATTTAAATCGGGTTTTAGATTTATTTTTGAAAACTATAAACCAATTAGTATCCTATCTACTCCAAGTAAAGTAATGGAGAGGTTAATAAGAATTCATGTACTTGATTTTATCACTGAGCACAAAATAGTTAACTCTAACCAACACGGTATTTTGCCCCATAGGTTCTGCCTCACTAATTTAATAAGATACACAGAAAGCATCACAAGCTTATTAGACTCAAGGCCCTCAGTAGATATAATTTATTTTGACTTTGCAAAAACGTTTAACAAAGTACCTCACGATCTACTTTTAACTAAACTAAGATCAATTGGCATCACTGGGCCAATCCTTGCTTGGATCTCTGACTTTCTTACCAATCGCTCCTTTTGTGTTTGAATAGGCACAGATCTATCCCTTTCTTGACATATTAGTTTGGGTGTTCCCCAAGGGTCGGTATTAGGACCACTTCTGTTCATTATATTAATTAACGATTTACCAGGAGTAATTTAGTCCAACATTCTGCAGTATACAGATAATGATAAGACCTGGGGCTTCAACCATAATCTATTTCAGGTCGATATCATTAACATCCATAACTGGGCCGTTAAAAACTCTCTTTCACTAAATTTAGCTAAGCGTAAGCATGTATCCTTCGGTAGACAATTCGGGAACATCTTCTCAATACCCAATTACAACCCCCAACCGATAGAATCGATTAAGTCTATAAAGGATCTGGGAGTAATAATGGACTGCGCTTAAGTTTACAGGTCAACATTTTAAAGCAACTCAACTTTGATACCGACTAATTAAATTTTTTAAAAGGAATTTAGGTATTACAAAGGTATTAAATCTAAATTAATTTGTTATGTCTAATTGTTTTTTCGTAAAAACAACTATCGGGAATTAAAAATAATGTCTAGTGCTTAATAGATCCTTTATATATACTTAGAAATATTTATTTAAGAAGGCTGAGTCGGCCAAAATAGCATATTTTAAAAGCTACTTCTATATTAACGTAGATAATAAGTTAAAATTACATAATTTTTATAATAATTAGCCTATTATTATTTTGTGTGCTTAATTTCATTAAAAATAAACAATAACTAATTCTTAAAATTGATGTTAAACACACATTCAAATCTGCTCTGATTGTGATGTCATAATAATGATCAAAATAAACATTTAATTATTCTAATCTATATAAATAAAAATAATATAAATTTTTTTTTCTTAATTTTAAATAAAAATTTTAAAATAAATCTAATAATTTATTATTTACGTTTAACCTTGAGATTCCGCTCAGCCGCTAATTCTGCTTTCTGATTGCATTGTTTTTGAAATGGAGAATAGTGATAAAAAATGCTTTCATCTTGCTGAAAATGAACACCGTGTTATTAAAGAATTAAAAAATGAAGGATTTTTACTAAAAAGATTAGTAGATTTATATAGAGTTAACCTTTCAACAATTTATCGGATTATCAATGGTCAAAAACCCCGAAATTATGATAATGTTGGAAGAAAACGTGCAACAACAAGTACAGATGATCAAAAAATTATTAGAGAGTTAAAAAAATTATAATAAACCTATTTCAGAAACTAAAAGAAATAGTTTAAACAGTTTTACTTATTCCACTATAAGAAACAGAGCAATCGAATCTGGTTTAACTCTACAATCACCAAAGATCAAGTCATTTATTACTAAAAAACAAAAGGATGACCGATTAGCCTTTTGTAAACTATGGAGTGAACGACACTTATGTTATTGGCGTTCCGTATACTTTGCTGATGAAACAATGATTCGGGATGAACCATTTGGCTTTAAAAACAAAGTGTTGTGTGCGACAAGTTTTCAAAAACATTCACTCCCGGTTGTTAGAAAGAAAGCCCACCCTCGACAAGTAATGTGTTGGTTTGGTATTAAGTATAATCAACCTATCAAATGGAGAATTATATCTGGTACCTTAAATAGTGAAAAATTTGTTTCAGTTATGAAGGATGTTTTTCATTATAAAATGCAGCACACTTACACGGGGGTTACTACTGTTTTTCAGGACAATGCTCCATGTCATACGTCCAAAAAGGTAACGTCATATTCATCTAACTTCACTATATTTGCTTTATATTTACATTTAGACAGTAGAGGGGCTAAAATCAAAAAAGCTATCTTTCACTCAGTTGCCACCTAACAGCCCGGATATCAATGTTATTGAAAATTTTTTCAGTATGCTAAAGCGCAATATCAATAAGCATACCGAAATTGAGGATTTATGTGAACGCATTCGGTTTGTTGTTCAATATGAGATGAAACAAGAATATATCAACACTCTCATTGACAGCATTCCAAAACGCCTGGATCAGGTTGTTCAAAAGAAAGGCGATCACATAGATTATTGAATTTTTGAACGTTGTAATGTCCTTAATCATTTGGTAACTGAAAAAATTGCGTGCAATCTGTATTTTTTATTAATAGTTGACGTCATAAATCATGTTAATCATTTTACTCCATTTCCGATTTTGCACTCGTTGATATTTTATATAATTTTTTTTACTTACAATATATATGTATATATAATTATAGTTTTTTTTCAATTATTATATAGTATTGTATATTTTATAATTGAAGTGACGTTTCTCTTGTATGCTATGTAGATTCTAGAGAGGTTTTAGTTAAATAATCACTTTTTTGCAGTAATTGTTGTGAGGGTTGTATATACATAATATATTCGAAAATCCTTAAACCTGTTTATACATTTGTATTGAAAGTCGTTGTGTATACAAAAGCAATTTCTAATATCATTAAACTCAACATAATTATAACCTATTCGACTTCACACCATTTAACTATCGCTCATTTATTTACCTTAGTATTTTTCCCCCTATACTTTCATAGTTAAGCTTTCCCTCTTTTCGTAGCGTGACGTACCTCTCCAATGTTGCGTCCCAAAATGAATAAACTACTCCACTAAATAAATAAATAACAATAACCAAAAAACATACTTCAAAAAAATTAGTCTTTAATGTGTACCCAAAATATTATTTAAAAATCAAAACATTGTAGATACAAAACAAACATTTATATTTGTAAAACCATAAATAAAAAAATAATCCAATCTAAATAATTAGAAAAATTTTAAATTATAAAAATTCTATTGTATAAAAATATAAAACACCCGCATTATTCATATAAATGCACACTATAATTAAAAAAAAGAAGTTAACTAATTTGTTCCAAATAAGCTTGAACAAATGTTCCAATAATAGAAGCATAATTTGGTTGACAAATTAATGTTAATTCATCGGCAGACGCAAACATTAAGTTATCTAAAAACAAATTACAGGTAGCAGAATTGTAAAATTTGATTAAAATATAGCTTATTTTTAAAAAGTTAAAACATTAAAGTTTCCGATTATTCGTGTATGTTTATTAATCTAAAAATTGCCTTTCCTATACATCAAGATACTTCGCCATAGCTTGTCCCAAATCCGGTTGAAAAAGAATGAGGGTTAGAGCACAAAGTTATCAATATGGCATTAAAAAAACAAGAAAACAAGAGAATACCATTACATAAATCAAGGGCAAAACGTTGGAGCACAACCCCGTGACGGAGTTCAACAAATAAAATCTCAATCTACCATATACAATAACTACAATGTCAAACATGTAATGTACAATTATATATAGGGTATAAAAAGGACTTGTCAATAAGACCTTATTTTTCAATTATTTTTGGTTTTTAACAAAGTAATTATACTAAAATAATATAGGCTATCAATACTTGAAGTAAATTGTTTTTAAGTTTTCTATAATTATAAATATTTAAGTAGCTTGGAATTTTTGGATAAATAGCAATAGTTACAATATAAATACTAAGTTAATAGCATAAAACGATTACGCAACAAAAAGTTCAAACAAAATTATTATTTCATTACATAATTTTACAAGTGCTTACTTAACCCAGCACACGTTACTGCATAAATTTAATTTATAGCAAATTAATTAGTTTTAAAATTTGATATGTACAGACTTTATTGTTGATATTTTTTGCTGTAATTGTTGTCTTATTGCCTCATGCCCATTTTTTAAAGCAAAAGGGTTTTGTAATAATAATAATAAAAATAAATAATAATAGAAAATCTACAAATAATCATAATGTAAAAATATCAAAAATTTTTTTTAAAAACTTCACCTCTCATTTTTGTTTTATCAAACATTTTAATTTAAACCCTTAGCCTTGGCACAATTTTGAACACTTAACACACGTGATTACAATGAGATTAAATAGTGGAAGCTATATCTTAATTGCTAAAAATTACGAACAAATCAATAAAGTTATAACTTCGGTTTAACTACTACACAAATTCCAGATTTATTTGAGATAAGTACAAGGACTGTATACCGAGTTTTAAGGGATTATACACGTCCAAGAACAGCAGGAACTGACCTGCATCATCTACAAGTAAATGAGATGATACGTTTATTATCACCAAGTTAAAAAGAAACAGAATGAAACCTATTCAACAAATATAAAAAGAAAAATGACCAAAATTTTCATATTCACTTATCCGCAATCAGATGAAATCAGCCAATTTATAATTAAAGAAAACGTCACAAAAAATTCCTTTAGCAGCATAACATAAAAAGAAACGTGTGGAATTTGCAAAAATGCATGAAAACCGTTTACTCTATTTCTGGAAATCAATTTTTTTACTGAAGTACGAACCATGAGCGGTGCAGTCCACGGTTATCTATGGTCCCGATTTTCCTCAAGACTACAATTGCATTGTTAAAAAGGTTGCACATCCATCATATCTTCATAGATATTTTGGAATTAAGTACGGGCAACTACCAAGATGCAGCCAAACAAGTAGCCACCTAAACAGCTCAGAATTTATAGCTATTTTCAATACAATTTTTTCAAGTCTGAACTACGACAAAATGCTTCAGGGCATTTGGTGGTTGTTCGAGATAATGCTCCGGTGCATACGTCAACAAAGGCAACGTGGTTTTTATCATAAATTAAAAATTAACGCATTTTTTATTGCTTAGAGCAAAGATTCTTTAAATAGCAAAAAACGGAGCTTTGTCCAATTGCCTCCATACAACCAGGACCTCAATGTAATTGAAAACGTTTTTAGTTATCTTAAACGAGAGGTGAATCGGAGATAAAATCAAGGCACACTCAAAGAAAAAATCGAATATGTTTTGAAAAATTAAATTCCACAAGATTATATCAATAATTTGGTCGATTCTTATCCGAAGCGTTTGAAAAATGTTATAAAAAACCATGATTATCCGTTGAAATACTAAATTTATAAATTTAATGATGTCTGTTTTGTATATATAAACATATTTTATAATATAATTTATTTTTGAGCAAATAATGCAGTAGTATTTTTATCTTGTAAAAATCTGTAAATTCTGGGTTTTTAGTCTAAGCGAGAATTTGGTAATGCTATTTGTAAAAAAAAAACATTTAAATTGTTTTCAGTATTATTATTGCTAAAGTGGTGTTTAAGGGTTATTTTAGTCAAACGTTGATTTGCCCAATATGCTTAAGTGATGTAAGGAAAGTCAATCTATTTCAATGTGCTAATTTTAACAAAGCCTATTTTAGCCCCTGTAAAAACAATCATATCGTTGCATGCTCTTTAAAGCGAACGGATTTCAAAAATAAAAAAGAATATATTTAACGATGACGTAGCACTTAAACAAATGTTATAGAAACAAGTACAAAAAATTGTATTGTTCAATGAGTTAAAATTCAAACACAATAAAAAATAGTGGAAACCATCGTATATATTAAAAAATATCATGTAAGAAAAGCGTATAGAAACGTTTATCTAACCTGATAGCGTATACTGTACTGGATTGGAAAACAAACTGGGCTTTTCACTCGATGAAACCCTTAAGAGGCGTACTGCACCTAAATCTTGCAAAAACTATTTAAACAGATAAAAAATAAATGCATAAACTGAGTAATGTACCAAATTAATTAAAAAATTATATAGTAAACATCAACTTTTAAAAAATGCAAAAAAATTTATTTTAAAAATTGTTCAAAATTGATAACACTAATACAAACAAATAATTAGAATAAAAATATCAGAAACAATGTACCAAACCATGTTTACCAAATTGTCAACTGTTATGCTTATATATATATATACTACTTAAACTCAGAAAGTAGATAACCACAACTATCGACATTGTTCGTTTTATCCAACTGTGGAAACTTACAAAAACTAAGCGTCTAATTACTTGCAAGCCATACAAATTTTGATATTGGGGCACAAAATTGGATAGATTAATGCCAGAACTTGTGACCAAATGAGTACAAAGGGCTCGGAGTATTTCGCAAAACAAATTGGATTTTATTTGTCCACTTTCGGAACAAAAGGGTTCGGGTAGAAAATAGTCTAAATTGCACTTTGGAGTTTGTTTAAAAATTTGATCAGATTTACATATTGCATTCTTTGCCAAATCTAAATCAATTCTAGTTAAAGAAATTAAAAAAAAATTAAATCGATAAAATTTTATAATTCAACGAAATAATGAATAATTTTAAATGAAGAATCAAATCGCTATTTTTAAATGGATATATCTAACTGGACATTTATATTAATTCTTAATAAAAAATTTTTAATTGTAAATTTCAGGTGTGCTTATCCTTAATGATAAACTGGATAACTAGCCATTGAAGATGAAAGATATGTCTGTTAGTACGACGTCCATAACCGACTTGGGATACACTGACAATGCTGTTCATTTATCTACAAAAATGAATATCAACTGTAAGAATTCCTGTGATAGTTTTCCTATAAATATAAAACCAACATAAATCCTAAAAAATCTACTATTGTATGGTTTCTGCTAAGTTTGGATATTTTACAGTATAATGTAACAAGTGTGCCATTCTATATATAGTAATTTTGAATAATTTTTAAAAAATCACATGCATACTATATTGACTATATTTATATTCATTAACATATGACATTCTATTTCATTTTGATTCCATTATTTGTACTACTACTTTTTTATACTGATGGTAAAAATGTATTTTACGCTGAATGTATCTTTAGTGAGATATTAAAGCTTAATAATAATAATAAAAATGATAAGTAATGCGAACAGAACCAAGTGGAAAATGCTGACCAGAAACAAATAAAAAAAAATAGGGAAAAACAAGAAATACTACTCGAGACAATGTTCATGTTACTTTGGTTAGAACATTATTATGAAAACATTGACAGGAAATTATTCGAAATGCTATGTAAACTTGGACCTGACAGCCAACTATTATATTATACAAATATCTACAATGCACACTGATAACAAAAACATGGAATAAAAACAAAATAAAAGGTTGTCATAAATTAGTTGATTAGGATCGAACAGGAGTCATGTTTGAAAGTATTTAATTATTTTCATCGCATAAGATGCACTTTGATGTGTAAAAATATGTAATTCTCATTTAAAATGGGTAGATTATTAAATATAAAACGTTTAATAAAAAAATCCTATAAATTGCAGTCTATATTGTATAACTCTAATACCAACATTGCATATACAACCCAATATTATTTTAAAAATATAATAACTCCAATTTTAATTTCCCTTAAAACGCATTGCAATCGCAAAATAAACGCAAACATACTTGGCTTTTTTGGCTTGAGGTTCACCCATTTCGGAGCTTTCATTCCCTTCGTCAATTGATTCTACCAACTGGTCTTGTTCGCGGACAACAATCTCCATAGCGTCGTCACGGTTCGGTTTGTTCAACTGAACACGAGTCGATGGCGCAGTAGAAAATGATTTCAAATGAATCAGCCAGAGACGAATGTGAATGTGGTGAACAAATCTCGAACACGTATTGCCCAACCAATATACCTAGGGGCAAAAATACACAATACACACATACATGTACGTTTTTTAAAAGCATAACAATCCATCGTTAGCTAAGGTTTGAGTCCAATAACCGGAACTAAATGCGAGCCCTTCATTTCATTTAGTTAGTAACATAGTTAGCTCTTCATTGCCTTTAGATTTGTACGACATATTAAACGATCGACTACTATAGCTTGGTAAGTGTAACAAACAGAAGAATAACGAAATTTCTCAGTTAATAAACGGCATCCCTGTGACAACGTCACTGTTCGCAAAAATTGACAAAACCGTTTAATATTTCGTCACCGCTATCTTCCTTAGCCCAATGGCTACATAAGGCATACGTATATTTTAAAATACCTTCGGTGTATGCTTGCATCTATACGCCGAAATGGGAACCCAGTTATATCACTGTGCACTCGATCTCTCCTGTTATTAGTCTAGATGACTATGGGTATCCAGTACAGAATGCCCCACTTTGGGAAAGAACAGTTAGAAATATTTTCATCATTAAAATTTAGGGCTTTATAAGCATTACTTAAATCTGCAGGATCATTAACATCCTAAAGTCCGTGCTTAGATAGAAAAACACAAGGTGGTGTAAAAGAAATAAACAGAAAATAGATTATCAAAAATAAAAGAATTCAAACTACACCAACCTAGTCATTCTAATTATTTTTTATATTTATTTATTTCACTACTTTAAATGTTTTACGGGAAAGATCTTTCAGTCGTAGACATTTTAGCGAAACCGAACGTGAATCCGCATTTAGAACCGGTGGTGGCGATCGAACCTATACCCATCCAGGTTCAGATCGAGCGTTGTACCCCTAGACCAAGAAGTTTACCGTCTATTGGCCAAAAAGTTTGGCATTGAATGAAACTAATGAGTTTCCCGAAAAATAAGTGTTCAGTTTGAATTTATTGAAAAATTATAAAATAAAACTTACAATTTTTAAATCTACCAATGTTTGTAAAGCGTTCAATGTCGATTGTGTATTGCCGAATTTAATCTAAATCGAAACAAACCAATATCATATTAATCATTGGCGTTCTACACAACTTCAAACAAGTCAAACAAATGCTCTGTGTGATCCAGTTTACGAAAATATGAATTGGCAAAATTTATCGAAAACATTAATAGAACAGCCTACATGTGTTTCATCAAATCACAGATTCTTTAAAAAACGTTTCCAATTATATAATTCCGCTAGTTATACTTTTAATACTGATAAATTGTCTAAGTCATCAGTAATGATAATTATTGGGGTTTCAATCCTCGACGTTCGAGTCAAGAGATTGCCAAATGTGTTTAATAAATTTACTAATAAAAAAACAACAATCACTTACTGCAAACCGACCTCGACAAAAAAAAGTAGAAAACAATTCGTCCACATTTAATGAGAAACAAATATTTATTGTAATTCGTGCATGCTATATTTATTATTATTATTATTAAGCTTTAATATATATATATATATATATATATCCAAAATAAACTTGTTTTAAATATTAATGAATGTTTTTGGCAATGTTTGGTATATCGGGATTACTTTGCTTTGCAAATTTTGATTCTATTTGCTGTTTTGCTTCGAATCTAACCAACAGTTTATATTATTTGTATTATTACTTTTTAATTTGTATATGGTGTTTATACATACCTTTACTAAAGTATCTAGGCTGACCATAATGATAAATACTGATAAACTAATATCATTAACTCGAATATATAATTTTCCTTTCAAAATGCTATTTGCTTTGCCCAACTTAAATTGGCAAAAATAAGGAGGATGTCAGTAATGAAAGTGGACTATTGAAATAAAAAAAATGTGTACAGAAAATAATTCCTGGCAAATCCAAAAAAGTACAAGTTTAATAATTACATATTTGAAAAATCTTGAGTCAAAATTCTTGCACAATAGATCATTTATGTTATACTTCAGTATTGCTACGTAATTTTATATAGGTTCGCTGGTACAAGATCAACAACAAAGGTTAGTGACAGAGTCACCTCTTCATTAGTTCCAAGTTCATATAGCATTTCGAATTCATATACAAAGAGGTTGTCGGGTAAGGATTGAACTTGGGGAGGATTAGGGGTTGACGCCGGCTAACGGATTCACAAGCCTAACAGGTTACAAATGGTAAATGGATGTCTTGAAATACGTTTTAGGCATGCTAGCATTCATTCGCTAAGTGGGAGTCTAAATAAAAACCCAGTTATACCGCTTTGCACTTGGTCTCTACTGTTACTATTCCAGGAAACACTACGTAGAGGAGGAACAGTCAGGAATATCACCTTCATTGAAAATTGAGACTTTATATGCATTACTCAAACACTCAGGATCATTGGCATACCAATAACAATAATAATGAAACGTAAAAAAACAAGCAAACACAAATAAATCAATAATTTTCACAGCGTACACAAATCTCTTCGCTTGTTCGACCCTTCACCAATCCAGCTCGAATAAACTCATCCAACGGCTTCAACGCCACATCGATATCCTCACTAAGTACATTAGAATGCATTACACGACTCCATTGAGGTGTTCGATCAATACATGATCTAATTCGTTCGAGAATTGCATTCATTTTGGTCGACGGGTGCAACAAGCGCTCATCAGGGTCATCGACTTGGTTTGAAGGACATTTGAGATAGACCTGAATCGATCCGGATCCAAAAGATACGTGATGATCGAGCCACCGAGGTGGGCGATTCGAAAACGTGTGTGTTGGATCGTCTGCATAGACGCGCGATTTCTTTTCATGCTGCAAACGAGTGTCATTTGGGTCTGTGGCAGGACAAAATATTTTAGATAAATTTACCATAGGGATTTATGTAATACTTATAAAGTCACAATTTCCAATAATGGTGATACCGTTGACTGTCACCTCAACTTGGTGCATCCCGAACTAGGTGTACCTAAGCACCTGGACTAACATATCAGGAACCGAGTGCACAGCGGTATAACTGGATTTCTGTCTTGGCGGATAGGTGACAATATAGACCCAGGGTTTTTCAAAGGTATTTTAAGGTATACAAATACCATATGTAGCCGTTGGATTAAAGGAGATAATCCTGACACAAAATCAGGCGGATTTGTAAATTTTTGCAAACAGTAGAGCCTTCGCAAGGATACTATCTACCTTCAACGTCGTCGAAGTCGTTCGTTTAATATGCTTCACAAATACAGAAATAATGAAAAGGAAATTATGTTATCTACCACAATGAATGAGGTGGTATATGTGTATAGGGATTTGAATGACACTGCCAGCTCCTTGTCTGGAACTGTGCTAACAGTGTTTCTCATAAAGCATTCAACCAACGAATTGACGTGGATCATAATCTGCGTAATTTTCTAGTAGCAGGTTGAGCTGTTTTTTTTAAATCATGCCAATCTTGAGTTGGTCTCCTAATACAATCATCTACGATAAAATAGTTGAAGGGTAAACATTTAATATTTATTTCCATTGTAGTAGCGTGCCAAATGTTGCTATATGTTATGATAACATCACAATTACATAGTGTGTTTGGTTGACAATAGTAAATATATTTTAATAAACACTTATTATTATTATTATTATTAGCAATTGTAAATAAATGCCAAATGCACATATGCATTCAATCAAGTAATTCATTTACACATTAGCACATACCATTTATATTCAAAAACAAAAAGAAACAAACTTACTCAATTCCGAATCATCTAAACCAACAATGGAAACGTCAGATGTAGCCAAGTATATTTTTAGTTCGACAAACTAGAAATGACATAAATGAGGTGAAAAGGCAATCGTTAAAATAGTGATGACGCAAGCAACTATCTATATCTATATATATATATATATATATCACATACCCTTTCAGCCAAAAAATATTCAAGAAAATGTGCAACCACACCTCCACTAGTTGGACTACCAAACAAATGGGTATATATTGGATTTGACTGATTATTACACGTCTTCTTTCTCTTTTCAGTGAGCTTATCACATATATGTTGATTCACGCTTTGTAAAACATCCACATATTTCGTTTGTACAGTATATTCATATTGAGACCATTGCAAAAATCTGTTAGAATATGTAAACGAAAAGAATAAGAGTTGGAAAAATGTTGCAGAGTTTACGACAAATTGCGTTTGGTTATCAAAACTAGTAAGTTTTATTGCATTAGCTAACGTTACATGGATTCTCTATCGAAAATAAATGTTTATAGAACCGACTCGATATTCAAGCTAAATTGAATACGTTGATAAGGTTTCTAAATTGGTTAAACCATCGGACTGCTAGTTAACAGTGATGTGAAAGTACGTTACAATACCATTATTGGTATAATTTTAGCAAAGTTATATAAACACTCAGGAATTGTTGGACTTGAGCAACTCTACTCCATGATAGGAGACCAATTCAACACGCAACAATAAGGTTAGGGATAGTTGAAAGTCTGTAATGATTTCTATCTAACTAATATTGCCAATTTTGTAATTAGAAACGTATTCTTATCATTTGACTGTTGAGAAAATTGCTAAAATTATGTCCGGTGTAAAATTCAAATTCACGACCACATCATTATGAACTTTCTTTTACATTACCTGAATAGAATAAAATCCAGATGAACAACGAATAATATTGACTGACAGTGTAGCATGCAAACTCGGTTGTTTTATTTATAATAAATCTCCCTGAAAAATTGAACGTCTTATTGTCTGCCTTTTGCGCTAGATAGGGCTCACTGGGGAGTTTTATTTTGGATTATACTTAACATTCAAGTGCTGTCTATTGAGTGCATGTTTAAAAGTTGACGAGTTGCGGATTTTTACTAACTCGGATTAACCTGTGAAAATGTCTATCCTTAATGATGGTAATAATGTGGACCAATAGCCAGATGTGTCTTAAATTACTACTCTCATTATGAATACTAAATACGAATTGACGTCCAAAACTGTGCTAAATGTTTCTAGTAAAAAATTAATTATTTTAAAAATACAAAGTTATTATTTATGTCCACTTTGCAGTGGTAAAGATGGAAAACTCAATACTGGTAAATAAAATTAATGACCATTATTTGTGCTGCGGTGATCTAGCGGTACAGCATTCGACTCGATTCTGTGTGGGCTTCGGTTCGATCCCCCACCACCGACACTAAAATGAGGGCCATCGTGTAGCTTCGCTAAAATGTCCGCTTGCTGAAAAATGTTTCTCGTGAAGCATTGAAGCAATAATATTATTATTATTACCACTAATTGAACAATTTATCTATTCTTGTGATTATTACTTGTTACACCACTTTCCATTTTCGACCTATTACACCTATTGTACTGGAGGGTCTAAAATGGGACTTGTCAATGAATTCTTATTTTTCATTTTTTTGTTTTAAATTGAAATCTCTTTTTTTCAAAAAGTAATTATGCTAAAATAATATGGGCTATCAATACTTAAAGTTAATTGTTTTTTAAGTATCTTATAATTAAAAATATTTAAGTGTCTTGGAGCTTTTGGATAAATGGCATTCAAATGGGTAAATGGTAATAGTTACACTTGTATTGTTAAAAAGTTGCACATCCATCATATTTTTATAGATAGTATGGAATTAAGTACGGAAAACTACCGAAATGGATTCAAACAAGTAACCACTTAAACAGCTCAGAATTTATAACCATTTTCAAAATTTTTTTTAAATACTGAACTACGATAAAGTGCTTCAGGGCAATCAGTGGTTGTTCAAGATAATGCTCTAGTGCATTCGTCAAAAAGGTGACATGTTTTTTTATTATAATTTAAAATTTAACGTCTTTTTTATTGTCTAGACTAAAAATTCTTTGCATGGTGAAAAACTGAATTTCATTCAGTTACCTCCATATAGCTCAGATCTCAATTTAAATGAATTTTTTTAGTTATTTTAAACGAGAGGTAAATCGGATGGAAAATCGAAGCACACTTAGGGAAAAAATCGATTATGTTTTAAAAAGAAAGTGTTTGAAAGAAGTCATGAAAAACCATGGCTATCCTTTGAACTATTAAATTTGGATAATTGGTGATGTCCAATTGCATATATGTACATATTTTATAATGTAATTTATTTTTAAGCAAATAATGTAATATCTTGTCAAAATGTATAAATTCTGGATAATGCTATTTGTAAAACATTTTTAATTGTTTTAATAATTAGTATTGCTGAAGTGATGTTTAAGGGCTGTTTTAGTAAAATGTTGGTGTGCCTAATATACTTAAGTGATATAAGGAAAGCCAATTAATTTTAATGTGTTAATTTTGACATGGTCCAGTTTAGCCCCTGTACTATATGTGATTTAAATAAATACAAATGTATACATCGGACCTTATTCTATAGATCACATTTGACAACATGGAAAAGCGTACAGTTAAATTATAAATCAATCGAAGTTACACTGAATGAATAATGACACCCACTCACAACGTATGTAAATTTAAAAAATGAACTTACCGTTTACTGGGAGCAATACGAGTTGTATTAACTATTCTATAACCTGTTTCAGACTTCATAAAAAACAAAAAAAATTAGATTAAAATAATTTGAAAATTAAAAAAAGTAAACATAAACTAAATTTAGTAGTGATAATTTAAATGAAATAATTTTGATAATAGATACTTGTAATAAACAAAGTTCAAAATAAATATATAATATACATAGATATTTTAATTAAAATATTGTTGATTCCGTACATCCATGTGGTATATCCTAGAATAAAATTAACTAAAATCAAGAAGTAAATGCATACTGGTATAACTGGGTCTACTTTAACAGATGGATGCAAGAATATACTCGAAGTAATTTTAAGCATTTAAAAGTACATGTAACTATTTGATTAAGGAACATAACTATAACAAAAACATAAACTAGTTTTATTAATTTTTGTAAACAGTACCACAACTATCCTGCGTTTGTTAGGTATAGCATGTAAAACAGTAAAACACAATCAATAGAAATACTCTGCAATCGCGGAAGTAATAAAGAGGTAACCATGTCACCAATCAATAATACAAAAAATGTATTCATTTATTAACTCCACCTAGTTTGGATCAGAAATAATTCAATCCAGCTAGTCCCAAGCCTGGATAAAGGAGGGTTTGAGCGCAAGGTTAGCAACCTGGCCTCTGTAAAAAACTTATACTCCTACGGAAACAATAATAGGACGCCTTTCCGGAATACAACAGCAAAGAAGTGATCGCACGTATCTGGATGACAAAGCTACACAGATGACAGGGTTGAGTAAAAGCCGAAAGGAAGCTCAATCTTCTTGTTGTTGTTGTTTTGCTGTAATTGTTGTCTTATTGCCCTATGCTTATTTTTAGAGCAAAAGGGTTTTGTATAATATTATAATAATTCATTTATTTGCTAATACGACCACAATTTAATCGATAAATGAATTATATAAAAAGGATTTTTATCAATACAACTAATATAACATAAAAACAAATAAACGAACAAACAAAAAATGTCAATATCATTGTAATTGATTAAACTAAGCACTTACTTTTAACTCGTATGCCTTGAGACGTTTGATTATTTGATTTTTGAATAAAAGAGACACGGCTTGATTTTGCACACTTGCCGGATATTGTTTCAAGATCGAATTGAATAAATTGATATTGAATGGCTCGGTCGTATCGCTTTTCATACGAAAACCGGACTGGACAAATATATATATATATATATATAACTAATTATTGTTAGTTTAAAGTTTACATAAGACTTAAAAAATAAAACTTTATCCCACTTCAATTCCATTATTAATAATATTATTTGCTACATTTAACGACATATTTCACTTATCAAAAGCAATGAATAATGAATAGGGTTCAAATACATTTTAAAAAAGAAATACGATTGGTAAAAAATGACAAGGAAAACAATTTATAAATATGCACCTCGATGTGTTTGGAATTGACAGAAGTTGTGCAATTTAACGATGTTTACTCAACAGCAAAAGATGGTGGCGAGTCATCCTTTCATTAGTTCGAAGTTCGCGTTGCATCCCAAATTCATATACAAAAAGGTTGGGGGGGGGGATAAATGAAGTTTCTTGGCTAGAAAATCACTTTATTACGACGACGTAATATCTATAGGAATTGACGAGAAGATATTCTGTGGGGGAATTAGGGGTTGACGCCAGTTGACGGATCCACAAGCCTAACCGGCTACATATGGTAAATGGATACCTTGAGATACTTTTTTAACTAACTTGGGTATATGCTAGTATCCATTCACTGAGCAGAAGTCCAGTAAAAACCTAGTTATAGTGCTGTGCACTCGGTCCCTGCAGTTATTAGTCTATATACCTACAGGCACCTAGTCCAGGATGAACCACATGGAAATATCACAATCATTGAAACTTGAGCCTTTATAATCACTACTGAAATCCTCAGAATCATTAGCATGTTTACTTGCAGCCCAATGTTCGACTTAAAAATAGAAATCAAACTAAACTGGATTATATAAAGCAAATAACCAACATTACTATTAACACAATCATTAAGTCACTTTGATACAAACATACACCATCTCTGCGAAGGTAGGTCAATCCTTTCAATGAAAACTGGGTAAACATTGTTTAGAATCACACCACTGGTACTAAATATAGACCCTTATTTTTCCAATCTTTACATGCCTACTTGCTAAAAATATTTTTATCGTAAAACGTTCGAGTAGTAACAACGAAATTAAAAAAATAAAAATAGGTTTAGAATGAAACAATCAAAACAAAACTCAACTCCCCTGTTGGAGTTAAGTAAAGTTCGCCTCTTTTTATTTATTTCATTTGTTTATTTTACTGTTATTACGAGTAGCACTCGAACGCATATTTGGCAAAGTTCAAGTCGATCGCTGTACCACTAGACCATCCAGGCACTTTACTTCCCAAAACAGCATCACAACAAATATAGATACACATATCAATGCAAAAGTGTACGTACCAATATGAACAGATAGACGGCAAATACTGCTATCGACTCACGATTCAAACCGGCATCAGTCAACTGAATAACATTGTCCTGAACATTGTTCAACAAAACAATGTCAAATTTAGACTCAAAGTCGGCACGACACGTTCCAATGCAGTCGACTTTCGTCTCTTCCAAATTGGACGACTTGTCGACAACGTCCTGAGTTAGAGGATGGTCACTTACGAAACGATCTGCGTGCGCGTGGGACACAAATGACATACCGATTATTATTACAAAACCCACTCGCTTTGATTATGTTTATTATGTAAGTAAGCTGAATTTTTGGTAACTTTGTTATTTTTATTTTAAATAATTTTTGGAATAAGGAATAGTTATTTTCAGGTTTTAATTAATTTTGATAACTGGCATTTGAGCTGC
Organism: Cardicola forsteri; assembly: GCA_025895645.1. Lineage (NCBI taxonomy): Eukaryota > Metazoa > Platyhelminthes > Trematoda > Strigeidida > Aporocotylidae > Cardicola > Cardicola forsteri. Next base: position 1,241,767 of record JAKXYG010001440.1, read on the forward strand.
AAAAGCGGAGCATTGACTAAGTACACAATCGTATAGTTACGTTTCCAAATGCTAGAGTTGAGGGTTGTTCTACACTTAACCTGTCTATAAATGGTAAATAATAGAACGGCTCTTTACCTTCTTATTGCGAAGCTATTCCGCTTTAAAATATACACAGAGCAGCAAGATAACAATAACAGCAAAAACAACAACAGAGTTGCATAATCTAAAAGGAACATGAAACAGCAAAATAATCCTGTTTTCGAACACTTTACCAAAATGTTTGTTTGATCCCATGAGACATTCATTTCAATCGGATCATCCCAAATGGGAATACTACTAATACTACTACTACTACTAATAATAATAATAATAATAATTTTAAATGATAATAACATTAGTAATAATAAGAAATGTCATTCATACAATCGGTAATTTGAAAGCAATTCAATTGTGACGCAGTAAAGTGATTACACTCGTATCCTAGTTAAGAGGACTTCTAGTCCCATCACTGGCACTAAACGCACATTTCAATTTGATTGCAGTAAATATCTACATGGCAAAATATGTTTCTCGTAAAGCATTCAATAAACCAGGAAAAAATACTTAATCAAAAATAAAACCAGTCAAACGTACTCAAATTTTTGAAATCTATTTCCATATTGGGAAAATAATTTTGCACAATTTCGTCGACTAATAAAACGAAAAAATCTTGAGCCTGGTCCATGGATTTTACACAAAAAGCATTCCACTTGGTTTTACCAAAATTGTACTATGTAAAAAAATGCATTTTTAAAAATTTAATGATAATAATAATAAAATAAATGAATGATTCCTTAAACATACAATAAATAGGAATTTGATTTCCACAACCCGTACGAAACACGGACTCTCGTTTAACTGTTCCAAATGTCCACCTATTTAAAAATTTAATCCCTTAAATGGGATTTTGACTGCGTTAAGCGTAGCGCATCTAGTTGGTCATCTGCTAAAATATTTGTCGTAAGAGGAGGCACAAGTGATCAAAATGCTCGTTTAAACACTGAGTGGGCACAGGTTCCAGTCCTACCACTGGTACTAAATGTAGCCCCCGGCCAAGGATTCTGTCCACCTACTAAAACACCTTACCGTTAAACATTTAAACAATAAAACCAAATAAAAATATCAGGTAAAACATATAAATTCCAATTCCATTATTTTAAATCTTTCGAAACTGCAATCATGATACGTTGTACAAATACTTATCGATCCGGTAAATAAAATTTCGTCAAACACAAAAATGTACTTTCAACTGCCAATCCGGACGATTGGAAATGCGAGACAACAACAATCGACAAAACGCCGCTGCATATTCATTTCGAAAAAGCAAATGTTTGAGACGCCTCGAACAAGTTTTGACTGTTTTTAAAGGATTTAACTGAAAAATGAAACAAAAAAACGTACGTGCTAGGTAAATAATAAGTATTTAACAAATGGACAAACTATAAAGATGCGGATTAATTTTATTGGCAGTTGGTTGTCTGACAACCTTGACAAACTGATAAGGAATTTGCTAACCAATCATTAATACCTTATTTATACTGGTCGACTCTGCCATTGATTGAATATTAAAACATATTAATGGGTCTATTAACCAACCATAGCTTGTTTTATTTTTGCGATGCCTAGTTAACATAATGTTATGTTCTAATATTGCTTGTTCTTATTGTTCCTTCATTAAGTTGAACGGCATAACAACATATATAACTAAACACTATTCATGTTCACTTATTACTGTTTAAAAAACATTACAATTATAGGTGAACGAGGGAATAGCATAATTGACGCACTATAAATGTCTTAGATATTTCCAATATTACTTTCAAGTTTTATCACAGCATACTCTAGACATTTTGCTAACAGTTCTAATAAAACTTTTAAATAAAATGAATTATTTTTTTTTAATACAATCATTAATCCATATATATACAACCATCACAAGAAATACCGCAAAAAAGTGATTATTTAACTAAAACATCAGCTATCAAATAATATACGAAAAACCATCACTTTAATTGTAAAATATACTAAATTATATAATAATTTAAACATAAGTATATTTTTATAGATATATGTTGTAACTAATAAAAAAACTACATAGAATATTAACTGGCTCATAATCTAGGATTCAGTAAAATTATCAACATAAAATATAAAAAAAGCAAAAAATATATAAATTTTAGAGTTACTAATTGTTTTTTTTATCTCCGCCTAGTTTGGATCAGAAATGATTCAATCTAGCCAGTCCCAAGCCTGGATAAAGGAGGAGGGTTTGAGTGCAAGGTTATCAACCTGGCCTCTGTAAAAAATTTATACTGCTACGGAAACAATCAAGACGCCATTCCGGCAAACAACGGCAAAGAAGTGATTGTGCGTACCTAGATGACAGGGTTGAGTAAAAGCCGGAAGGAAGCTCAATCTTCGATTTGCAGAATCTTCAATGCCAACAACTCTATGTTGTTGTTATTTTGCTGTAATTGTTGTCTTATTGTCCTATGCTTATTTTTAGAGCAAAAGGGTTTTGTATAATATAATAATAATAATTGTTTTACGTATAATTTACCACAAAATATTAAATGACCTATGTTTATAACTACTTGGTAAAGGTGTTTTGGTATGTTCTTAGTCAAAATGTTGATATAGTTTTATGTAATCTAAACTTTAACAAAATTGATTTGGACAAATATTTTTTCGATTTAAAAATGTTAACACATGTTAAGTTTTATTATGCTAAAAACAAAATAAATATCGTTACTATCAGAACTATTAAATAGCAATTTTCAAAAATGTAATTATTTTTATTTGAGCTCGTACTATGTTTAAATTAAGATTTTTATATAAATGAAACAAGTTTAGATACAATTAAAATTAATTCTGTAATATTATAACATAGATTGTTTGTATAAACAATTGCGACTATGGCATGAGTAAATTACATTTTGACTTTAAAAATATTGTTATATTTTACTATAAGAATACCACTACTTAAAGTGATTAATATAATTTTCTAAGTAAGAGTTATTTAATACTTTTTATATAACCAATATAATATTTGTTGCATAAATATTTTTTCTAACCGTAAAATTTTTAATTTGTACAAAATATTTTATGCATAGTAACTTATTTTAATTTGCAATATACTGATCCTTTTAAGTCAGTGTTTTATCGTCTACAATTAAAATTAATAAAAATTAAACAATTGTTATATTTTGCTATTATAAATTATATTTCTGCTGTTTTCTTTTTGTAATAAAAAATCAACTAACCTTCCTGCAATTACAAAGTTTAAACATTTTTTGCTCCTAGCTACCAAATAACTAAATTCGTGTTAATTATATTATATAATTTACAAAACTAGTTAAGTTACACCATATTTTTATAACAAACAAAACACAAGTTTATAATATGTTTAAGAAAATACTTAAAACATTATTGAAAACATTAATGTAATTTTTAAATTGTTTTAACAAAATATACTGCATTTTTTAATAAAATTTTTTTACAAATATTAATTTTTAAATTAAATATATTAACAAATCAATAATTTTAAGTAAAAACCGAAGAAACATTTTGAAACCTGGTTACAAGGTAAAATCGTATTTTGAATTAGAAAATATATTTAAAAAATAATTAAATAATTAATTTTTTAACATAAATTAATTTTTCTAATCTAAATTAAAATTTTCATTATAAGGTAACAACAACGTTAAATTTTGTTGTAGAAACATAAACATAGAGTAATAAAATGTACCTTTAATTAATGATTTTAAGCATATAAATTAACAATTTATTATATATAAATAATAAAATATAACTCCACCTGTTTGGATTAGAAATGATTCAATCTAGCCAGTCCCAAGCCTGGATAAAGGAGGAGGGTTTGAGCGCAAGGTTGGCAACCTGGCCTCTGTAAAAATTTATACTGCTGCGGAAACAATGAAAGATGACGCCATTCCGGCAAACAACGTTTCTAGATGGCAAAGTTACCAGATGACAAGGTTGAGTGAAAGCCGAAAGAAAGCGCAATCTTCGATTTGCAGAATATTTAATGCCAACGAGACTTTGTTATTGTTGTTGTTTTGCTGTAATTGTTGTCTTATTGCCCCATGCTTATTCTTAAAGCAAAAGGGTTTTGTATAATATATAAATAATAAAATATACTTTTTATACTGACCCAAAATTTTAAAATAAATATTTTAAGAGTATTCATTTAGAAATGAAACAACTATTAATTACTTTACATTATTTTTAGTTCTATATATTTATTTTTAAAAAACAATTGGATATAACAAATTAATTCAAATTAATACACTTAGATTTTTGCGTTATTTGTTGTCATGGTCGTATATACTAGCACGAATAACAAAATACTCACATTAGGTATATATTTAAGTAAAATATTGTGAACAGTTGAATAGGAAATGCAAATGTATTCACGATGTAATTCGCCCACAATTAGAATAGACGCCACACGACAAGTAATGAGCTGAAAAACAAAATAGTGCCATAAATAATAATGGGATTCATAACAATACATAATTGAACTTGACAGTATTTTGATTAAATTAATCACTTATACTGTACATATATTTTCATTCAAACATTATCTATCCAAATGTAATTATTTATACCAGTGTACGTAGCTTGTTTATTTTGTACAATAAAACCTTTCTCATAAATGTGCAATTGGTAGAAAATAAGCGCTAATTAAGTAGCAAGATATATTTGTAACAATAGTCAACCGCAAAACACAACACAAGCTATTGTTGTAAGTAGTGACAAGAAAAGTTTCTTTACGTTAAACTCAATTCAATAGACAACATACCAAACAATCCTCAAAATTTGTCCATTCACATCTTTTGGCCCGTGAAGCCGAACGATGATCGTCTAAAATGAAACAAACGTGATTTTATTTTAGTGCCATCAAAGTCGATCGGTACAAATATAAAAATGATAGAGACGTGGTCACGTCATCAACCAAACTGAATTTTAAAATGCTAAATTTTTCATCTTTTAAGTAACCAAACACATACACTTACACAGCTTTTGACTCGATTGAGCATTTTTTCGAATAGAGGATGATGGATCGCTGGTCGAACACGTTTCGTGTTCGGAATCGTCAAAATTTGAAGAAATAAACGATTCATTGAGGACAGAATCAATCGATTCTTTGGTTTGACTAGGCTGTTGTTTGACAAAAGAACCGCATTTCTTGGGATTGTTAGTGCTAGGCATTTCCAAAGCTGCACAAACATTGAGATCTAATTGGAAATAAAATTAAGACGTTGTGTAGCAAGTTTGGCGGGCAACTGAATACGAAATCAATTTGGTATGTACACACACACACATTGCAAGCATTGCATTCTTTGCAAAAGACTACTAATGCACGTATGAATAATTTTGTTCCTCCATGACCCTAAGTAAAATAACGTCTGCGTATAAAATATACAGGTAACAAACAAAACTATAACGCACATATACAGGGCTCTATTTGTTCAATAAGAAAGTAATTAAACAGGAATTTCCTAAATATAAATTACAAGGATATATCAGTGGCTAAGTTCGTATATCCTAGTATTTCAGTGGACAGGGAATTCATACCCATTATCTGCACTAAATGCAAGCTCTTGCTTGACGTCACAAGGATGCTGTCTACCAGCGAAGAAACTGTTATTCTTCCACGTTTGTTCCGCATATCATGCCATCGAAGTCATCATCAGCATAATCATCGGGGATAAACACCCCCCACCGGTTATTATCACTCAGGGTAGTCCAAAAAAAAACCAAAGCTTCTGTAAAAACGTCAACTTTTGTAGTGTGTACTCAAAGAACGACACTTGAGGTGTGCTGACATTAAATGTTAATTACATCCCGAGGTTAAACCCCTCCAATAATCTCTGTTGGCTGCATAGGGTAAACAAACGGACGCCCATTTAAATAATTCATTTGGACCAGGGGGTTTAGCATAAATAAAAGGACTGAGTTCGCATGCTACAATGTCTGTCTAAATTTTCCTTTGGCCGCCTGGCCTTCTTTTCCATCCGGGTAATGGATGGGCTTCCATAGCTATTCTGACTGGATGAGTGGGCGATCTACGTAAAACATGGCCAATCCATTTTAATCGTCTTTCTTTAACTGTGCTAGAGATACATGGCCAATAAATGTTAAGAAACTTACAAATATCTGGGAATGGTCGAAATCGATCGTTTATGTCGTATAAATATGGGAAATAATGAAGAGGTGACCATGTCACCAACCAAACTGAATAAATGAATGATACAATGAAAACGCACATATATCAGGTTCTATTTTTTCGAACCCAACACTCTAGCCACATATACAACTCCTGCATATCTTTTTTCTCAACTGAAATATTACCATATCATCGTAATAATTTTCCAAATATTAACCCAATTTACAAATCAAAACTCATACCACTAAACCATGTCAATTAAAAAGAACAAATTTTAATAAAACACACGAATACTCTACAAGAGATGATAATAATTAACGTTGTTCATAATGGACCATATTTTCCTCTTGCTAGAATCATCCATGCCAGACCAACTGACTAATAGTCAGATTTGTACACCAAATGTATCGGTTGAAAACAAGTTGTCCAACCAGGCCCGCTAATTAACATGTCAACGTTGAAACGCAAACGTAACCAAACAACACCAACCTTGGAATAAATGGGGATACCAGGGCCATAATGAATCGTTGAACAAATGTTCAAATTCGTGCGAGTCAAACACGACAGGTGCATCATCCAGTTGACCGTGTTCGACCAATTGGCTCAAAGAAGCGAATAGCCAATTGCTACTACTAGGCTTGGTTGCTTTGGGCAAACGCAATTCCCAATTGCGCGAAATATGATGATAGTCGGCTGGATGCAAACCGCAGGCTCCACAGGGATAAAGTCGCACGTCGGTTGATGTAGACGCGCATATGAATGCATTTGCAACGCCTCGGTGCCAATTTAAGATAGGCAGTTTACCATCATCTTTCAAGTTTTTAGGTGATTTTATGCACTGAGCGTTCATCGGCTCCAGCTGTTCCAAATCCAACAGGTCTTTGATCGAATTGTGACCTAGTATTGGATTAAATAGTCAAATTAAAAGTATTGTACATATTATCGATTTAATCAGCTACTGATAATCCTCAAGATTTAATCTATGCTCAAACTTTTATGTGGTCTTTAGAGACTCAGTACATCTGCGTGGTGCTATCTAGACTTTGATAAAAGCGATATATCTAGGTACAAGGTAGAGAAAAGACAAATCAATTCCATGGAGTTATTGTGATATAAAATCAAACGGCCTTCTTGACATTGTAAGACAACTGGTATCATCACTAAAATGCTGTAAATAAATGTCAATAAATAGTAATAATAATAATAATTTTATTATTATTATTATGAGCTATTTAATAATCATCCATTGATATTAGTGGACTTATTAGTTTATTAATAAGATTCACTAATAACAATGATTGGTTAAATAAACATCAACCAATCACATTAAATCATACTTTTACAGTTAATCATCTTAATTAATTGTCATATTTCATTTATTTATTTTTACTACTTTGAATGTTTTGTGGAAAACATCTTTGAGCAGTAGACATCTTAACGAAGCCAAACGTGGGCCCGCATTTAGTGCCGGTGGTAGGATTCGAACCCATGTCCACCAGGTCCAAGTTGAACGCTGTAACGCCAGGTCACACCAGTACTAACGCTAATGAAAATTAATAATTCACATATCATGGAGAATACAAAAACAATCCCACAAGCAGCCCTAAATGTTGGTCTGCGTTTGACTGTACTAGGTAAGCACATGCTAAAAGTGTTTTTTTCTCTCTCTTATAAACCTATTGTAGTCAACATACCCAGTGGAGTGTTGCGTGCAATCAATTCATCCATTTGCCAATATCGGCTGACATCGGAACAGGATTCAAATTCAAATGTAAATAATTCACAATTTTCCAAAGACGTTAGAACAGTAAAACCAGGTTCAACCTGACGTGTATCCAACAAACTAGCACGTCGATGCAAGTAGAATTGAACCTTTGTTTAAAAAAAAATGCAAAAAATTAATATGTGCAGTATGTCAGGAATTATATCTGATGAGAAGGATCATTGACTTGCCGTTAGCACTAGTAAAGCACAGAATTTGAAGTCACTGGAAAATTATCATCAATTCAATTTACTACAAATAATAAATTTGAGGTGTGTCAACCGCCTGTAGCTCAGTGGGTGAAACGTTGGTCTAAAACCTGAAAAAGTGTTGGTTTAAATCCGCATAAGAATCAACTACACTTTTAAACTATCATCATCGGGAATAAACGTCCTTCACCGGTTATTATCGCTCACAGTAGTCCAAATGACCAAAACCTGCAAAACGTTAACTTTTGCAAAGTGCAATTAACGAACGACACTTGAGGTATGCTGACTTAGCATTCATCAAACGACTGAGTTCGCGTGCTACAATGTCCGTCCAAATTATTCGTTAATCAACCGGTTTTATTTTCCATCCGGGTAATGATTGGGTTTCTACAGCTATGAGTAGGCAACCCTCTAAAACATGGCCAATCCATTTTAATCAGATTTCTCTTGTGTTAGAAATACCTGGTCAATTGATATTATGTGTGCTACAAATTAAAATATACAACACCAAAATTTACCGAAGTTTTCAAATTACAACTATCCCTTTCAATCATCGTCATCAAACCATGAACAGTCAATTCTTCGAACAATTCGTAAATAATGTGCATTCGTATGGGAGCAAAAAGCCAGGAACACAAATCGCCCATTTGACCTCCGGGAAATTTGATCCAACGCATTGGAAATCGCAATAAATCGATCAGCCGCAAGTTGGCATCGTAGTCAAAGTAGTTGGTCTGATAATTCGCCAATTCGGCATCGACTCCTGCCACACGTTGTTCGCAATCGGATGCATCGGTAGTGGAGGAATAATAATTCAAACGTAGCCACCGACACAAAATGAGAGGAACCTTGGGAATGCGTAGAACAAGACGCAAGTACAAACCGAAAGGAATGTTTCGGATTATGTCGCCTATTGTAAACCAACGTCCAGGTGAGCAATCTGTTTATCGAAATAAAAGACATAAATTTGGTACAATGTTTCGAAAAGTTTTTCTTCTTCAAACTGCTAGAAACACATTTTAGGAAATTATTGATTAGAAATATGAATAAATTTGTACTTAATGAATTTACAAGTAGACAGCAGCTAGCCAACAAGAGCTTCATCTCCGTACCGGGAGGATATGGGTTTGGTCTTGTAAAAGTTTAGACAACTTAACAGTATTGCATATACGTGGAACCAACCAGTAAGACAGTTGTTTCTATGTAACACTTTGTTAAATTAGCAGCTTAACTTGTGACAAGTGTGATAAAACACGTGTCCATTGTGGATAGTGTTACATAATAATCCAACAACCTTATTTGAAAACAACGTAGCTTTTTCCAATCAATAATAACCCTTAGGATGCTAATGAATCTGAGGATTTAAGTAATGCTTATAAAGTTTCAAATTCCAGTAATAACTATATTCATGAATGTTCCTCTTGCACGTGGTGCATCCTGGACTAGGTACCTATAGACATCTGTAACAGTAGGAACCGAGTGCACAGCGATAAAATTGGGCTTTTACTGAACTCCTACTCAGTGAATTGGTACTACCATACACCCCCTAAAAGGTATCTCAAAGAACCCATTTATCATATGCAGCCGGTTAGGCTAGTAAATCCATCAACTTTCAATTGGTCCTAACATCGAATAATAGCCCTTAAGGTGCTTTAAACAATTTTTTCTAATTTTATAAAAGGATAAAATGAAAAATAAGCAATTTTTATAGTAACATTATAAGTAAAATCCCACAGCAAACAAAATTGTTACATTAATAATAATAAATTTAGTTCCTATTACCACTTACTGCTTTGTTCTCTTCTCATACAAAAACTTACAAATGACCTTAAAAACTAACTTAAATCTGATTGGTTAATAAAATATATTTATGCACATGATGAAATAACGTAAGAAGTTAATGTACAATTTCGAACCAAATCCAAAAAAATGACAAGCCGTACTTGGTAATGATTTGGGACTACCAACAAAACGACGCCATGTATTATCATCACGATAAACAGGTGGAGTTGAACCGTTCTACAAAAAATATAAACATACTAAAGTAATTATAATGTTTCAAATGTCATTTTTATCAAATGCAGTGATAATGTGATCTTTTTACATATATAGATATGGTGCAAACTGTAAGAGAATTTATTGTTAAATTGGCAGAGTCTAATCATAGAAGGAATAGAAGCATTACATGTAAACAGTACCAGATATCTACTTGCCTAAATATTTTCCAAATAAAATACATAAAACATATCGGCAAAAATTACCTGTGGAATTACCGGCTCGTTTAAATCAACACTTTCATAAATTGCATAATACAAAAATTCGTGGAGCAATGCTCGGCGACGTAGTTTAGGATAACAACCATATTGAAATTGAACAATTTTCATAGCCTAAAATAATATGAAGTTAGTAGATAAAACAAATTTCATTATCCAATAATAACATTTTAATGAAAACTCTGTCGGGATGGCAAATATGGCTTTAGAGTTAGGCTCGAGAATGTGTTCGAGTCCTTCTAGCGACACTGAAAATGAGCCGCTGTCTAGAACTTTACTAAATGTGCACTTGTGTGACACATGTGTTTCCTGTCAAACATTTAAGCAGTAAAAACCAACCAACTAAAAATACACATGCCGGTGTTACAAATAAAGTTTGGAAGCTAGATTCCTGACTGAGTAAATATAGATTGGCACTAAACGCTGATCTCCGTTTGACTTATTTTTCTAACCTTCCCAGAATGTTCAAACCTGAAAAAAGCTGACTTTGAAGCTTCGACTATGATGTAATGATCATTTTGTCAAACTAAAATAAGTCAGCCATTGCAATGATAAAGATAAATGCACTCACTTCCTTAGACAATTTGGGCCACGTCTGTTGCTGTTGCGCATCGCCGTGAGTAAACAACGCAGCCTTGTAGGAATTCGAGTCGGTCGTTTGAGGAATTGCAGTCGTATTGGACGACGATTTGCGTTGAACGGGCGTTTCCAACATTTGAATATGATCTGCCAATATGGGGTCGGATTCAGACAATTCGGGTAGACACAGCAACTCAATCTGGAATTGGTCGTAGGAGACAAACAATGTAAAATGAATGAGTTGATGATATAGTCACTTTTCATTATATATGTATTTACAAAGCATTTGCCACAAACGATTGGCTTCCTAACATATTATGTGCGAAGAAAGTTAATAGACAGCATCTTTGAAATGACGCCATTGTTCACGAAAAATAAGGTATACTATATATTGCTTTTTTACTACTTTAAATGCATCTTTCAGCAGTGGACATTTTAGCGAAGCCGAACGTGGGCCTGAATTTGGTGTCGGTGGTAGTGATCGAGCTCTGTACCGCTAGACCACCCTGGCACATATAATTGAGACAAGGATAAAAAATAAAATATCCTCGTCAATCTTTGTAATGCCATGTATCAACCACCAAAATTTTTAACTTTCTAACGTTTGTTGTACAGAAGGAGAGAAATACGTTTTCGTTCGTACATGAAAAACTATCGAAAGCAATTATATAACATTCTTTAGAGACACATGACGTCGTTACACATCGAAAAATGACAACAAACGTACATCACATTTCAACGCATTCTTCTTCTTAATCACTTTAATCAATTTGGACTGAATAAGCTCGTCCAAAATGCGCCTCAAAGACTTGCGATCCATTCGACCTCGAATTCCTTGTTTGGATTCGACATCCCAAATAAGATGTCGCAATGCGACAACCGACGATATGACACTGTTTTTGGCCAAATAATCCAAAACAAATGCACGTCTATTTTGGCGTTGCGTTTCTATACATGGATTCCAATTGGGCCGTTGAGTTCAAGGCAAAATGGAAATGATAAAGTAGTAGTAGTAGTATAATTGTAAAAAGATGAATCCCAACCCCCAGTTGTGAAAGAATGAGATTTGAAGAGTAGAATTTACAAAAAAAGTCGGTAAATTTCAGAGGCGGAAAAAATGCATTTTGATGTAAAAAGAAATACTAACAACATTTATTTATGGCCCAACGGGCTAAAATAAAATAACTTATTGAAATTTGTACCTTTTTGTACTTTACTCATTAATTTTTTGATAACAGAATAATTAACTTATTCGTTAAATCAACTTTTTTCCAATAGTCCTATATTGCACTTCAGTAATATTTCCAGGACTATTAAAAAACGATTCAGTTATTCTATGATGTCACAATGATAGCTAAGTAGGTATTCAACACCTAAATATTACTAGCAAACTCACTTTAAGACCTATCGTCTAATAATTACCCATTAGATGCCAACTTTAACAAATCAATTGCACTAAGCAAAACAAAGAGAAAATTCGTCCAAACAAATATCTACTAAAATTCGAGCATTCTTCTATATTTGGCAAGATAATTAACAAACATATAACATAAAAAATGAGCTACTTTTGTGTCTTTCAAATAATAATTAATCTCTTGTTTTGGTGTTCTCACCTTAAAGATTACCTAGTTCTACGTGATCCAATTATTATTAGTATTTCTTTTGCTATTTTGTCTTCTTAATATAACCATCAGATTACATTACTATTAGGACTATACGCAAAAATTTTAATATGATGCTGTATGGTTTGAGGGATTTATGAAACGCTTTTGATATCACACGTTACAAAACTTTTTTAGCTTTTGGATTTTTTGTAGTCTGTGATGCTGAATGTACTTATATTGAATTGTTTAAGCTGATTGTAATAATAATAATAATAATAATAATAATAATAATAATAATAATTGCTTCTTATAATTGTGTATATTTATGATAATAAAGTATTGCAGCTTTGCTGTAACAACAATTTTATAAATATTTAAATAAACTTACGATTATATTGAACAGATCCAATTACAAATTTGTCTAAAATTAGAACAATAAAAATTTTGATATGTACACATTACCCTCATTATTACTTTCATTTCGTTCCTTCTCAGTTAAATAAGTGTAACTAAAAGTTTGAAAAACAAAAATAAAGTAAAATTGAAGTTTATGCTACTAGTAAAATTAATTAATTACAAATTATAATAACAATAATAATAATTGATAACATAGTCATACATTCAAAATAAATAGATAAATAAAAATAACATTCAGTTTGCTATTTGAGAATATTGGGAAAATAAATGAAAAAACTTTATTCATAACTAAGAAAGAACCTACAATAATAGTTAACTTTTTCCAATAAATATACATTTATATTTACTCTATCCGGTTGCAAACCCGTGTTAAGAAACTACGTAAATTCAAGCAAAAGTAGTAACTCTGCTTTTTATTGGAATGTTAATAATCATCAGGATTCGAATGATGTTTATAAAGTTTTAATTTTCAATAATAGCAATAATTCCGTTTCCATACCTCTAAGTGGTGCATCCTAGACTCAGACCAGCTTGGATCAGGTACCAAGTGCACAGCGGTATAACTGGGTTTCTGCCCTAGCGGATTATTTTTTTTGGTTGGTGACGTGGTCACCTCTTCATTATTTCCCATATTTATACGACATAGCAAACGAACAATTTCGATGGCTTAATAAGCGTAACACAAACGTTCATTCATTCAAACGTAGAAGAATAACAAAGTTTCTTGGCTGGTAGACGGCATCCTTGTGACGTCGCCACTGTTCGCAAAGATTGACGAGGCCGCCTGATTTTTTGTAAGGGTTATCTTCCTTAGCCCCGAGGGTTACATATAATATACGTATACCTTTAGATACCTTTTAAGTATCCTGGGTGTATGTTCGCACCCACCCGCCGTAGCGGAAGCCCAGTTATACCGCTGTGCACTCGGACCCTGCTGTTATTAGTCTAGATGCCTAGGGGCACCTAGTCCAGGATGCACCACGTGGAGGACTAACAGTCAGGAATATCACCATCATTGGAAATTGAGACTTTATAAGCATTACTCAAATCCTCAGGATCATTAGCATCCCCCTAGCGGATAAGTGCAAGCATACATCCAGTGTAGTTACAATGTATCTTAGAGTGTATATGTATACTTAATGTAGTCGTTGGGTTAAGGGACATAATCCTGACAAAACATCAATAAGGTTAGTCAATTTTGTGAACAATGGTGCCGTTACAAGAATACCATCTATTAAACAAGAAGCTTTGTTATTTTCCTATGCTTGTTACTCTTGTAAAACCACTAAAGTCGATCGTTTGATACGCTGTACAATGAAAGCCTATTGTGATCAACTTCCAAATTAATAATATACACTAATACACACACGCTTCCCACATTACCAAATGTCGTAAGCAATTATGACGACTTGTAATAAACAAAATGTATAAATTTTAAAAAAATCTTAGGAATGTTATTTTTAATGAAATAATGCCAAAGTGTCACATAATAATCATTTTAAAAATTCTTACTATAACACAAACGTTGAATTAACAGAACGTTTGGTACTTTTGATAACACCCATTTTGAGCAACAATTGAAGAATACTTCGCAAATAAAAAAAACCAATTTTTGTTCTATTTAACAAATCGGCAGTAGTGCACGCTTTACGAAATAACAAACGAAAAATTTGCACATAAAAAGAACCTTCCACATACAATGATGGTGTGTCTGAAATAAAAAAATAAAACATTAAACAAAAGCCTCCAAAATTCAAAATAACTTTATATACTTAAAAGATAATCTTGTACATACACACAAAAAAAAAGTAAATTTGAAACAAGCTGGACGACGTATATAGTAAAAAACAATCAGTCTGTTAAATGAAAATAATTAAAACCGCATCTTAATTGGTTCCAAGCTCACATTCAGAAAAGATAAAGATTGAAAAGTATGACTAAAAACCGTATTTTCATTTTAAAAAATAGTAAAAACAAATTTTTAAACAAAATCATCAAAAGCTGAACAATTTACAGTTACTTGTTTTCTAAAGTTTCCCTTATCGGACAAAAAGATATGTACTAACAAAGAACAAATTTACCAAACCTTAAAATTTTTTTAAATAAAGATTAAAAAACGTACACGCTAATAGTCGTTTGGCACATCCAGTCTGGTCCATATCTTTCGATTCCTTGCTGTGCAAAACAAAATCCTGATTTTCATCCACCAATTTTGAATCATCATTGCAAAAACTGTCCTCATCATTAAAAACTTCAACATCCTTTTGATCATTTACAGTATCATCATCATAAACACTATCATAATTCTGGAATTCATTTTCTTCATCACTGGCTGATTCAAAATCAACAAAATTCTTTTTTGTATTGTTTTGTTGTAAACATTCGGAAATGAAAAGTTCGGAATCAAAGGGACGCAACAAAGAAATAACATTAACCAAAGCTGGATAACTAATAGAATTGCCATCGGGTCCTCCCAATTCTCTATAAATTGTGAATAGTTTGGCATCATCTAATTCATCTTCATTGTACAATTTTTTAACAACTTCTTTAAAGCTAACGGTTTTCAATCCCAACCAGCTATGTTTTTTGGCAAACCTCAAAGTTCGTTTGATCGCTGATATATTATAATTCACAACCTCAAATGTAAAAAAATATATTGAAACATTATTTTTAATAAAAATTAAACGAAGTAATAATTGTGTTAAAAAATATTTAGTAAACATTTCAACAAATTAATCAAATTTTAAAAAATACTATAATTCCTTTTTTCTATTTTTATGCATTTATTCCTTATTTAGTTGTTACTGCCTGAATGTTTTACAAGACATTTTTCAGCACTTAGAAATTCGGAAAAAGTAAATGAGGGTCGGCCTTTAGTGTTGGTGGTAAGCCTAAAAATCACACCCACCCAGTTTCGAGTCTAGTGCTATACCAACTTTACCACCATGGCACAAAATTAATATTTATCTTGATACTAAAAAACAAAGTTAATTTAGAGCTAAAAAAAGTGATTCCCAAATGTTACTTAACAGCAGTGATTAATTATCTTAAATCAAAAAATCAAATTAAATGTAAACAAAGTCTATTTTATAATCGAATTAAATACATAAACAAGATATTTTAATGTCAGAGTAGCAAAGTCAGTTCAGAGACCAAACTTCTACGCAAAACTCCTGATATAAATTGACCAAGATTATTAGCAGTAAGAAATAGGATTTATGATTCTACCATAAAAACTTTCCTATCTTACAGTAAAATTTTAGCTAAGTAACAAAAGAGGTCGCTAAAAAGAACTCCGTGCCAAATATTTAACAAAACTAATCGTGTCTTAATATTTGGATTTATTTTTATTGCCCAAATGTTTTAAAAAAATATGTTTAAGAGATAGAAAATTTACAAAGCCAAACGAGGATTTCCACTTAGTGCAAATAGTTGAATTTAAACAGATGTCCATACAGTTTAAACATAGCACTTCAGTCAGTTGATCCATCCCAGGTATAATTTCTATCGTCAGTGAAAATAAATGTAGTCAAATAAACAAAATCTACTAAAAGTTAATTTTAAAATAAAATAATTTAAAATAAACATTATCCATAAAGTCGAAAAAATAGTCGAAATTAAAGTAGAATCATAGGTAAATTCTGACAAAACTTTAAAAATATGATAAACACTTTAAATGAAAAATATAATAACTTTTTGTTTCGATAGAATAATTCGAAACCTAACCGTTTAATTGTAATTAAAACATAATTATATTATATATTCTTACTTGTTTCAATTCAATACATAAACATTCACGTTCAGGTTTACTTTGCAAAAAATTCGATATCTTCTCCATTACCACTAAATGATGAAATGAAAAATTGCGATAAAACCGCCAATGATGAAGTAAAACACCAGATGAGAGAGAAGAATCACCAACTTTTGACAAATACGGCTAATATAAAACTATATTAAAAACTAAAGAAAAATACTTGAACTTTAATTAACTCATGTTGAACAAGTTTTTGACGAATATGCCATATTGAACCGTGATTGAAACCGTGAAGTGATGAATCTTCATGTTGAATATTTGATACACCATTGTGTTTGTTTCTATATATATATATATATATATATATATATATAATTCACATTAAATTTGAATACTTTTTTCTATTACTAAACATATTCTCTGAGACAAATATCAATTAATAAATATAATATAAAACAAATAATTTTTTACTTAAAGATAAACTTTTCTATCCCAAATACTACAAGAAAATGAATTAATAATATTGCCAACACATTTTAAAAAAATAATAATCAAAAAGAAGGACTATATCAATAACAACCAATGTTTTTAATAACACTAACCACGAAAGCAGTTTATTTAGTAGTTTTAAAAAAAACAATAAACCACACACAATATATATATATATATATATATATATATATATATATATATATATAACTTGGCTAATAATTCCAGAATAATGTATGCACCGAGAGAAATATTAGGCATAATTTTATTTCCAAATAATAAAATATTTCGTTGTTCTTGGGTTGCTACAAGTACAAGTCTGTTACCCCACCTAAGTTTTTTAAATATTAATTTACAAATAATAATATTACTTATTTATCACATTATCTAACAGTTTAAACTCTGACGAGTTTTTAATCAATTGCGATACGTCCTCACGTTCACTAAAATATTCAGAAGATCCAAATTGACCAAAATGTCCAATAGGGAAAAAATCACTTTTATTTGAAGTCTAGAATAATTAATTTAAAAATGCGTACTGGAATATTGTAAAAAATCCCATCATTCGAATCAATTAAAAAATCCAACCGATTGAATAGAGGTTTGATATCAACTTTTTTTGGATTAACAAACATATCAACGCAATTCATTTTAATAATTGTAGACCATAAAAATATTTTTGAATGTTCATCAATTTTCCATGGAAATTCCACATTTTCGTCGGTTAAATTAATCCACAATTGTTCCAAACAAATACCCTCTAACCCTTGCACTGCAATTTCGTTTGATATGATTTCAGAAAAATGCATCAGCTTTAAATTAATATTTAAAATCACTGATGTCAAATAACCTCAACCAAAAATTTAAATAGCAAAACATCAGACAACTGACTAAGCTTACTAACCCCGATAATAAGTAGAGAAAGCGCATTCATTTAAATTGTGCACAATTTTAAACTAAAAACTTTTAATTAAAATTAAATTTAATAAAAATTGTGCACATATATATAAACATAATTAAATAAAAATTTAAAATTAAAACAAATAGTTGTATAATGTAAATTATTTTAAACAATTGCATGGCTATTCAAGATTGCAATCGTTTTACAGGATGATTCACGAGTTGATTAGGAGTCAGACTCCTTTTGATCTCGGTTCAAATGGTATCAACATATCATAAAGAGGAAATAGAATAGTAATGGAAAAAAATATATATTTAAAAATTCTCTAAAAAACAGTGGGATACCGGAAATAAGTTAAAGCTTGGTTGTCATATAAACGCTTAAACGATTGAGTGGATTAAGCATTAACGATTTCAGTAGAGAGACGGTTCCAATGATTAATGACTCTGTGAGTAAAGTGCCGTAACCTTAACCTCGTGGAAGCCCTGGGTTTGTTTAGTTTCAAATTGTGCCCTCTGAATGAATTACAGGCAAGGTTAAAGAAGGGATTAAAGGTTCCAGAAGAAATAAGTTGATGCACCAGAATAAGATCACCCCGGAGCCGCCTATCAACTAAAGGAAACAACTTAAGGAAATGAAGTCTTTGTTGATAAGGCATATTTCTGTACGACCTTGGCAATCTTGAGGCAGTCCTTTGGACTTTTTGTAGATTCTTGATGTCAGATGTAAGAATAGGGGCAGTGACCTAGGCACAATATTCAAGATGGGGTTTAATGTAAAGCATGTAAATTAGCCGAACGCATTTCGGAGATATGCTACCTAAATTCCTGTTGAAGAATTTTATCAGACTATAACATTTGTGGATAGCCTTGTTGTGGTGACTCGTGAAATTAAGGGATGAGTCGATTAAAACTTCTAAGTCTGTAATGGATTTTACCGTTTCCAAGAGAAGAGTGTCATCTGGGGACATTTTGAAGAAACGTCCAGAGGGCTTACCAAAGGAAATGTGCTTACATTTAGAGTAATTCAGCGGGAGAGAGAGTTATCAAGCGACCATTTATTAATCTTAAAAATATCATGACGTAGGGCTTCTGGGTTTGAACTCCAGATCTTGACGTCATCGGCATATAAAAGAATATTAGAGTTGACAACTGATGGTAGGTCATTAATGAAAAGAATGAAAAGAAAGGGGCCTAAGACTGAGTCTTGGGGAACCCCAGAGGTAATATTACATGAAGAAGACAGATCATCTCCTAGCCTAACCTTAAAGGAACGATTGGATAGGAAAGCTTTGATCCAGGAAAGAATTGATCCAGTGATGCCAAACGACCTAAGCTTGCCTAAGAGCAGATCGTGTGGGACTTTGTCAAAGGCTTTCGCAAAGTCAAAGTAAATAGCATCTACTGAAGGGCTGGAGTCAAGGATTGAAGAAATGCTGTTAGTGTAGGATATTAGATTAGTTAGGCAGGACCTACGTGGCAGAAACCCATGTTGAGCAGGGCTTATGGAATTTAATTTGAAAATGTGATTAAGGATATGGGACCTAACAAAGCCTTTCCATAACTTTACTTGGAGATGATAAGATGCTAATAGGTCTAAAACTTTCGGGAGTAAACTTGCATCCCGATTTATAAATAGGCCTTATATACGCTAATTTGTTATTGATTAATTTTTACTCAAAGTGTGATTGAACAATAGGGATAGTATTTAATATTTAAATTTTTAATGCTTACTTTATGTTACGTTTTTGAACCAGACTGGTCTCAGCGTTTATACTCTATCTGGATTAATGTGGAAAACACTTCGTGTTTATAAAGAATTTTTGATAGTAATCTTTATTGTTATCAATTATTGATTAACTATAGAAATAATGCCCATTGTTATTTTAAAATATTTCACAAACGCACGTATTATAATAAACAAAATCAGTCAGTAAAGTATGCAATTCAATTTTAATATGATTTGTTATACAACTAAACAGTCAAATTGTTTTGCACATTTTACCGTTTGGCTGGATAACAAGTATTTTGTTATTAGTTTTTGTTATTATGAACAGAAGAAATTATGTAAAAAAATCCCGGAAAATATGGGTTTTGATGCGATGTACCGTACATATAAAACAATTTGACATAACAAATTAATTTATTATTTATTATTATTATTTATGGTTATTGTCTTAGATACTTCAGTAAAAGTAGCTTTTAGCACACAAAAAAATATGTACAATTATAAAAATACAATACAATTAGCAGTAGATAACATCAGTCAAAAAATAAATAAGTAAAATAAGATTAAATTACATAGACTAAAAAAACTCAAAATTAACGTATATTTAAAAGTTATGTTAAATATGATATTACTTAGGAAACGTACTATAGTTAACAGTGTGCAAATATAACAGTATACATGAAATGCAAATAACTCATGTGAGCATGACTAATAAAACAATACCCTAGATGAAGGATAATTAATGGTCACAAACTAGAATAGGCAGATTACAGACAACGGTATTAATTAGACAAAAAAACAAAAAAAACACTTATAATTCAGATAGGCTAATGTAAAGGTCACTTTGAACTTTGTTAGGATTAGATAGTAACTTTGCTAAATACAACAGAAATAAATTTAAATACACATTTGTTCTGCACTTAACGTGTATATGTGATCTTCTCGTCATTCCCGATGCAAATGATTTGCTAAAATCACGATAAAATGGATTATTGGAGTTGTTGGAAATACGACTGATAAATTGAAAACATTTCTTGAAATGCCGATAAATCATTTCATTAAGAATGTTAATGCTATACTTTTTTTAATTTTATAAAATTCAATCTTTTTAGTCCCGGAAATATTACAGGGAGCAATATAATATTATTGGATAAAATATAGCTTTAAGATATATATTAATAACACGTTGGCGAACACGAAGGTTTATTAACTGTCTTATGTAGTAACATAAACCTCGAGTTTTTGTAAATAGATAGTCGATGTAATCAAACCAGGTAATTTTGTTATTTAGTAAAACACCAAGATATTAAAAACTATCACAAGTATCAATCACCACATTTTTAATACATACCTTTGGGTGAAGTTGAATCAATTGTGTTTTTCCAGGATTTTTTACGAGCTGAGTAGGCCAAAACGCCTTTTAATACTTGGTTCTCAAATTTTAGAGGGAAAAATGAAATGGATGGTGAGGTAAAGGGGGGTTAGTCACAGAAAAAATATTTGAAATCAAGATAAAATCAAGGTAGATAGTGGAAGTTAACAATTGTAGAAAACGAGCAAAAATTATAAATATACAAAAATAATAATAAAACAAGTTACATATTACAATGCAAAAACACTGCAATAATCTTCAAAAAAGAAAAAAAGAGAAAAGGATGAATAACGCTCAAATGGACTTGTAGCGTGACGCGCGCCTCACCTCGCGAGTGTTCAAGGTTTGTGTAAGCTAAAATTAATTACTTTACATTTTGTAGAATTTAATTTTAGACTATGTTTTGTTGACCAATTGACTAATTCACCGATTAACTCCAGGAAATGCACATTTTCTTCGGATGAAGAAATAGATTCACATAAAACCATGTCATCCGCATATTTGAAAAATACAGCAGGCTTTTTTGGTCGAAAAACATCCATATATAATAAAAAAAGTACAGGAGATAGGACCGCACCTTGTGGAACATCTTTGTTATTTTAAATTAAAGTGAATTGTTTTACACTCAATTTGGGTATATTGTGTTCTGTTTTCAAAATAATTGATTAGCCATTTGATTGTGTGATTGGAAGCATTGAATTCAATAAGACGCTATAGCAGTTTGTTTCTGTATATGCTATCGAATAGGGCTTTATAATTAACAAACAAACAGCTTACAAAGCCTTTTTTATTATCTAGTGATTTTTCAATATAGTTAACCAAACTGGCTACATAATCTAGTATAGAACTATTTTGCTTGTATGCAAATTGACATGGATCACTATTTGCTTTGAATGTAGTACTTAGTTTATTCAAAATCAACTTTTCAGTCAACTTTAAAAATACTGACGTGCATAAAATCTGTCGGAAATCTACTTTTCTTAGTTATATTTAATATTCTTACAACTTTTTGCGTTAATTTTTTAAATGGCTGTAATTATAATTTTGTAAACAATCTGTTTCAACTATTTGTTGGTTGCTTTTTTACATTTTATTTTTTAATAACAATAGTAATAATAAAAATAATAATAGTATTAATATTATTATTATTATTATTAATACCTATAATAGTAATAATAATAATAATAAAACAATAATAATAGTAATAAAAATAAAACAACAATAAAAAAATAAAAATTAAATAAACTTACAATATAAACACTCGCGAGGTGAGGCGCGCGTCACGCTACACGTCCATTTGAGCGTTATTCATCCTTTTCTCTTTTCTTGTTTTATTATTATTTTTGTATATTTATAATTTTTGCTCGTTTTCTACAATTGTTAACTTCCACTATCTACCTTGATTTTATCTCAATTTCAAATATTTTTTCTGTGACTAATCCCCTTTTACCTCACCATCCATTTTACTTTTCCCCCTGAAAATTTGAGAACCAAGTATTAAAAGGCGTTTTGGCCTACTGAACTCGTGAAAAATCCTGAATCCTGAATATAAATATTTATCAAAAGATTCAAAAATTATAAGTGAGGCGTCCGTTACGCTTTACATTAAGTAAAGCGTTACCTTATTTTTATTTCTTCTTATCTTTTGAAAGTTATTGCAATGTTTTTGCATTGTAATAGAAAACTTATTTTATTACTTTTGTATACTATTATTCGTATACTATATTATTATTTTTGCTCACTTTTTATAATTGTGAACTGTTCCACTGTCTACTTTGATTTTTGTCTTAATTTAAAATATGTTTTTCGACAAATCCCTCTTTACCTTACCATTTATTTCGTACTTTACCCCAAAAATTTAAAAACCGAGTACAAAAAGGTATTTTGCTTATTGAACTTGTGTACAATCCTAAATTTTAAAAAATTAAACAGTTTGGAGTGTACATAAACAAGAATCTTATGTGGTCTAATCAAGTTAATCATCTTTTTAAAATGTTGTGTTTTCTAATAAAACATTTTTGTAAATTAAAAGCTAGAACTCATATTATTCAATTATATGTCAGATTATGTTTTTTATCTGTTCACATATATTCTTACTAACCCAGGTTAATGTATAAATAACTTTGTTATTAACCTATCAAAATAATTTATACTTATTATGTGAATTACTCTTATACACTTTAAGTATATATTGTATATTATGGCTCATTATAATTTGTGCATAAATTAATTTGTTTAAATTTTGTTTTTACTTTGTACTTTTATTTTATTTTGTGGCATTAATTATATGTTATAAATAACAAAAATAATGTGTCCAAATATTGAGCATTTTAGCAAATAACATCAAAAATTTTAATTGTTTGTAAACTACGTTAAACTGGTTGTATTAATTAATTTTCTTTTGTTAAATTAAACATTTTATACTTATGGATTTGGCTTTATATTCAATCAAAATTTTCAAACAATTAAATTAAAACGACCTGCAAATTTAAAATTATTTAAAGATAGCTGTATTTGTAAAAATAAATAATTTAATATTTTAACATTTTTATAGCAATCAAAACTACATAATTGTAAAATAAAAAAAAAGTTTTTTTTTGATTTCTTAGGTTAAGCTTAATTTGAACATTAACCAACACCACAAGTTAATTTCAATCAAAGAAGCTCCTGTCAGGTCTAAAATATCGTTTTATAAATTATTATTACAAAATATTACAAATGTACATACCAATATTGTTGAGCAGCAACAACAATATTATTTTAAATGTTAAAAATAATGCCTTATTTAATGTCCGGCGTAATGTACAAGTCAGTTCACATGCATCAAGCTAGAAGTTAAGTAAGACGGAATTTTATAATTTACTTTTTGTTTTGTAATGATTATTGCAGTGTTTTTTATTGTAATATAAAAAATGTTTTTATTATTTATATATATTTATTACTTTTGCTTACTTGTTTAATTTAAAACGTTTTCTATTGCACTCTGTTTTTTGTCGTAATTTTCAAATATTTTCTGCTATAAATCTCTCCTTTAACTCATTTTTTATTTCATATTACCACACTAATGTTTTAAAAATACATTAAAACCAAGGATTAAAAAAAGTTTCTTTTATTAAAAAATATTTTTTTTACATACTTAGTATATTGTAATTTTCCTGTTTTTTACTCAACATATCCTAAAATCTGCACACTTTCTTTAGTGCTTATAAACAATAAAATTTTATTACAATGTATTTCAAATATAAAAAAAATATATTTTAAAAATTATAAAAAAAGTTATTTATATTATGTTTAAATGATTGTAGAATAGGCTGGTAAAGGTTATAGTTTAAAGCGCAATTTTTTGATGTGAGCGAAACGACGTCGTTTTGGGGTATGTATATGTGGATATAATCAATTGCTAAAAATAGTAATTTAATGGTTATTTTAAGAACATGAATATGTAAGGAGATGTGCTTAAAAAATCTTAGTAAGAAAATAATTTTTAATACTTTTTTTAAAAGTGTACGTTTTTAACGTGTCTTTTTGTGTTATTTGTTTAGCTTTTGGTGTAAAATGTTGTGCTTTGTGTTTAATTGTGCAATGTTGATTACCCAATTGTTTATCTCAAGTACGATTTGTATGTGTCGCACTTTAGGTATTCAGGTATATTCACGAGTTATGTAGGATTTTGGATTTTTCACGAGTTGAGTAGGCCAAAACGCCTTTTAATACTTGGTTCTCAAATTTTCAGGGGGAAAAATGAAATGGATGGTGAGGTAAAGGGGGATTAGTCACAGAAAAAATATTTGAAATCAAGATAAAATCAAGGTAGATAGTGGAAGTTAACAATTGTAGAAAACGAGCAAAAATTATAAATATACAAAAATAATAATAAAACAAGTTACATATTACAATGCAAAAACACTGCAATAATTTTCAAAAAAGAAGAAAAGAGAAAAGGATGAATAACGCTTAAATGGACATGTAGCGTGACGCGCGCATCACCTCGCGAGGAGGAAACTCCTTTTGGTACTCGGTTTAAAATATCAAATATCAACAAGAATAAATCTTGAAAATTTTATGTATATAAATATAAGAAATTGTTTAGATATAGCCGGGATTTTACTCTTGGTTTGGATGACTTAGAGGTGTGCCCTCTTCGAGTATTATTAGCAAGGACGAGAGAATATTCAACACCATCCGACTTTGTTATTTTATAAACTAAGATGAGATCGCCCCGGAGCGTCCTATCTTAAAGAGGAAAGAGCTTAAAGGATTTTAACCGGTTGGTGTAGCTTACATTCTTTAGTTGTTTAGGGATTTTAGTGAAGTTACGTTGTATTTTGTCTAAAATCTTGTCTGCTTTTAGAAGAGGGGATGTAACTTGAATACAATATTCTAGATGGGGTTTAATATATAGCTGGTAGAGTAGCCGTGCATAACTCACAGGGACATTTTATAGATTACGCTTAAAGAACTTAGTGCGTTGGTACCTTTTAGAAGTTGCTTTTCTATGGTGCGTCGAAAAGTTTAGGGAATGGTTGAAAGTAACCCCTAGATCTTTAACCGAAGTGACTTGGGTGATAGTTGATGAGTTTGGTGCTCTAAATATATTGCTTGAAGATTTGCCAAGGGAAATGTGTTTACACTTTGAAGAATTCAGAGGGAGCGCATTTGCTATAGACCAATTGTAGATATTCAAAATATCTAGTTGAAGTTGTTGAAGATTGGAACTCCAAATCTTGACATCAGCATACAGCAAGATGTCTGAACGAACAACAGCAGGTAAGTCATTGATATAAATTATAAATAACAAAGAGCTGAAGACGGACTTTTGGGGGACGCCTGAGGTAATGTTGACGGTTGCGGAAGTGACCTTGCCTAATCTTATAGTTAATTGCCGATTGGAGAGGAAGTTCCGTATCCAGTCGAGAAGAGGAGGACTAATCCCAAATGCTCTTAACTTGTTCAATAATGCCGAATGGGATACTTTGTCAAATGCTTTGCAAAAATCAAAGTAAATGACGTCGATCGAATAAGAGTACTCCAGCATTCTAGTAAGACTACTAGTGAACGTCAGTAAATTAGAGGCAGGTTTTCGAAGGCATAAACCCATGCTGGATAGGGTTTATGAGGTTGTTGTCGACTATAAAGTTTACTAAATGGGATTTAACAATTTTCTCCAAGATTTTACTGGGAACTGACAGGATACTAATAGGTCTATAACTCTCAGCCTTACATCTACATCCAGATTTGTATATCGGCCTGATGTAGGCTAATTTCCAAACAGTAGGTACTCTACATTGGTTTAAGGAAAGGTTAAACGTATGGGCAAGTGCAGGGGCTAATTTTGCGGCACGTTGCGGTACATTTTCTGAGACCTTATCTCGAATACTGCGTCCAATTAACGTTTTCTAGGTTGAAATGTGATTTAATATTATTAGAGAAAGTAAAGAGGAAGTTCACGAGACTTGCTTGGTCTTTTAGACATCTACCTTATGGAAATAGGTTGTCTAGATTTCAGCTTTTTCCGTTGGTAAATAAAAGACTCTGATGCGATTTAATTCTAGCTTACCAATTAATTCAGTCTGACCCCAATATCACTATTTTACGAAATCAGAGGACAGTCTTTTTGGGGACACTTTAAAGTTGTGTGAGCTCAGGGCGTAGACTATGGTTAGATACCACTATTTTCCCACCGGGTTGTTTCTACCTGGAATAGCTTTCTCGCCTATATTGTGAACGTTCCTAGTCTTCATGCTTTTAAATTAGCCTATGATAAGTTTGTTTTCACTAATTACGTTTAATATTTCCCATCTATTTCGTGTTCAGTTCCTGTGTGCCCTTTTCATGTTTATTTTTTAACTACACATTTTCCCTTCGTTTATTTCCTGATATTTGGTATTTTTGAAATGAGGATTATAGGGAGTTTCTCCTATTTAACTCGTGTATCAACCTGCAATCTTAATACAAATGACTATTTTCTGCTATTATTATTATATGCTAATAGCTCTATATGTTCTGTTTATTATAGATAATTAGAAATAATGTAGACGCTCTAAAAACCAGGGTTTGTACACTAGTTGATTACGTCGATCTCCTGTGATACTCAATTCCATCATATCTTAATTATCGGGGAAAAACGGAAAATAGAGGGCGAGGTAAGGGAATAATTTTGTAACAACTAAAAATTTTAAGATGAAAAACATAATTGTATTGGAATAGAGTACGTGAAAAAGATAATGAAAATACAGAGAACAAAAACATTACAATGAAAATTGTATTTTAATACAAAAGCACTGTGCTAGCTCACAAAAGATCATAAAGGGAAAGTTTAAGATAACGTTCTACTTGACGTACAGCGTGACGCACTCCTCATCTTAAATGTGATGATTTTTACAACAGGTTTCTAGGTTACTAACATTTTTATGTTTTGAACAATTTGTAAGTAACAATGTGTTTAATATAATAGGCTATATTGTAAAAGTGAAGTGAAATAGTAAGCATTTTAATTTTGATGAGTTAGTTTGAATCCTATTAATGAAGGTATTTAAGTATATAGTAAACATTATCAAATATGAGCAAGGTTTTTAAATTATTGTAATTATTTATTTTTGGGGTTAATGTTTATTGATTTATATATATATATATATATATGGTGGGATGCTAGTGAACCTATAAAAGTCTAAATTTCCAGTGATGGTGATATTCCTGACTGTTTGTCCTCTACGTGGTGTATTATGGACTGGATATCCTTAGGCATCTAGACTAATGACAGCAGGGAAAAAAGTTGAAAGTTTTGTTTATTAAAATTTACGGACGATATAGTACTATGTATAAAGATATTTGTGGACGATTAAAATCACTGGTATGTAATACTATTGACCGATAGTATACTGATTTCAATCTAAATTTTAATTTAAAAAATGTACAATAATGTCATTTTAAAATTGCATCGAAAATTGAGAAGCAAGTTCATTCTTATAATAAATAAATATTTAAGATTATACATATTTAATAAACCCACATGATTCGATTAAGTAGGTTGTAAATTGAAAGACTAAAATGCCATGCTTTTACATAAAACAGCTAGGAAAATTGAATTATAAGATTCCTTATAATTTAATCGTATTTTTGTTTCTATATTGCTTGCTATTGTTATCTTGTTGAATTTGTAAAAAGCAAGATTTTACTATTATTAAAATACGCATATTGCTTATTTCTAAATTATCAGCAATAAATTATAAAGACTTGTTATATGAAAAGTAGATTATTAAAATTGTTTTCAATTTATCAAACGAATTAAAAATAATAACACTCATCTACTGCAAGAAATACTAAAAAATACAAAAACATTCCAGTAAACAACAATTTTTTATACCCATTAAAGCTAGAACACGAGTTGAAAAAATTAATATATATATATATATATATTATATAACGATTGCTCGCTAGCTCAGAAACACACCAATGACTCATCAGCTTTTCAAGATAACAGAATGGATCATGGCTATTCTACAGCACTCCGATATATTCCACATCAGACACATCCTTCATGTCATTGTTATTTTTACCAAATTCATAAATTTAGCTTATATATATATATACATATATACATATATATATATATATACATATATATATATACATATATATATATATATACATATATATATACATATATATATATATATACATATATATGTATATACACAGCAATTTTTGCGTTTGTATCAAGTCATAATTTTTGTTTAGTTTGTAGATGATTTGCCATTATTATCAGGCTGGTTTTTGCAAGTATGGTGCCGATTGTTCATTTATTCATCCAACAACAAAATGTCGGTCGTTTAGTTCGGTGGGTTGGTGTCCATATGGTCACAATTGTCGATTTTGGCATAATCCCAAACGAAAACGTGACGTACCTTTGAAACGAAATATTTGCAACTATTTCTTAAACGGTCAGTGCGTTTACGGCCAACATTGTACATTTTCGCACGACGTTGAACAAGAATCATCGAAGGGTGTCACATTACTCGAATATGAGAATAAAAAAAAGTTAAAAAAATTGCCAATTATTGAAAGTAGCAAACAACCAACGCGTTTGAATAGTTCGACAACTTCAATACAATCAATAGGATCTAGTAAAAGTTGTTTGGTATTGAAAGATGGCGAACAATTGAAAAAATACGAAGCCTGCAAAAAACCAACGAAATATATGTTGGATAATTATAATGAGGATGAAATAAATTTTTGTTCTATTGAAATTGAACGTTTTAAACAGTCGTTTTCTGCCAAAGAGTTGCATGAAATGGATTCGAATGAAGATTACAGTGTTTTTTGCTTAAATTTTAAATCTACGGATCCTGATTGGGTATGTTATGTTGTAGGACGACGCTAATAGTTACGACAATTTGACTAAAGTCTCCATTTTGCAATGCTATTCTACTTCCATATGGTACATCTTAGACTAGGTGCACTTAAGCACTTAGATTAACATAATCGGGGCTGAGTACATAGCTGAATATTTGGACTCCTGATATGGCAGCAAGCATACATTTAGGGTATTTAGAAAATATCGTAAGGTATATGTATACCGTTTGCAGCTATCTGGTTGGGGGAGAAAACTCTAACTTAGGTTACCTTTGTAAATGGTGGCACCATCACAAGAATACCGTTTATTAACGAGGTTTTTGTCGCATATAGAAAATGGGAAACGATTATTTTAGAATTTTCGCAAATACGGAAATAATGATCTCTAAAGAAGATCGCCTCGCCAATTCCTGTGAGCACTGGCGTCGTCGCAAAGAAGCGGTTTTCTAGGCAAGAAACTTCATTTATCCCACCCAAGTTCAACCCACATCCGACAACCTTTTCGTATAGGAATTTGAGAAGCTATTCAAACTTGGGATTAATGAAGAGGTGGCTCTGCTACCAACTTATATTATGTTATGCTAATGAAGAAGTGACTTTTAACCAACTCATTCATTCATTTATTAAAAACTATTCAGTATATTATTTTACAAAAGCTATTGTTAACATTGTAAAAAATTAATTAAAAAAAAATTATTTGTAAATATTTACCTAGAGTTACGACGTACGTGAAATTATATTGAATATTACTTTTCCTAAACGGTATCCTATTGTACCATTAAAAGTTGTTGTTTTAAATAAAACAGAAATTCCATTTTTGCTCATTACGTAAGTTTGTATGATCTTATGTAAACATTTTTATTTTGTCTACAATTGCTTTTGCTAAATATTATATGGATTTGAAAATTTTACGTAGAGTTTCATTCATTTGTTCATAGTGGTTGGTGATGTATTTACATGTCCATTATTTATATATTAAACGGTCGGTTTTGATGGTTTGATGAGCATAACAAATGTAGAAGTGTTGACGCAATTTCTTGGCTGTAATACAAATAGTGTATATGTTAAAACCAATATTAGAATATATATATATATATATTAAAAAATGAGTCAAGTTATTAATCTTTAAATATAACGTCAAATATAAAAAATATAGAACCCATGGAATTTTTTCAGTTACCTAATGATTGGATTATAAAGCACGACCTTTAATAATTAATTTGACCGCCTTTCTTTTTAACCATTTGATCCAGGCGGTGTGGAATATTATCGATGAGATGGTCGATATATTCCTGTTTCATCTCATATTGAACAACTAACAGAATGCCATCACACACATCCTCAATTTCAGTATGCTTATTGATACGCTTTAGCATACTAAAAAATGTTTTAATAACATTTATGTTCGGACTGAATAAAAGAAAATTTTGAATTTTACTTTATCTAATGTCTAAATGTAAACATAAAACAAATAAAGTAAACCTAGATTAATATGACATTACCGTTTTGGCCGTATGACATGGTGCATTGTCCTGAAAAATAGTAGAGACCTCCATATGAGTGTGCTGCATTTCTTTTATGACTGAAACAAATGTTTAGCTATTTAAGGTACATGGTATAATTCTCTATTTGACAAGTTCATTATACTTAATACCAAAACAATACATTAATTGTTGACGGTGTGCTTTTTTCCATCTACTGGAAGTAAATGTTTTTGCAAATTAAGTCCACATAATATCCTGTTTTTGTAACCGAATGATTAATCGTGAATCACTGTTTCATGAGCAAAATATACAAAACATCAATACCAATCTCCCTTTAATCCATTTGTTATAAAACTTAAATCTATATTCTTTCTATTTGTTATGAATAAATGGTTTAACGTTTGGTGATTCACGTGTTCAACCAAATTTTTTTGCACGGCTTCTTACCGTCAAATAACTAAGTTCTTGTAACTTGTCTTTTACAATATTAGAAATAGGTTTGTTGTAGTTTTTCTTCAATTTCATAACAATTTTTCAGTTGTCGGTCTTAGTTGTCATTCATATTCTTTCAACATTATCCTAGTTTTGCGGTTTTTGTACATTCAAAACATTATACATTGCTGTGAGACTTACTCTATAATTCCGCTATTTGTTTAGACGAACATCCATAATATGGTTTTCATTGGCATTAAGATAGTAACCTTTTCTACCGTTGGTATTCATTTTACAGAACGAAAACAGCTGAGGCAATTAAGCGGATAATGAAGGCCAAATATAGTTATTAATTTTTAAAAAATATTTGGATTACCAAAAATAAATATTAACAGATGTAAATTATTTTAAAACACATTTTAAGTAATTACATTTTAGTCTTGATTGATATAAGTATCATTTTTAACTATTAAACATTGTTTATTTTTAATGAAATTAGGCACACAAATCAATAAAAGACCCATTGTA
Source organism: Cardicola forsteri (assembly GCA_025895645.1). Classification (NCBI taxonomy): domain Eukaryota; kingdom Metazoa; phylum Platyhelminthes; class Trematoda; order Strigeidida; family Aporocotylidae; genus Cardicola; species Cardicola forsteri. The sequence goes on from JAKXYG010001440.1 coordinate 1,273,862, forward strand.
ACAAAAATAGTGTAACTTCGACCTATTATCCACGTTTATATGTATATTGATTTTAAAGTATGCTTTGTTCATTAACTCGACATTTTAAAATAAATGTTTCTAAGTTAATATAAAGGAACTATTAAGCACTTAACATTATTTTTAATTACTAATATTTATTTTTGTTAAACACAACTGAAGATAATAAATTAATTTTGATTTTTTTTGGAATTTTTACACTAATTTCTTGAAGAGGTGTAATGTTTTCAATTACAAATTGCGTTCTATTTTTGGTAAATTTATAGACATCTAAATTCATCCATTGCTTCGTGGATTAAGGCCAAACATGCGCAATTTTTACAAAAAAATTATGTCGAATTTTATTTACGCAAATTTTTACTTTGGCTTGATCGTAATCTGGAAAGGTTGTTTACTGAAGGTTTACGAGAGGTTTGTGCACACACACACATATATATATTTACTGATTTTAATGTTTTACGGGAAACATCTCTCAGCAATGGATATTGTAGCGAAGGCGAACGTGGGCCACATTTAGTGCCGGTGGTGGGATTCGAATCCATGTCCACCCAGGTCCAAATTGAGCGCTGTACCGCTAGACCACCCCAACCACCCACGCATTTATTTGAACTAATTTGGACATTCTACAGCATAATGTAATTGTGCCTTATAATGACTCATTCAAAGTATAGTAATTTTGAATTTTTTTAAAATCGTATGTTCACTGTATTGACTATATTTATATTCATTATCATTTGACATTCTACTTCATTTTGTTCCCATTATTTGTACTACTACTTTAAAAAAAATTATTATTTATTTATCTTTATTGATGGTGAGAATGTATTAAAGCTTAATGTAACAACAGTAACAATTAATGAAAAGGTGGCTTACTATCAACTTACGTTGTGTTTATGTTATGCTAACAAACACAGTGTAATGTGTAATTGAACGATTTCGATAATGTTCATATTGTCTTATTAATGTAAATGCATGCGAATGGTTAACAAAAATTTAACCCATTCGAATTGACTGAAATTAGCGATACAAAACATTGGCTTTGTAATTATTAAATTGAATATTTTTAAACTTTAGTTTTTTAAATAAGAATTTATATATATATATATATATATATACTATTAAGATATATAAATATATCGTCTTAATAAAAAACTTAAATAATTTTACTTTATTAATATCACAACAAAATTCTAACTTAGGGGAAAAACTGCAAAAATAAATAAATAATCATTTACTTTAAATTAATACAAAAATGGAAAAGTTAAGGTTTTTGTGCCAGCGATTAGCGCATTTACTGGATATATGCTGGAAACAAAGATACTATAAAATAATAAATGTTTTTATATTTTTACCACTGTACTAGTACAAAAAGTTTTTGGAAAATGAAGACAAAGATGTTATCGACGAATTGAATAAAATGTCCATTGAACAGGCATTGAATGACACTCCAACAACTTCAAGTGATGACGAAAGTTTGACAGATGAAGAAGAAGAAGTAGACACCGTTGGTGATGATGATGATGATTCTAACAAAGCATCGTCTATTGGAAAGTTCAATGATGAATTGAAAGACGCGTCAATTTCACCCGACGATTTTGTTGCTGCTACTGATGCTCCTCGAGATACTTTAATGACGATCAGTGACCGGCAGCTGTCGTTGGAAAAAAGCGATCTATTTTCGTGTATTCAAAAGCTGTCATTGAAGAATGTAAAATTTTGTGGCAAAACTGCAACGGTCGTTCTCAAACAATTGTTTGTCCAACTCCACTGCGTCCGCTGCAAGCTGTCATTCGACTGGAAGTTTCGCATTGCCGAAAATTATCCGAAAACAAGCGCTACGCTAGTGACTGCTGGCAGTAATTTGCATTCGATACCGCCCTACTCGACGCAGTGTGCACGGTGTCATCAGATGCTAGTACTTGTCTTTGTTGCTTCGGTTGGTCATTCATTTTCGAGCGTCATGGGCCAATTGTATATGCGAGGCTGTGTAGCTGACGACGTGCCGTCCAAACACTCCGAAGCAATTTTGCATTGTATTGAATGCAACAAGTCTGTTGGTTTGCCAGTGAGTATATTTTTTAAATGTTTGTATGGCTTTATGTTAGGGGTAATGCTAATTGCGTTTGTAAAGTTGAAATATATTCATTTTTTTATACAACCCTTAAATCAATTTCTACATCTAACATGGTTATTTCACTTGTATCTTTTTAGTAATTACATACAATATACCATACTATGTTATGAATAAAGTGCAATTATCATTTTATTATTCTGTGTTATTATTAGAATGATTTTATTTACATTAAATTAGGATGCTAATGATCCTGAGGTTGAATGCAAGTATATATTCAGGGCACTTAAAATGTATTTTAACGTTTACGTACACTGTATTTAGCCCTTGGGCTAAAGAAGATCATTCTGACAAAAAATCAGATGGTCTCGTCAATCTTTGCGAACAGTGGCAGTCACAAAGATACCTTCTACTAACCCACGTTTATTGTGCTTATGAAGCCATCGAAATCGATTGTTTATTGAGCTGTACAAATATAGAAATAATGAAGTGGTAACTTTATCACCAAATAAAAATTTACATTAGATTGCAACTGTTTTATAATAATTAAAGGTTTAGTAAATTCGATAACTAAATAGTAAGGTAAGTATCAAGAAGATTTAATTTTTCTCATTGAATATTTTCTTATTTTAGTAGTAAATGTGACTTCATTTTTTGAAACCACTTGACTCAAGTGTTTTGGTATGGGTTTTAGTTAGGTTTTTATTGTTATATTTTATTGATAGTATAAATATAAGGTTAGGTATTGATTAGTAAACTGTTTATTTGTTATCGTCGTATTGAATAAATAAATGAATACATTTTTATAGATAGTTTCTTTTTACGATGTAATTATTTTTATTACAATTTTTTGATTTAACAAATATAAACCATTTAAAAGAAATTATTTCAATATATTGGTTATTTGATTTAGGACGATAAAACTAAGTTTACAATATTTTTGAAAGAATATATAAAGATGCACCACACATAATTTTAAAATACATAGTTGAAGGTTCACGTTTATGAATTAATCGGTACTTGAATCCCATTTATTCAAAAGCTTCAATGACTTTAATGTTTCTCATTTATTCATTTAGTTGGTAACGTAGTCACCTCCTTATTATTTCCATATTTATACAGCATATTAAACGATTGAGTTTGATGGCTTAATAAGCGTAACAAATGTTGAAGATTAACAAAATTTTTTGTCTGATAAACGGCCTTCCACTGACCGTGTCACTGTTTACAAAGATTGACGAGGCCGCCTGATTTTTCGTCAGGGTTATCTCTCTTATCCTAATGGCTAAACATGGTGTATGTATACTCTACAATACCTTTTAAGTATCCTGGGTATATCCTTCCACCTATCTGCTGAAGTGGAAACCCAGTTATACCGCTGTGTATTCGGTTCTTGCTGTATTAGTCTAGGTATTTGTGTGCATGTAGTCCAGAATGCGTCACATGGAGGAACATTTCTGAATATCACTATTGTTATAAATTAACAAATAAGTACACAAATTAAAAATGTTTATATATGTTTTATTTTATTGTACTGGGAAAAATGAAATAAAATTAATGTTAGTACTATTACAGATAGTGACATAAGTGAATCCAATGTTGACCTACTATGATATTGAAATATATGTAGCACTTGTTAATTATCTTAGACATATCTAACGCTTGTTAATAAGTACCTTACTTTACTAATATATATACGTTTAATATCATTCGCAAAAAAGTTTTTAAAATAATACACAAAAATATCCGTTTTAGCAATAAAGCACAATACCACCATTATGAAAACTTAAAAACAAACACAGATAATTGGTTTATCTACTATTGGTTTTATCTACTAAAGTATATAAATATACAAAATAAAGGTAACAAACTTAATAATGTTAGTAATTTAAGTAATATCCACACCTTTGTTCAATTTCTGCCGGCCGCTTTGGGTAGGAATTTATCAACGTACAAATATGTTATTCGAAATACAATTTTTTACATAATTGATTTTTGCCTTTAATGATACGTCAGTTTCCATACGGTTCACTTCACATTTTAAAATATTACAAAATTTCAGTTACATTGAGGTCTGGACTGTATGGAGGAAGTTGAATAAAGTAAGCTCCTTGCTTTTCAAAGCTTTTGTGGTCTAAATAAGTAAAACGTATAGTAAATTGTAAGTTATGTTAAAATACACATGACCACTTTTGAAGTATGCACAGGAACATTGTCTTGAATAATTGTTAATTGTCCTGTAGCATTTCTAGATAGCTCACTATGAAACAAATCTCTAAATATTTGTACAAATTCAGCGCTGTTTAAATTGCTACTAGTACGCATCCATTTTGGAGACTGATGTACTTAATTGCAAAATATCCTTTGACACATGAAGAATGTGCAACTTTTATTGCAGTACAAGTGTGGTTGAGTGGGAATTTTGGACTATTAATAACCTTTGAATGTTCAGTTCATGGTTCGTAGGATATTGCACACTCATCTGTGAAGTATATTGATCTCCTAAATGGAGATGGATAATGTTTGTACTTTTTAGAAAACTCCACTCGTTGTAATCTATGGGCACGACTAAGTGTAGGTATCTTTACAGCCGCTTTAAGAGTGAAGCCTTCAGATTTCATCCTCCTTCTGACAATTGAATATGAAAAATCTTCTAAGTATTGATTTTTTATTTGCTTTACATTCATTGTTCTGTTTTTTAAGCTGCATAATTATAAACTGATCATCTTATTTGCTTTTCTACCAACTGTGGATAATCTGGGGCTTGTTTTATTGTTCTAAATGTTGTACACAGTTGAAACATCGATTTTCCTTTCTGCTTTTTGTTGAAAAACAACCGTGCATGCTCTTTCAAATCCCGTACACCAATTTCCATCTGCTCCCAGTCAACGTAACAACCGCTCCACAAAATTTTCCTTTTCCAAATGCAGTGCACTCACAATTTTTCACTTTATATACAAGCCACATTTTCAAGGTTAAACAATCCCTTTCGATAGGAAAATGCACAAACGTTCTTAACACTTATGATCAGTAAGATTGACCAATAGGATTTATTTCATTTTTTTGCGATGGTTGGTTTTATCATATACCTTCACCATCATCTACCACTACAAAATTTTTGCGCAAAAAAATAATCTTATTGGTCAGCCTCCGTGAGTGAGTGTGAGTCACGTTGGTGCATTCTTCTATCAAAAGGGAATTATTTGACCTTGAAATATAGATAAGGTGGAAAAATCAATATTTACATAGCACTATACGATTTATATTGCGTCATCGTGCAAATTTAGTCACACTTTTTGAAACTTTTCCATCCCCCACTGCCGAGTAATTACACACTCACACAAAAGGTTATCTGACTCTTATTGGCTCCTTCTTTCGCAACTACCGAAAATTTTTGTGTGCAAAAAGAATCATGGATAGATAAATAACGACGCTGAGCTGTTTTAACCATAAGTATTAAGTGCGCAGAAATAAGAAGCCTTTTTATCAAAATTCTAAATTTTGAAACGGAAAATAAAAATCGAACTTGTGCTTAAATTATTAAAAATAATTTAATAATTTTTTGGAAAAAAATTTGTTTTAAAATTCTTTATATTAAAATACTTTTAAAATAAATTAATTATTGACTATTTAAAAATACAGTGTAAATTTGTAAATATATGTATGAGCAGTTATTTCGTTTTAAAAATTATTTTAAAAAATATAAGGAGGAATATAAAATAAAAATATATTTTTTAATAATTATTTTTGTAAATAAATTACACATTTTTATATTTAATAAATTTTAACTAGAAAAAGTTTAGACATCGCATTACCAGCGTATGTATCAAGGTTATATATTAATCAAATCTTTATAATGTGTAAAAAAAGTTGTTATTTTAAAAATATACAATTTATTTTAAAAACGCCTACTGTAGCTGACAATTTTAAAAATATGGTTATTTTTTATTTCAGTCCATATAATGTTTAAATCTAATTATTTAAGTGAACAATACAAACTTTTAATAAAGTTTAAGCTAATTTATTAATAACATAAAATGTTGTTTTTAAAACAATTGTGACTCTCGCATGAATATGTTGATTATGTAGGTAAAGAAATTTAGTGTAAAAATTAAAAAAAAATTAATTTGTTATCTCCAATTGTTTTTTTTCGTAAAAATAAATATTAAGAATAAAATAATGTACTAGATAGTTGTTTTATATTTATTTATAAATATTTATTTAAAAATGCCGAGTCATTGCAAAAATTTATAAATGCAATTTTCTCATTTATTTTACAAATGCCGGGGTGGTCTAGCGATACAGCGCTCGAATTCGGACTTCGGTGGACATGGGTTCGAGTCCCATCGCCAGCACTAAAATGCGGGCCCACGTTTTGCTTTGCTAATTATCCACTGCTGAAAGATGTTTCTTGTAAAACATTCAAAGTAGCAAGCATAAAATAAAATAAAAAAATAATTATTTAGTCAGTATGCGTAAAATTATTCAAAAATATTTTTTAATGCTCTAAGTTTATGTTTTTACAACACAAAATGTAACGTTGTTAATTAATTATTTATTTTAATATTTATTTTTAAATATATAATTTTTAAAATATTTTTGTTTTAATGAATCGTTTCCGTAGAAATAAGTAATTTATATTAAAAACGACTACGATATAATATTACATTCACAGCGTTGCTTTAGTTTTTACTAAAAATATTAGTATATTTGTAAAATTAAGTTAAAAATTAATGTTTGCATAAAAAATAAGAATAAAAATGTAGTGTATGTTGTTAAAACAAATTAAAATATACATTAATGTTTTTTAAAATATTTTGAATATGTTCTAATAATTATTAAATTAGTTTTGTTTGTTAAAAAAATATTGTGTAACTTATAAACGAAAAATACACCAGCTTTTTAATTTACAAAATATGATTAATACGAATTTAGTTATTTGCTAGTAAAGAGTAGAAAAATGTTTTTAAAACTATTTAATTACAAAAAGTTTAGTTAAATTTTTATTATTCAAAGGAAACGTTAAAGGTATATTTTATAACAATACAATTAAACATGAAAAAATTTTATGGCACTTTGTTTTGAAATTAATAAAATGCTGATTTAAAAAAGTTTATGTTTTGCATACCAAAATAGGGTACCATGTATGGTGAACGTTGTACAAACTTATCTTTTAAATATAGCCAGTATATAAGAAATTGTGTTACTCAATTTAACCAGTAATATTTTTATCTCAAAATTTAGTAATATATTTTTGGTTGAAGTGCAATTTTATTATGCCAATCGTTTTTAAAAAACTGTGTTATGTTACCTGATTGCAAAATTAATTTAATGACAAAGCACAAGCTAAAATAAAAATAGTTGTTTTTAAAAATGACCATTTAATAATTCAAATATTAGTTGTATCTATTTTGTTTTTTTTGTACAATTAAACAATACATATATAAGCATAAATTTAAAAATTGTCAGCTTTAATCAATTTTTTGCTAAAATTTAGATTACATAAAATTTTATAAACATCCCAACCAATAGCATGCCAAAGCATCTGACCCAAATGTCTACGAAAACAGACATCACATGCACCTGTTGGTATTTTGTAGTGTATTATACGACAATATTTAATAAATATTTAATAATATTTAATAAATGTTAGCTAGAAAAAGTTGAAGTTTAGGCATCGCATTACCGACGTATGTATCAAAGTCATACATTTGTAAAAATTGTAGAGCTATCAATCAAATCTTTGTAATCTGTAAAAAAATTTGTTATTTAAAAAAAATACAGTAATTTATTTTAAAAACAAAAATATTAGAAAAAGTTAATTGGAACGACATACACTGCCTACTATATGGTCCCTATTTTATATTTTATATCATACCAAATCATGTAGCTATAACTGATAATTGAAAAAGTTATTTAAAAGAATATCGAAACAATAATCCATTAATTATTATGCATTTATTTAATTTTTTACATTGTGGTTTTGATTAATAAATATTATGAACTACGTACAATGTTTACCTTGTGCTTAATAATTATAAACTTGGCTTATTGAACTCATAAATTGTGAAAATGACGTTAATTTTTGTATAGGTTCTAAGTTTAAATGTATCATTTTTACTATCTGTATGTTTTTAAATAAAATATAATTAAATACGGAATACTTTATATTATTTAGTATCCATTTAATTTATAATTGATTTAAAAAACGCCAGTCAGAAACAAATATTAATTTAGATATAATGCTGCTTTAGTTTTGATACAAGAATTTCATTAGTTCTGCTAACGACACTCACGATCTTGAACATTCAGCTGGACATAGACTAAATCTAGATAGGAACTATATGCACACCATTATAGCTGGGTTTCAATTTTAGTGGATAGATGAACTCTAACTACTGTGAACGTATCTCGTATTATACCACAACAATATAGATGATGTTTCTGCTGTCAGAAACGGCCTTGCCAGCAATAGTGTTATTTCAAGAATGCCGTTTATTCACCAATAAATCTTACTATTTTTCTTTGTTACGTTTATGATAATACCTTCTTGAATTGTTTTTTTTTAATATTAGCATATTCGTGTTTAAACTGATAATTTGTTTATTCATTTGGTTGACGAGAAATATTTTTTAGCAGGTAAACACTTGGTGAAGCCAAACAAGGGTCCACATTTAGTGTTTGTGGTGGAATTTGAAACTACGCTTACCCAATTTCGAGTTTGGCCCTCTATCAACTCCGCCACGACCGTTAGATAATAATAATAATGTAGTAAAATGACACACTTTTTTCAATAGTTGTTTTATAGCTGGATAACGTTTCATGTTTTTCGAGTGTATAATAATGAGACATTTATTTTGTTATAATTTTGACTACAAGAATTTGGAATACGGACGTAAAATGAATAGACGATGTTACGATTGTCATTCGTTGGTAGGATTGGAATTTGACAATTTTGTATTCGAATTAATCAAAGATGGGCCAATTTGTAAGTGTCGTTTTTTGCAGTATTTCGATTTTTTTAGTGAAAATGCTATTATCATTATTATCATCATCATCATCATCATTATTACTGTATTTATTTATTTATCTGATTTTTTACTAGTTGAATGTTTTACGAGAAGCATTTTTTATCAAGTGAACATTTAGGAAAGCCAAACGAGGTTCCGCATTTATTGGAATTCAAATCCATGCTTACTAATTTTCGAGTCTAGTCTTTTACCTATTCTGCCACCCTAGTATTACTATAATTATATTATTATTCTTATTATTACTGATATTCTTATTATTATTACCGCCGTTTTATTAGTTCGAGATGCACGACCATCAGTACGAGAGACTACATAAATCATGAATGTTGTTCAAATTTTCGAGGATTTTTAACATTTCTATTGTTTGGTAGTTATTATTATATATTATTATACAAAACCCTTTAAAAATAAGACAACAATTACAGCAAAAAAAAAAACAACAACAAAGTTGGTATTGAAGATTCTGCAAATCGAAGATTGAGCTTTTTTTGGCTTTCACTCAACCCTGTCATCTGTGTAAGTCTGTCATCCAGATACGTGCGATAACTTCTTTGCCGTTGTTTGCCGGAATGGCGTCCTTTTGATTGTTTCCGTAGCAGTATAAATTTTTTACAGAGGCCAGGTTGCTAACCTTGCGCTCAAACCCTCCTCCAGGCTTGGAACTGGCTAGATTGAATCATTTCCGATTCAAACTAGTAGTGACACTAATTTATTTATGAAATATTTATTGACAAACTTAAATATCGTGCTTAGACAGTATTAGATTTAAAGATGGTCATCGGGTCAACCAATTTTTTAGCATTCGTATAGTTTAACAAATTATCATTATTTAATTTTATTTTGACTTTCAAAATAATATTAACATTTTTACTCACAAGACTAACATTTATTGGTGCATTGTCAATTTGTTTATTTTGCACGTTGCGTGTTGGATAAGTCAGTTGCGTATTCGTTGACGTGTGGTTTCATTTATTGCTCGTTGTTTGTGCGTAATTGTGCGTTGTTTACTATCTCCATTTTTACATTTAGTTTGTGCGTGCATACGTGTGTGTACAAAAAAAAATAATTTCATTTCAAATGGTTTAATCTTGTAAATGCGACACAATTAGATAAAAACTTTTCTATCTAGTATCATTATTGATTCCATGTGCATTTTGTAAAAACGTTAAGTGAAAGTGAGTAATTGATGGAATTCAGTTATTTTTTATTAAATAATCCACTGTCAAAATTAATACATTAAAATTGATTAATTTTCTTTATATTAGACACATCTACATTTCACCAAAATACTCCTTAAACATCAATTTACTAATGATAGTAAAATTATTTTACAAATACCTTAGCCGTTAATTCTCACCTTGAAAAAAACCCAGGATTTATACATTTCGAGAAAACATAAATACTACTAAATTTGCTTAAAATTAATTATATAAAATGTGTACATATGCAACTCTGGGATGCTAATGATCCGGAATATTTGATTAATGCTTATAAAGTCTCAATTTCCAATGACGGTGATATTCCTGACTGTTCCTCGTCTTTGCAGTGTATCTTGGACTAGGTGCTTATGTTCATCTAGACTAATAACAAGGACCACATGCACAGCGGAATAACTGGGCTTCCACTGTTGTGGATGGGTGCAAGCATACACCCAGGGTACTTAAAATGTATCTTGAGGTATACGTATACCATATGTAGCCCTTGGATTAAAGGGGATAACCGATAAAAAATCAGGTTACCTCGAACATTGACGCCGCCTACCAGATAAGAAACTTTGTTATTCTTCTTTGTTTGTTACGATTATCAAGCCATCCAAGTCGATCGTTTAATATGCCGTACAAACATAGAATTAATGAAGAGGTGACTGTGTTATCAACCACAATGTGCAACTCCCTCAAAAAAGACTGTAAAAAATTGAATTGTTTATTTTTTAATATTTTATTGATTTTATTTAAAACTTTTTACAGAACTATTAAGAAAATAATGTATGTTTTGCATGGAATGAGAAACAATTGTTTGAAAATTTTAGAAATTGTGAAGAATAACAACAATTACATAAACGGAATTATTTAATGCAATTTATATATTTTTATTAATTAATAAATTATTAATTTATAATCTTAAAATCATTTAAAAAAATGTTTAAATACTATTATTTTATGTTTTTAAGCGTAAAATTTAACGTTGCAATTACTTTGTAATAAAAAAATTAAAACTGAAATTTAAAAAACAATTTATGTAAAATATTAATTATATTTTATAAGTAATTTATTTTATGAATAAATAATTTTTTTAAAATTTGTTTTATTATAACGAAAAATGTCTTTTAAAAAAGACGATTATTTGTATTAAAAAGTTGTATTTAAAATTAAATACAAATTGATATTCTTATAAAAATTTAAAATATAAATTAAGTATCTTTCGATAAAAATACCAAAATATTATTCCTTTTTTAAATTATAAAAGCAGAAAAATAACATTTTAACTTTTTAATTACAGAAAGCTTAGTAGAATTTTTATTACAAAAAAACGCTAAACGAACATTTTATACTAAAAAAATTAAACAATTTTTAATATTAATTAATTTCAATTCATTGTGGGTGGTGACTACTCACCTCTTCGTTATTTCTATATTTGTGTGGCATATTAAACGATCGGTGGCTTGATAAACGTTACAAACATAGAAGAATAACGAAGTTTCTTGACCGGTGTACTGCATCCATGTGGCGGCAAAAGCATACCAAAAACACCTTAACCAAGTGTGATTACATACATGTGTGATTATATTTGTTGTGTGACTTGGTAATCATGTATTCACCATTCTTGTTCTCTACAGTAAATGTAGCAGGGCATTCTGAGGACGTGCTATTACAAAAATAATTTAACATAATCCTGTGTATATTTTGGAAACGTGTGGATACTGTTGTCATTTGTTTATGGGAAACGTTACGTTTGGCAGAAGCAAATTAGTTAATAGTTTTACGAGAGACGATGAAAATTATTGTATTATTAATCTCTACCGTCAACAGAATACATGAAATATCGAATATTTTTGCAAGCACAAAATTATTGTAATTATCAACATATATAACTAATTTATGTGTAACTACCATCATTTTTATTGTATACAACTCTCAACAATTACTGCAAAGAAGTGATTATTTAACTAAAACCTATCTAGCAACTACATAGCATACAAGAGAAACGTCACTTTGATTATAAAATATACAATATTATATAATAATTGAAAAAAACCAATTATATATACATATATATTGTAAGTAAAAAAAAATTGTATAAAATATAAACTGGTGCAAAATCGAAAATGGAGTAAAATGATTAACATAATGTATAAAGACAACTATTAACAAAAATACGCATTAAATGCAATTTTTTCAATTACCAAATGATTAAAGACATTAGAAAGTTCAAAAAATTCAATAATCTATATGATTGCCTTTTTTTGAACAACCTGATCCATGCGTTTTCAAGTACTGTCAATGAGTGTTGATATATTCTTGTTTCATCTCATATTGAACAACAAACCGAATATGTTCACATAAATTCTCAATTTCAGTATGCTTATGAATGTTGCGCTTTAGCATACTGAAAAAATGTTCACTAACAATGATATCCAGACTGTTGGGTGGCAATTGAGTGAAAGATAACTTTTTCGATTTTAGCCTTTCTAGTGTTTAAATGTAAGTATAAAGCAAATATCACTATATTTGCTTTATACTTACTTAGATAAATATGACGTTACCATTTTGGACGTATGCCATGGAACATTGTCCTGAAAGACAGTAGTAACCTCTGTGTAAGTGTGTTGCATTTTATAATGAAAAACATCCTTCATAACTGAAACAAATGTTTCAGTATGTAAGGTACCTGATATAATTCTCCATTTAATAGGTTTTTGAAAACTCGACACACACAACACTTTATTTTTAAAACCAAATGGTTATTGCCGAATCATTGTTTAATCGGCAAAGTATACGGAACGCCAATAACAAAAGTGTCGTTCACTTCATAGTTTACAAAAGATTGATCTGTCATCCTTTTGTTTTTTTGGTAATAAATGGTTTAACCTTTGGTGATTGTAGAGTTAAACTGGATTCAATATATATATATATATATATATATATATATATGTATATATATATATATATGTATATATATATATATATATATAGGGAGAGTGAGAGAAAATGTTTAATGGCGAAAATGTCATTATTTCATATTTTTTCTTCTATAGCGGATATTATTGTCAAAGGGTCCAATTCCAACTCGACTGACTTGTCGAGAAAAGCTCGCCGGGCTTTGAATTCGGTACAAAATTCGTTTATCAAGGAAGGCACCCCGCTTCCTTTTTTTGGAACGTGCAAACACTACCGAAAAAGTTATCGCTGGTTAAGGTAAAACTTGTTTTCGATGCATAACACCCGAGTCAGTTAGGCCGTGAAATGAGGGGGCACTTTTAATTGGGAACTTGTTTGTGAATCTTGTGTTTCCTTTTTTTAGTTCATGTATTTAAATTCCTTGAGCAGTTACTTTTTTCTATGTAAAGAATATTTTTCTATCATTCTTTAGGAAATAATAAATCAATATCCATTATATATTCTTGATTGTGCTACATGAGTTTTTATATAAGTGTGTCCCTTATATATGCAAACAAATGAACATTTTTGTGACAATACCAACGTTCGCAAAATTGAAGCAACCGCCTTATTTTTTATCAGAGTTATCTCAACCTAAATGGTCTACGCATATCCTAAGTACACTGGGTATATGCTTTTACTCATCTACTAAAGCGGAAGTCCAGTTATACTTTTATGCACTCAGTCTCTGACCCCCTTGCTATTTAGTCGTACGTTAAATTAGGCAAATATTGCCATTGTCGAAAATCGTAACGCCACAAGAATTATTCATCATGATCATTAATCGAAGATGCCATTAACATACTTATTGATTTTACTAACCCACCCAGCACACGACAATGCAACAATTGATAACATTCAATTTTCCTATTTCAGATTTCCGTGTTGCGGTCGTTTAGAACCGTGCGACGTGTGTCACGACAATGCAGCGACAGACGGTCACGAAATGGAGTTTGCTACTCGAATGGTGTGTGGATTTTGTTCTAAAGAACAGCCCTTCACCAATTGGAAGCCGTGTATCAAATGTGGCAAACTTGTGTCGGGCGTTCGAACCAATTATTGGGAAGGCGGTACAGGATGTCGGTCGAAGGTTGCCATGTCGAAAAAGGATTCGAAAAAATATTCCCAACTCAACAAAACCGTTCCCAAGAAGACCAAAATGAAAAAATGATGATTTTTGTTAATACACTCACACACGTGTCGTTCAGCTCCCAGATGCTGCTTTATAATATGATGGTGTTAAATGGGGCAAATTTTTGTACACTTATCAAACAATTTGTTTTGTTTATTATTATTTTTTAATTTGAAAGTGTATGCCAAATGACCCCATTATGTAATGATGATGGTGATGCTAGAACGTGTTTTTTTTGCAATCGATAAAACACAACTTTCATCATTGGAATGCTTATTTATTGAAAAAGAGGAATACAAATGCAATTACGAAAAAAGGTTGATTTTATTCAATTAGATTATCATGGTTGGTGGTGTTGGGTTTCAGTATTATTGGAGCCTTTCCGAAAATGAATTGGTACAAATTGCGATAAGCTGTCGCCGGTTTACTACAATAAGAATATATATATATTATTGTATATAGAAAATATCATGTTTGAAGATCTGTTTAGTACTTGAATAATTAGATAGTAACAGGTGGTCATAATTTTATGTTGAGAAAGGCAAACGGTTAAAGCATCAAGTAAGCATTCCTACCTTTCGGAAAGTATTTTTACTAAAGCAATAACAAGGGAAACGATTTACAATGATGCACTTTTGTGGCCTTGTTGGCCAATGCCATTTTTCAGAGATACGAGGTGTTACATCAACAATGAAAGTTGGTAGCAGAGCCACTTCTTCATTAGTTCCGGGTTTGCATAGTATTTGGAATTTCTGTGCGAAGAGGTTGTCGGATTGAATTTGTGAGGGCAGGTAAATGACTACGCCATCACAGCGTTTCCCTTTATCAGACGACAACATTTGTTATTTTCCTGTTTTTGAAACCATGGAGTCGATCGTTTAATATGTTGTAAAATTATATAAATAATCAAGAGGTGATCATGTCTCTGATCAATATTAGTAAATTCTATCCTAAAAGATAACTATGCAATACCGATACTCGTAGACTGCATCGACATGTGCACCTTAGCAAAGTGCAATTGTCACAACATGCTCAATGAACGAAGACAGAAATGGTAACACATGCTTTTTAACAATTCGAGAGATGGGCGATATGTTAAAAACGTACTCTTTTTGTAAAGTCACATTTTCCAACAAGTTGGATAAATTGGCACTGCACCATTTGAAATGATTCAATTTCAGCTGTTCCATTTCTATATCATGCCACAATGTAATATATTCGATCATTTGATCTTTTGTTCCTCGGAATGTACACAATTCGGGATAGAGAAGCAATGCTTTGAGACGAGACATGTGCATTAATTGGGTTGGGCACTGACCTGATTATTTTATTGTAAAAGGGAATATAATTTATTGTTGTCAGTTCAGGTTGAATGAATAATTTAAGACGCCAACTTCAACGGCTTCTAACATGGGCTCTTGAAAAACGGTTGTTACTATATTTGGACTCGTTTATCTTTATCATTTGCTAAAAAATGTTTTTTTTTGTTTTGATAAAACACTTGAGCAATACAAACTAAAACTAAACCATCTTGGTACTCTTATTTTTCCATTAACGATAAGGCTCCCCTCAGTGCTTTTTTATCTGATATTAAATCGAAGAAGAGACTGAGTGGTTTATCTAGATTCAGCGGATGGGTGGCAGGAACTGAAAATATTACTCATCAGGCATACCAATAATACATATAAAAAGTGGTACTGTTTCAAGGAAGTCGCTTTTTTCTCTACAAAAATTAAATATTTTCCTATGTTTGATGTGATTGTAGTAATTGCTTCGCGTATGTCAGATACTTGACATATTTAAAAATAGTGAAAATGAACAAATATAATCGTCTACCCATTATAAGTTATAAAATACACCGAGATGGTCTAGCTGTACAGCACTTAAACTTGGCTCGGCATGGGTTCGGTTCCCACCACCGGCACCAAATACGGGTCCACGTTTCGGTAAAACATTTAAAGTAGTAAATTTCCAACAATCCATATGCATTAGCACGTTCGGTATATATATATATATATATATATATATATATAATTAACCAATCAGAACTAAGAATAATACGTACCAACAGCCAAGTAGGCCCATTCTGGTTTGACTGCATTTTTTGTCTTTTTCTTATGCTCTGATTCGATATAGGCGCTAACCGGATCGTCAAATTCGGTTTCAGTTTGGAATTGGTCATTGGGTTCGTTTTGTTTAGGAGTCAAATTCTCAATTAGAATTTCGTGAATATAACTCAACAAAGAAAACAAATGGACGTATTTTGTGAACATGAAATTTATCCATTCTAATTGATCGGCTTGTAAAGAGTTTAAATCTAGAAATATATATATATATATATATATATATATATATATATATATATATATATAACGTAATGATTTAACCAAAACATCCAATAACCGCATAACTTAAGAAAACTCAGTTTACTTATGCAACATACAATAGTATGTAATAAATAAAATTATTGTTTCATCGATGTATGTTGTTAATAAGGAGAAACAGTGTATACAATATCAACTGGTTCATAATTAAAGGTTGAATACAATCATATGTAGTAAGTCATAATTATGAAAATTTATCAAGAACAATGTAACGAGCTAAATTTTTACAATTGTAACTACATTAATTAATATTAGCATTTATAAACGCCGATTTGGTTCTTCAAATGAATGACTATTACATTTTTGTAAGTTGTGCGTTATTCTCGGTCGTTAGCTTACAAGCTCTAATTGTATTGAATTGATTATGTGTTAATGTAATCAAATAAAGGACGCTCGTCTTTGGTTATTTTATTTCTAGTATTATATATATATCAAGTACATAATTTAATTACTTTAAAGATTAAGTAAATTGCATTGAATAATTACGCTTCTATAGGTGTTAACTTCAAAACAAGTCTTTTATTGTTTGAATATTTTAAAAGAGAATTTCTAGTAAATGTAAAATACTTTATGTAATTTATTATAATTTTTAATTCGTAATATTTATTTTACAAATATCGAACAAAAATAAGGATTAATTTAGATTTAATAGTCAATTTTTTCTTACTATATAAACAGTATATATACAGTATATATATATATATATATATATATATATATATATATATATATATATATATATATATATATATATATATATATATATATATATATATATATATATATATATATATATATATATATATATATAACTAACCTAGCATTTCTATAACGTCATTAAATTGATTAAATGAATTTTGGAAGTCTTTGCATTTTTTTAAAAACGAGCCAACATAAAATTGGGTTATCTTATGATCCTTGAATAGCTAAATGTAAAAAAAAATCATTCTTACATACAAGTTAAATAGAATTATATATATATATATATATATGCAATGTTTAAAAAATTCGTTAGTTTATTAAAAACAGTTCCCTCTATAAACACAAATAAATGAATAAAAATGTAACAATATGCAACGATATTTTACTCAAAATATCGCCAAAGTGGCGACGTCGATTGAAGTCCCACTGCCAACGCACTAAATGGGAACCTTTTACTTTACTTTGCTAAAGAATGTCATATAGACCGTTAAAATACCCAAACCGAATTAAAAACATTGCATCGAGTAAGCATATTGATTCATCGTTTAATACGTTTCTTCCAGATTCCAGAGATTCGTGTGTCGTTCTCTAAACGTTAACTGTTGTATACAATTTTTTTATTTTATTGTAGTTGGCAACCTAGTCACATTTAAATTGTTTCTATATTCATATGGCATATTTAGCGATCGACTCGAATGGCTTCATAAGCACAACAAACGTAGAAGTATAACTAGTTTATTGACTGATAAACGATATCATTGTAACAGAGCCACTGTTTGCACAAATTGACGAGGCCGCTTGATATTTTGTCACGGTTATTTTTTCTAGCCCAACGGCTACATATGGTATATTTATATATTAAGATACTTTTTAAGTACCCTAGATGTATACTTGCACCTATCCACCAAAGCGGAATCCCAGTTATACTACCGCATCAATTGTATGGGATTTAATAATTCAACAGGATACATGTGTGTGACAGTAATTAGTGGGGCAGTTGGTTCTACGCAACTCCAACCTACTCTACATATCCAATTGGAAAATGCCGTTTAATAAACCAGAATTTTTAAATTATTTGGTTTTTGTTGAAAGCTCTTAAATGGCTACGCTACACTAAATTGTTATAACTATATACCTAATATAGTTTTTATTTGCCATTATATTTTATTCATTAATGCATGTTTATGAACCATATATATATCGTCTAACACATAATGAGAACTCCTTTTGACATAACTATGCTACTACCATTAAGATCAAATAGTGGAATTAATTATTTGTACATGATTTAATTTTTTAAATTATAATTAAAAAACAACATTTTAAACAGAAAAAGGAAAAATCATTATAATGGCTTTCAACATGCTTCAAAATATGTCACTGCCACTACTTCTACCATTGAAAGCAAAATTTTCGTTTGCAAAAATGATGATTTACGCCTACTAATTAATGCAAAAATGTATGTCAACAGTTGCTTTATATTAACTCAGGAATCCTAGTTAAACAAATTTAATTTGTATAGTTTTTATTCTGTACTTTTACCTTGTTAATAGTATTAATTGTGTGTTAGGTGTGTATCTAAATGCTTAATTTTACTTCGAGTAAGATATTATAGTTTATATCAATAATAATAATAAATGTTTTTTAGTACGTAGAATCTAAATGGATACCAGCATTCAGTGCTGGTATTGGGAACTGGATATATATACACTCAGTTACCAGTTTTGCGCTTTATGAACTCTCACATGCAGACATTATTACCATTAATTTGGGCTTACATATATTAGTAGAAGTTGTCGAATATTAGCATCACAGTCGCCTAAGATCCCATAAGATTTGGTTTTGTAAAAACAATAATACTTTCAGGTTATCCAAGGTTGGACAAAATGCATAACTCATATTAAACTCAAGACCGTTGAGTTTAACTAACCAAGCTTTAAACGTTAAGCCATTTTCACTAAAATGTGCCGGGGTGGTCTAGCAGTACAGCGCTAGAATTTGGATCTCGGTGGACATGGGTTCGAATCTCACCACCACCGGAACTAAAATGCGGGCCCACGTTTGGCTCCGCTAAAATGTCCACTGCTGATAGATGTTTCTTGTAAAACATTCAAACTAATCAGCATAAATAAATAAAAATTATTATTTGATTTAATTGTAACTTTAAAATAAATAAACATAAAAAATGAATAATTTTGGAAAAACCGTACAAATTTACAATTTTATATTATAAAATCTGATTGTTTGTAAATATCTTATCAATTAAAAGTTTATTTAAAAAACTTTGTATATATATATGAAATAAGGGTAATTCAACATACAATCTATTCTATTACACATTGAAACACTATTTTAACTTCATTTCATATACCATGCAACATTCGTTTAATAAAAAACATACATAATTTAAATATTTTTTGAAATAACTTAATATAAACAGTAAAATGTTTTATTAACTTATCCAACTGTATGTGAATATGTACTTTAAAATTTTGAATACAGTTTCATGTTTATGCGTGAATCTATAATAAAGTTCTGAACTAATGTAGGTTTGTAATCAAACGCCTTAATCGTTTAACCAATCTATATTAGATAATTATTGTCACAACATTAATAATCTCCAAATATAATTCACTAACTGTTATTAAGCTAGTATCATATGCATAACTTAAGTTAATTTTTTGTACTCCCTACTTATAATTCTCATTCTTTTCCATCAAGTATTGTCCTC
This sequence comes from Cardicola forsteri, assembly GCA_025895645.1. NCBI lineage: Eukaryota > Metazoa > Platyhelminthes > Trematoda > Strigeidida > Aporocotylidae > Cardicola > Cardicola forsteri. Next base: position 1,294,088 of record JAKXYG010001440.1, read on the forward strand.
ATTACATTTACATAAAAATTGTACAAAAGTGTTAATATAATACATCATTCCGTTTTACAATAACGAGTAATAACAACACTTTAATGACCTATTTAAGATATTTCTAATTAATATAAATTGGTATCTTGACACTTTACATAATTTGTCGCAAAAAAAAGCATTTTCTTTTAAGGTTTTAATTTTAGAATTTTCTATTTATTTTGATGTTTATATATTTTAATAACATTTTACTAGTACGGACAATAATACTGATACTTAATTAATTAGAACAAACGTTACTGTTTACATACATCAGTATACGTAAAAGCTAACATTATGTAGAACAGTCCATTTCCCTACAATATTTTACATAATTTCTATTAAAATTTTATTTTTTTAACTCCGCCCATCTATCTTTAAATACCACCGATTTTATGGTTTACAAGAAAAGATTTATTTTATTTTAAACAAAATTGTTCAAATTTATTCCAAAAAATTAATAAAGCGTCTCTTATCGGTTAAAATACTTTAATAAAGTACATTTAACATAATCAAGTATTAAAAATAATTTACATTAATACGATAAAAAATAAAATGTAAAATTACCAAAGAAAAAACAAAAATAATGTTTTAAAATAAAATGAATACAAGTTAGTTAATAATATACTATTGACTGTTGTATAAAAGATAAGCTAAAAGAATATAAAAGATTAGTGACAGTCAATTTTTCACTATTTCCATATTCACAGAGAATTTAAAGTAATTATCTCCCTTTGTTTTATATTTGATAAAATATCTTGTGCACAACAGTCATAAAAAATAACAAATTTTCTTGATTATTAAATGTTATTCTTATGATGGTGTCACGGTTTATAAACGTGAATAAAAATTGAGTATTAAAAAAGTTGTCAGCTTAGAAAAATAAATACATACAATAAGTGTATAATTTAACATATGTTTTACGTACCATAACTGTATCCATGTACCCATCTATTAAAACAAAACTTAGTTATACCTCTTCAAATCTAGTTCTTAATCTGTACTGGCTTGAGTTTAATATACAGTATAGAGGTACAGGATCAAAAATATAACTATAATCGGAAATAAAAAAATTACTAAAATTTACACAATTATCAATACACAACTAATGATTTTTAAATAAAATAATAAATAAAAATTTACAGTAATTTTTAATAGCACATATTCAGTTCATTTCTTAAACAACGGTCACAATGAGTTATTATTTTTGTTTATTTTAATCGAATGTATATATTTTTAAAGTTACTAAATATGTAATTCTATAAATCGGTTATACTGTTACACAAATAAATGTAAATAAAACGTCTATAATTTTTAAATAAACACACATTACTAAGTAAACTCATGATAAAATAGATATCAACAAATAAAAACAATTATTAAAATAACATCCAGAATAGTTAGTACTCGACACATCTTATACAGTTTTCAGTTGGTATATTTTACAATTATTTATTAAAATTACTATAAAGTACACTTGATTAAAAAATAATTTGTTATAAAATTAAGCAATGATAAACACAATGCATTTGTAAGCTACATTAATAAAACTTACTGTTTTATAAAACAATAAATTTAGTCTTTTTTCATTAAAAATAAAATAGGAATGATTTTTTATTAAATCGTATTTAACTTTGTTTAATAGTAATATTTTGGATTTTAAATTTTTAAATAATGATTGTTTTTCATCCATAAAATGTTGCTTACATCTGCAACCATTATTGAGTAAAAATCTAAAAGTAGTCAAAATTATAAAACTTACTTATAAGAACAAAAATTATTCAGAGAACGTTTTTTAATAATTAATTGTTTCATATGACTATTATTATTATTATCATTAATATTACTTTTACTATTATTATTATTATTACTATCATTGTTATTATCACCATTAATTGAAACTGCTTGAATCTGCTGTTTTGGATTATTTCTGTTATTTACAAAGTTCATATTATTTAATTTTGCCCTTAAATAAATAAAAAAATATTTAAAGTTAAAAATAAAATTTACTTGTGTGAAAAACATAAATCCGTTTTAAATGGCGCATTGACGTGTGCAGGAATATAACCCAATTTTTTTCGAATAAATTGTTTGCTCATTTTATTTAATCCTTTAGAAATTTGAACTGAAACTTCTTTATGGTTTGTTTTAGATGCAACTTTAGCATTTAGTTCTACTTTGTTTAATGTATTGCAATTCTTAATTCCATTATTAGATGCAGCATTTTTAATATAAACACTTCTCGGTTTTTCACATGTATCAGAAATAGCTAATGATGCATTTTTTAAAGCAAGTTGAATGTGTTTAATAATTTCATCACTACACGATGAATCACATACATCGTCATTATTATTTTGATTTTGATTAGAACAAGTACAAAATTGAATTCTATTCATTTGTTTATTGCAATGTAACAACTTACGAAAATTGTTTTTGTAAAAAAGATGTAACATGAAATAAAAAATTAATATTTTCTTCTATACTATATTCTTTACAAATATTTAGATTATAGTTCATTCTAAAAAATTACATAAAATAAATAAATAAATTTTTAAATAAAACAATTGAATAAAATAATTAAAAAATTAAACTTTTATCTTTAAATGACTTTTTTTTCAAATAAAATATTTAAAAAATGAAAAGCTGATTTACAAAAAATGAAAAACTGACAAAAATTGTAGATCATATATATATATATATATATATATATATATATATATAGTACCTTAAAAAATGAAAACAACAAAATTATACTTTAAAATGTTTAAAACACTTTATATAACTTAGTATGTACTTTAAAAATATTACAATAACAAACAAAACTTATACAAAAAGTTGTTTTTGTATATTTATAATCTTGTATTTTTAAAACAAAATTAAACAATTTTTGGATAACCAAAAAACAAGCATATTCAAAAGTATGATCAAAATACTGTCAACACAACGCAAACTAATGTCAACAAAATTAATTATTATTAATAAATTAAAAATTAATGTTTTATAAAAAAATTCTATTTAATAATAAATTTACAATACTAATATAGATAAAAAATATATGTATAAACATGTTAACATAATAAAATATATATTAAAAAAATATGTAAAAATAAATAAATTATAAAAAATTAATATTCTATACAGATACTTTGAGAACCGAGGATTAAAAGGATAAAGTCCTACGCACCTCGTGTACCGTCCTGATCCTGATCCTAATGCGCGAGGTTTTTGGCGAGATTTAAAATCGTTGTAATGCTTATGATTGTGGGCTGATTTCTATGGTTTAGTACGTACAGTATTGTAATTCAATTGTTGACTTCTATATTTTTTTTGTTTGCGTATTTTTAAAAAAATTTTCTGAATGTTTTTTGTTTGTTAAAATAGATAAATCTAATTATATATTGGCAATATTTTATGATTATTAGATTAGAAATTTAAACCTTTAATTTATTATATTTGATTAATTTTTTAACATTTGTTTGGATTTTAGCTAATTATTTGTCAATTTTTTGTACATTAATTAATTTTAGAATGTAAACATTTTTATAGTGAAGATAGTTTCTTATTTTATATCCAGGTTTGTACACGAGTTAAATAGGATAGGAACTCCTTTTGGTCCTCGGTTCAAAAAATTTCAGTTATCATATATCAGTGTAAATATAAATATAGAATATGAAATGATATATTTCATGAAATTATGAAGATAATGCTAATCATAGGCCGATTTGAAGGCTTTAAGGGACAAGGCCAAGATGTGCGGGTAAACTATTTTATGCTGAAGTAACCATGTACGAAAAGTGATGGGAACTCAAATCCTAGATTTGGAAATCTTGAAATGGTGTCTTTGTCGTGAATCGTTCGAGAGGGGAAAAAGATTGTTGTAGTGGTTAAAATTAAGGATTTTAAAAACTGATAAGATCGCCCCGAAGTCTCCTTCCGTTTAATGATATTTTAATTTTTGTATACACTGCTTCCGTCATAACAGTATCATTTTTGGCTGATAAGTTGATTGTAAATTTTTTTAGGTAAGATGTTTAAATGTAATTTTGAATTTTTGTTTTGTTAAATCGAATGTAATATTTTTACTTAAACAGTATACCTTATTTTTATCTTTTAGTTTATTTGTTTTTCATTTTGATAATGGATCAAAATAGAATTGAATCACCTATTGACAATTTTGAAAATGAAAGCTTTTGCAAAATTGTTCAGAAGATTTATGGAGAAGAACATACATGCCTGATATGCAATGTGGCTTGTAACGGAAAAATTTCGTTTTACCAACACGTCAACGGGGCGGCACACAAACGAAATTTTGTAATTCACGGTATTTTTTATTTTTGAAACTTATTTATAGGTAGTTCCATGCATTTAATGAATGATCAAGTAGATTTGAAACCTAAAAATGAAGATAAAAATTGTCGATCAGCTGTCTCTAGTCTGTCCACTGTATGTAATATATGTAATTTGGCTTGTTCGTCTAAAGAACAATTTGAAGAACATATTCGAGGCAAAAAACATTATAAACAAGCTAAGAAGGCTGAATTTTATAGTAAAAAAACACCTGAATTTAAGAATGATAATAGTAATAAATCGTCCCAAATGAGTTATAATACAAGTCCAAATCCTACTATTGAAAGTTTGGATTCAGAAATGTGCTACATATTCAATTCACTCAATCAACATTGTCACTTGTCTGACCTGGATATTTTAAATTTGATCAAAACGATTTCAAACTTAGAAATGACAATCGGTTTATCTGAAAGTTATCCACAAAGCGATTTGAATGCTTGCATAGACCATTCTAAAGTGTGGGGCAGTTCTTCACTCGGTAAACAAAATATTGGTGTTAGCAGTTGGTTGGAAAATTTTTATTCTGAAACGGAAGAAAATTTAAAAATTGAAAATTGTAATAATAATACAGAAAAATGCTTATGCAATCATTTAAAATGCGTTTTATATCGTGCTTTACAGGTAAGCCTAGGTGTATATGGTAGATTTTTTAAGATGGAATATTATGACTTTCTATTATAATACGATTTTCTGAATGGATTACATTTTTTAATAGGCAAATCCTAGATTTAATAACCGGTGCATTGTCGCGAGTAATATTCACAGAGCAGCTAGTAGCGTCGCGAGTCACATTCTGCCTTGTTTGAGCTCTGAGAATGGTGTTTTTAATTTGGTTATGTGTATCTGCCTTGTTGACCACGGCTTTTAATTGATTTTTGTAAGATTTTTGATCGCGATTATATAGACCAGTTAGCCACAGTCATCCATCCTTTTCTAGGCCCTTCTCCGTGTGGAGCAAGCAGCGCTGTCTCTAAATAGGGCTGCTTGGTGATAACACTCAGGGTGACACCCATAACCGTTGTCGCCTTCTTGTCAACACGTTAACGACCTTAACGCCTTGGCACAGCCTTATTTACAGCTAACCTTTATTGCTATAGGTCATTCCACTATCCACCACCTGTGGACGCGCTAAGTAGGGATCGGTCTCCCCCCTAGTCACTTAACATTTATTGGCCATATATCTCTAGCACAATTAAAGAAAGACGATTAAAATAGATTGGCCATGTTTTACATAGATTGCCCACTCATCCAGCCAGAATAGCTATGTAAGCCCATCCATTACACTAGCACGCGAACTCAGTCCTTTTATTTATGCTAAGCCTCTTCGTTCAAATGAATTACCTAATTGGGCCTCCATTTGTTTATCATATGTAGCCAATAAAGTTTATTGGAGGGGTTTAACTCAGCACACCTCAAGTGTCGTTCATTAAGTGCACATACCAAAGTTGATGTTTTTGCAGATGTTTTGGTATTTGGACTACCCTAGGTGATAATAACCGGTGGGGGTGTTTATCCCCGATGATGATGAATGGATTACGATTTAGTATTGTTTTGGAATCAATATAGATTTTTACAGAAGTCAGGTTGCTAACCTTGGTCCTAAACCTTCCTTTATTCAGGCTTGGGGTTATCTAGATTGGATCATTTCTGGTCCAAACTATTATTTATTATTACGACTTTGAATGTTGCAAGGGAAACATCTTTCATCAAGTTGATATTTTTTGAGAACTCAAACAGATATCCGCATTTAATATAAGTGATGGAGATCGATCTTATGCTTACCCAGGTTCGAGTTGAGTGCTGTACCACTAAACTACCCAGGCACATAATCGGTGGCAATCATTATTTAAAGAATGACTGCCATGTTATTCACGGATTTAATAATGACAACTACCACATTGCCCAATCTAAAGCATAAAATCATTTAGGGTCTTTATGTGAAGCCACTTTGGACTCCTTTTCAAATATAGGACAACACTATGCGACGAGAAATTTACTATCCTGAAATTTTGAATTGATATCCAAATATTAAAACAATACTTGGCACTAAACCTTATCCTTGGAAAAGTTAGATTTTTTCAAACCGTTTTCTATAAAAATTAATTCGTTCATTGTGGTTGGTGACGTGTAGTCACCTCTTCATTATTTCTATATTTGTACGGCATATTACAAGATCGTTTTCGATTGCAGAAGTAGAGTAGGTTATTCATCATTTTGTATTTTCAATATTAAAAAGGTGTTGTGTTTACAATTTTCACATTTTAATATCTTTTGATTAAAAAAATTTTTTAAATTTTGTTTTAGCATTATTTCAATTTCCTCAAACAGAAACAGTTGTATCGACATTTTTAATGCATATTGAAACATTTTGTACAAACTATACCAGATTTAATTTAATTTTTTGTTAATTTTTTATGGACGATTATCGATTTATATATATATATATATATATATATATATATATATAATGAACGATCAAGGTAGTATATATATATATATATATATATATATATGCTACCTTGATCGTTCACTGATATATATTAAATATTAAATTTACTGAGCAACTTAGTGGTTTTACATAAGTTGAAAACGCTATATGTTACTTGTAATTTTGCATCTTGTGATCTAATAACACAGGGATAACCAGTAAGATAAGTATATATTGTTTAACGAAAAGCAGGTTACTAGTAGATATATATTCAAAACCCTTTTGCTTTAAGAATAAGCATGGGGCAATAAGATAACAATTACAGCAAAACAACAATAACAAAGTCTCGTTGGCATTAAAGATTCTGCAAATCGAAGATTGCGCTTTTTCAACCTTGCCATCCAGATACGTTGTTTGCCGGAATGGCGTCATCTTTCATTGTTTCTGTAGCAGTATAAATTTTTACAGAGGCCAGGTTGCCAACCTTGCGCTCAAACCCTCCTCCTTTATCCAGGCTTGGGACTGGCTAGATTGAATGATTTCTGATTCAAACTAGGCGGAGTTACTAGTAGATAACAACATGTAATTTTTAACTTACCGAAAAATTTTAAAATGGAGTATTTTACTATAGCGCATGCTAACCAATTTTTCAATAAATGTAATAGTTTCAATTTACATCAATGTGCATCGTAGACTCAGTTGATTAAAATTTAGTGGCGTAACTGAGATGTTTTAGTGGACGGGAGACTATATTAAACTATTGGACTACAAAGCAAAAGAATTGTGACAAAAATTCAGGTTGGCTTATTATACTTTTTGTAAGCTTGGTTTGTTTTTGGGTTTGTGCGTGAGAAGTTTATTTCGCAAATAGTAGGCGATTGAAATGTTATAATTTTATAATATTTCTTTACCAACATAACTGGGTTTTAAAGTACTATAATTGCACAATGATTATTATAGGTTGTATATATTTTTAATTAGAATTGCGACAAAAATGATATACATATTTTTTATTGAACTAAATTTTTAATAATTAATTGACAATATGTGTTACTATTAAATTATCTTTTTCTTTTACTAATCCGAGCTTCATTAAATCCGTTACACTTTACAATTTTTAATTGTACGATGCAATTTCTGCGTTCAATCAAGATTAGTCTCAGTTTGTCCGTTTTGCCTATATCTAGTTAACGTAGATGCAAAAACCTCATACGTTAACTATTGTTTATGAAGTTGGTTTATTCAAATTAATACACATGGTTTTACAAACCTTTTATGGATGGTTTAACAAGAGATATAGGTTTCACGTATGTATAGTATAATTTCGAATAAATCAAAAGGGGTGGTGATGGTGGTTTAATTGATATTTTTACTGATATTAGTATCTAATAGTATCCCCAGACCAAATTTATCCCTGTAAATCAATTTTATCCCTCCAAATAGGATGAGGTATGGAATAGCTGTTAAATTGTATCGCATGGTCTTTGTAACTCGCCAGATGTCTTGACTATGTGCAGTGGGGATGATTACAAACTTGTTAATGGATGAGTAATCCCATTTTTTAGGTTGCTAATCATTGTTAGATTCTGGTTAATGCTTATAAAGTCTCAATTTCCAATGATGGTGATATTCCTAACTGTTAGTCCTCCACGTGGTGCATGCTGTGTATTCTGGTCTGGGTGCCCATATGCATCTAAACTTATGAACAGGGACCGAGTGCACGGGGAACTAATTGGGCTTCCGCTCTAGCGGATGGGTGCAAGCATACACCCAGGGTATCATACGGTATACGTATAGCATATGTATCCCTTGAGCTAAAGGAGATAACTGTGATAAAAACAGGCAGTCTTGTCAACTGTCACAGGGATGCATCTACCGACCAAAAAACGTTATTCTTATACGTTTGTTACACTTATTAAGTCGTCAAAATATGCTATAAATATAGAAATGATGAAGAGGTGACTATGTCACTAGTCACAATGAATGTATTGAGTCGTCAAATTGCTTTTATGCGCATACTTGCTTATTCTCTGCCAAGCGAAGTGGCCGTAAAATACGGGTGAACTTGTAGTTTTGATATGATGGCATAACGTCCATATAAAATAGTTGAGTTAGTTGTGGGAACTCAAAAACTATGTTACAGTAATTGCATTGTTCCTGCTCAACTGTCAATCCCGTAATGATAAACTAATACTTAGCCCAGAAAGTTATATTACTTAGAGGTCCGAAAGTCGTTTATTATGTGAATTTGTATAATTGTAGCAAATCGATATCAACAAAGTCGTACGATTACATGTTGGTGGACGAGTTGAGTAGAAAAAACTCATTTCAAGTTATAAAGAAGAAATAGGAAATTGATGGTAGGGTAAAGGGCGATTTATAGCAGAGAAAATTGGAAATTAAGGTAAAAAGCAGAGATAGTGCAATGTAAAAGTTAAGGATTATAGAAGAGCAAAAATATGGTGTTATTATTATGGTAATTGGCTTACTTTTGTATTATAATTCAAAAGGACTAAGTCTTCAAAACAGAAAACGCCCCATTTCAAGTTCAGCCTGACGTTCGTTTTACTTCGCGAGCTTGGTACGTTTTCCAAAACAAAATTGAATTGTTTTAGGGGATGTAACTAAAAGTTAAGATGATTGACGTATTTTAAAGTTTATTCCCATTGTTGTGCATTGCTCCTTTACGAATAATAAACACTTACTTGCGATCCCTTGTCTATCAAAAAATTTTAATCGTTTTATTGGTTTTACCTTTAAAACAAACTTCCATGTACAGTTGACACATTTTTGAGACGAGTAATATTTATGAACTTATTTTGAGACATTTGTAGGTAATATTCTACACTTTGTTATGTTGATACGTTTGGTCTACATGTTTTAGAGTACTAGCACACAACATATGTCTTCAGGGCTTTCGGGTCAAGTTGTTTTATTGGTAAATTGAATCGACAATGTACGAAGCAGTGATAATATTGCTTGACAGTTTATAGAAAATAAAGCAGTTTTTGGAGGTGAAAGACAAGGCAGTTGTCGTATTGCGCAAACGGATGGTCTTGAACTCAAAACGTAAAATTTTTTATCTGCTTGTCTTTACCAAAGTGTAACCAACAAAGCCCAAGGTTCTACTGAAAGCTGATTGATTTATACTTTTAGCAATTTTGCATTTTTTAGTTTCAAACCTATATTGCAGACATAAAACGTTTTATGTTTGTTCTCCATAAGTTTTTCTTAGATACACAAGTATTTTTAAAGCAGGAATTTTCAAGTTTAAAACATGGTGTTTTATTTAGTTGCAAAACTAAATAATCTGTTTTACTATATATAAATCCTATGGTACGGCCTGTAAAGAATACAAAACATTTACTTGTTTATTACGGACCTTAAATCTATTAAAAGAGCGCTTCTAATATGCCAATCCACATTAATTATTATTTATTTATGGTTATTGGCGCTGTTGAATGCAGAGAATATGCCTCTAAAAATGGATTTTTGGAATTCAATTGGTTGATTTGTGGTGTCATTTAAACTACAGTTGTTTCAATTACTTTAAAAGCCTGACAATTATCAATATATCTATCGATTTTAAGATTAATATCTGGTCTCAATGTTTCTTTTCCTACTTTAACTAGACAGAAAAATATCAACTGTAATTCAACTTTATTGAACACAAGTTCACTGTAGTTTAAAATTGTCAAGTCTAATGGATTTACAGAACATCGGTTAAGTAAAATGACAATTAAATATGTTGGGGTGGTCTAGCGATTCAGTGCTAAACGTGGACCTGGTCGACATGGGTTCTATTTTTACCACCGGCACTAAATGCGGGTTCATGTTCAGCTTCGCTAAGATGCACACTGCTAAAAGATTTAAAACACTATTCAAAATAATTAATAAATAAACTTAAAGTTTAATAAACAATATTTGAAATTTTTTTATTACAATTTTATCTGTACTGCGTACATTGTATCAGTGGTTATAGATTGGTACACGAGTTAAGTAGAAGAAACTCTTATTATCAGTTCCAGTTTATTATTAATATTATGAAAAGAAATAATCATAATACAATCAAAAAAGTATAGAACCGATTTAAGTGAACTTAGAGAACTTATTGATCATATGGCATCTTGAAGGCATGAAGTGACAGGGTTGAAACAATATGGAAGGGTAATTTATTCCAGGTTGTACCAATTCTATGAGAGAAGTGACGACTTCTTAACAGAGAATTAATTTTAGATAATGTCCTCTTGGAAAGTTTTAAACTGTGGTAAAACAGAGGAAATAATACTGGAATTAGTGAACTTGTGCGTCAGAATAAGATCACTCCAGAACTATCTATCAGTTGAAGGAAACAGTTTTAAAGATTTTAGTCTTTGATGCTATGGCTAGAAACAATTAAGTGGGAGCTCTTTGTGTTGCTGTAGGCAAAAACATTAAAAATAATTATTTTATTAATTTTTACTTTAATTACAATTTCTATATTGTACATTCAAATAATTTTAACGTGCATTTTGTTTCGTATTTGAATTGATGATGTGCTGTTGTGATTGATTTATGAATATTATCACATTTTGTTTTTCTTGTAACATTGGTATGTAAATTTGTATTATTTAATAATAACAAATTGAAGAATGACAACAAATTTTTTTATTTTTATTTAATTCTTTTTTCAGTTGGGTAATTAATTTTGTGCAAAATCAAAGTCTTAGTGTTAGATTAGATTGTAATTAATTATTCTTATGTGAGGCTACTTCTAGGATTCTTCAAGGATTAATTTTAAGCACTTGATTATTAGTGATATTTGTTAATAACCTGTTTTTAATAATTTAATCTAACTTAATCTGATTATATAACGATCTGAGGTACAAACCCTAAATGTTTACAGCAAGATATTAATAATATTTATAAATATTTAGTTAGGAATCCAAAAGTGTTTAACTTTTTTGAAAGCTTCGATAAAGGATTTGGGTGTCCTATTTACTTTATCGCTCCCAACGCATATTTACATGTATAGTATTAGACGGTATTTAGAATATTATATACAGGTTACTCCATCAATTTTAAAATTAGACACAGGTAGGTTAAACAGAGTACAGAAAACATTACAAAACATCCTAAAGCGTTTCAATATAAATCTTACTCTTAACTTTGACACGTTTTTAATTTTTTACCTTTAATAAATGGAAACCTTTAGAATAATTCAAAAGTTAAATTGAGTAGTATCTCTTAATGCTTAAAGTTTACTTAAAAGGCGTTTATTTAATGAGAACTAAAATGAGGTCGCCACGGAAGTCTCCTATCTGTCAGTGGGAAAAGACGGAAAGCTTCCAAACGCTTTGGGTAGGGAACGCTCTTGAGGGCACGCTTCCTAAATTACACCAGAAAAATTTAATTAAACGATAGTTAAGGGAGGGGTTAAAAGTCATGTCAAGATCTTTAAACGTGTCAATTGTGGTAATAGTCTGAGTATTAGGGACTATATACCTGTCTCTTGAATGTTTTCCAAAAAAGAGATGATTGCATTTAGAAATATTCAGGTGGAGTGCACTGTTAAGGGACCACTGATAAATGTTATTAACATCCCGTTGCAATTGTTCAGGGTTACAGGTTAATACACGAGTTAATTAGAAAAAACTCCTTTTAGTCCTCGGTTCAAATTATTGATAATATCAGTAAGATTCAGGAGGAAATATGAAATGGATGGTGAGGTAAAGGGGGATTAGTCACAGAAAAAAATCTGAAATCAAGATAAAATCAAGGTAGATGGTGGAAGTTAACAAATATAAGAAACGAGCTAAAATTATAAATACACAAAAATGATAATAAAACAAGTATTTATTACAATGCAAAAAAATACTGCAATAATTTTCAAAAAAGAAAAGAGAAAAGGATAAATAACGCTCCAATATGACGCGCGCCTTACCTCGCGAGTTAGAGCCCCAACTTTTGATATCATTAACATAAAGCAAAATATCAGATTGAACAATTGTGGGAAAGTTGTTAATATAAATAATAAAAAGAAGTAGACATAAAATTAATCCATGTGGGACACCTGAGGTAATCTGAATAGAGGTGGAGGCTGTGCTTCCTAATTTGACAATAAGCTGACAATTGGTGAGAAAGTCGCGTATCCATTCTAGGAGTGGAGAACTTATCACAAAAACTTTTAGTTTACTTAGATGTACTGAATGTGAAACTTTATCAAAACTTTGCAAAAGTGGAAATAGATCACATCGACTAATGGTGAGTGATCCAGGATGCAAGTAGTGTTCTTGGTAAACGCCAGTAGGTTGGAGAGACAGGATCTCCCTGGCATAAACCCGTGTTGAACCGGGTTAATGAGGTTACTTATAGTGATAAAACTAATCAGATGAGCTTTAATGGTTTTTTCTAAGATTTTACTAAAACCTGACAAAATACTAATAAGTCTAAAGCTATTCTGATTAAACATAGAAATTGCGGGTGAATTACTTAGCTGAATTGGTCGATTAAAAATATGGGTGAGGGAAGGGACAAGTTCAAAAGCGCATTTTTTGATAACTTTTAGGTAAAGTTCATCAGCACCTTGGAATGTTAATTTAAGTTGAGATAAATACTTAGAAACTAAAAAGGACATAATGGTGGGACAACCTGAGTCTACGACGGGCTTAGGAAAGGGACCGATTGAATAATCGGAATTGAATACAGACTTAAAGTAGTCACCAAAGGTATTGCACATCTCTAGAAACAATAAAAAACAGTATTATTCTTGATCCTAGGAAAGGATTGATCGTAACCCCGTTTATTTTTGATGAATTTGAAGAAAAGATTATTATCTGATCTAGCGTTGCTCAGGAGTGGATGGAGTCTTTAGTTTTTGAGCCGTCTAAGACAAGCTATAAATTTGCTGCGGAGATCTAGGTAGCGGTAGAAGAAGGTGGGGAGACCTGACAAGTTCCATTTATGGAAAACAGTCTTGCGCGACTTAATAATTCAAATAATGTAACATGTACTTTTGGGCTTAGAAAGGGGTGGAATGTAGGAGGGAATAAAACGCTCTATATCTGTTTGAATGGAATAAAAGAAATGGTTATATAAACTATCTATGCTTTGTTGGGGAAGTCCCAGTTGACATTCCTCAGGTAGATCCTGAAACCAACAAAGTTGGCATTACGGAAATTAGGAGTAGGCAAGGACTCATTGCAAGTAAAGGAAAATAAATTTTGAGTGTGAGTAGAGCATGATCACTCTTCCCTAGAGGCGGTAAATAATTAATGCCATAAACCAACAAGGCTTGGTTAATAAAAACTAAATTAAAACAAGAAGAGGAGCTACCGATCCTAAATCTAGTGGGAGAGTGAACATGTTGGGTGAGTGCATGTTCAATACTAAATTGAAGAAGAGTGGAGTCAAAAGACTTAAGGAAGCAGCTGAGCGAATTCCAATTAACAGAGGGAACGTTGAAGTCCCCCATCAGAATATAGTAGTTGTGCTTGTACAAAATAATAGAGTGAAGCTCCTGAAATAAGGAGCGGTTGGAAGCTTTAAGGAGAGAAGAGGGACGGTACAGGACTGAGAAGAGGGCATGCTTTCCTAATGAGAAAGTGATAGCGACAGAGAGAAAATTATATTTTTGATTAAAAAAGTTTGAAAAAAAAGTAATGTGTTTCTTAATGTAGAAGAGACATTCCACACATTTAGTGACCCGAGAGTTTAGACAGATAATATTGTAGCCATAGATCAGCAATTCGTTATTATGTATATCATCCGAAAGCCAGGTTTTCGTAATTCCGATAATGTAAGGCTTAGAGACCTCAACCAGACTATCTAATTTAGTAAGCTTATTTGAAAAGCTAAATGCGGTGGTATTAAAATATTTAAGGAGACAGGGTTGGGAAGGGGAGTAACGCTCCTGCTTCTTTTAAACGATAATGAAAAGAGACGTGACTCCGGGGTAAAAAGAGAAAATTCTGCGTATTGGAGATAAAAGTAGAAGTGTCCTTGGTTTTAAGAGGGCTAAGTTTAACTACTGGAATAGCCGATAACTTAAAACAGATATTTTGAGCTAAGATAAAAAACTTGCGTATCCTGTTAAACGTAGGATGGTCTCTATGTAAACGGATCCCGGGAAAGTTTTTGCGGATAGAGGATCAGACACTTAAGATTTCAGCTACAATATTAAGAGCACTACTGATAATGATAAGAGAGAAGGTATAGAGACGTTTGCACATCGTACGGGAGATTTTAAAATCTGGGGTTGGCGAGAGATATGATTTGATAATCTCTGAAACAATATCTATGTAATTGGTTGCAGTCTCAAGAATTCCTCTAATTATTATATTTTGTTCTGTACGTCTATTTGCTGCAAATTGTTTAGCTGCAAAAAATATTTTATTTTGCGAGAGTCAGCTAACAGCATTGGTTGTAAAAGATGGGGAATCCTTGACTAGCAAGAAGAGACTTGCTACCGAGTTTTTGAAAAATCCGATTTTTTCTACTTGTTTAACAGTAAAGAAAATATAAAATCTATGCAAGATTACAGCGAATTTTTTAAATCTAAGTTGCTGGTCTTGATCTCGTTAACAAGCTTGATTAGTTCAAGTGTAGAATCATTCTGTTGAGCAGCACACCTATGGTCTTTTGACCAGAGACAGTTAATACAATTAAAGTCGACGTTACTTTTAGCTAAATATTTGCAGCAAAATTTTAAAAGACCTGTACAATTCTCGTGAAACCAGGTGTTACACTTAGAACAAAACATACCAACTTTTACCAACTTTACCTATGCCTGCCACAGATTGTGGATTGGGAGATTTTCATTATAGCCAAAAGTGACCAAAATAACTATTAAATAAAATAAAACAAATATTACAAGAGTTATAAACCCATTAGTATCTTGTCAGCTCCCAGTAAAATTTTGGAAAAAATCGTTAAGTCCTATTTAGTAAACTTTATAGTTGACAACAACCTCATAAACCCTATCCAGCATGGGTTTATGCCTTCGAAATCCTGCCTCTAATTTACTGACGTTCACTAGTAGTCTTACTAGAATGCTGGAGTACTCTTATTCGATCGACGTCATTTACTTTGATTTTTACAAAGCATTTAAGAAAGTATCCCATTCGGCATTATTAAACAAGTTGAGAGCATTTGGGATTAGTCCTCCTTTTCTCGACTAGATACGGAATTTCCTCTCTAATCGGCAATTAAGTATAAGATTAGGCAAGGTCACTTTCGCAGCCGTTAACATTACCTCAGGCGTCCCCTAAAAGTCCGTCTTTAGCCCTTTGTTATTTATAATTTATATCAATGACTTACCTGCTGTTGTTCGTTCAGATATCTTGCTGTATGCTGATGATGTCAAAATTTGGAGTTCCAATCTTGAACAACTTCAACTAGATGTTTTGAATATCTACAATTGGTCTATAGCAAATGCGCTCCCTCTGAATTTTTCAAAGTGTAAACACATTTCTCTTGGCAAATCTTCAGGCAATATATTTAGAGCACCAAATTCATCAACTATCACTCAAGTCAATTCGGTTAAAGATCTAGGGGTTACTTTCAACCATTCCCTAAACTTTTTAACGCACCATAGAAAAGCAGTTTCTAAAAGGTACCAACGCACTAAGTTTTTTAAGCGTAATCTATAGAATGTCCCTGTGAGTTATGCACGGCTACTCTACCAGCTATATATTAAACCCCATCTAGAATATTGTATTCAAGTTGCATCCCCTTTTCTAAAAGCAGACATTAAGATTTTAGACAAAATACAACGCAACTTTACTAAAATCTCTAGACAACTAAAAAATGTAAGCTACACCAACCGGTTAAAGTCCTTTAAACTTTTTCTTCAACAAGGTAGGAGGCTCCGGAGTAATCTGATCTTAGTTCATAAAATATTAAGGTCGGATGGTATTAAATATTCTCTCATCCCTGCTAATGATACTCAAAGCAGGCACTCTTTAAAGTTTTGCTTTGTAATATTTTATTTTTTTAATATTTTTTTAGATTTGTTTCCGTCTAAGGATAAAGGTCTCTCAGTCAGTAATTTGTAGCCATCGGGGGTACAATAAGTCTGTAAAGAATGGTATGTTTTTTTTCTAAGTGTAACACTTGGTTCTATAAAAGTTGCACTGGGTTTTCGGCAAATTTTTACAATAATTTAGTCAATAGTAATGTTAATTTTAATTGTATCAATTATTTCTGGTTTTTTGACCCCTAGTTTGTTACTCCATTTCGCATCTCTAAGATAGACCCCAAAACTGATTCCCAAATTAAACCTAATTCTGGATCTAGTTAAAAAATTAAAACTAATAACACTAAATTAAATAAATTTGTTAAAAATTTGAATGAGTTTTAATCCTCCTTTTTTGTTTATTCTAATAAACATATTCAAAACTTCCCTTTCTCCTGTAGCTAACGCCGTCCTTACACTCTCTTAAAAAGAAAGCTCATTGGTAGATAAATAATGTGTTGCCGATAAAAGATAGAAAAACAATGTAATGGTTAGAGACATTTCCAATACAGATACAAATTTTAAGAACATTGTCTCCAAGGTTTTAAGATTTGCCACCTTCAGTTCATTAACTTTAAAGTTACCCGTATGATTTGTAAGCCTTATCTTTTCTCTCCTCCTATTATTGTTACTTTTATATCTTCGGACACATCTTTAAACATTCTTGGTAATTGGTTTGCTGTACGGTAGCAATTTCCGGAGATCCGTTTACATAAGAATTATGCTATAGCTGATCGGTTAGATAATTTTTAATCCCCAATTTACAAAATTTTTCGTCAGCTCCTCCGAGCCATATCAGCTTCCTTCAATGTTTAAAAAAAACAGGTTTATTATTTCCTTTTTCCGTACATTCTCCCTGAAAGTGTTTTACACCAATGCCTGCAGTTTCTTAAATAAGTTGATAAAATTAAGTATTATTACCCTTAATGCTAAGCCCTATATAATTGGTATTACTGAAATTTGGTTCTTAATAATAAAATGCTAATCCAAGGCTACAATGTCATCCGGTTGGATTCTAAAGAAAACTGATACAGTGGTTGTTTTTTTCTATATTAAAAATAGTTCAAATTACACCTTTCTCTCTCCCGTCGACGCTACTAGATATAGATATAACTTGTTTTCTGTAACTATCTCCCTCTCCTCTAGTGATTGTGTTATATTTTCTATTATTTACCAACCTTCTTTCCTCTCTAAGGCTTTCAATTCTGCTTTATTACAGGAATTCCACTCTATCTTTGCATCTCCTCATAAATAACAAATAGTTATGGAAAACTTTAATACCCCTTCTATCAACTGGGGTAATTTTTCCAGCTCAGCATGTCTTTTGACACTAGTTTTCTCCATTATTTTATTGAAAATGTATTCTCTTAACACATGCTTGCCACCACCAGACTGAGGGTAGGTTGCCCCTCATTTTTTCTTATTTTAGTCTTTACCAACGTTTTTCATATAATTAATGTTATTATTTTCCCCTTCTTTGGGTAAGAGCAATTATTCTTTTTTTGGTTTACAAAGTACATTTCCCAAAAACTACCTCTATTGCCAAATTAAAATCCTTGCCTATTTTCAGTTTATATGTTTAGCCTTTCTTAAACCAAGGCTATGTACCTGCAATCCAAAAATTAGCCTTCGTTTGGTCGATCTAAAAATCCGGTTGTAAGTTTAAAACAGATAGCTATAAGACAATTAGCATTTGATAAGCTTTTAATAAAATAATGGAAAAAAATTGTTAAATCCCATTTAGTTAATTTCATTGTCAATAATAATTTTATAAACTCTGTTTGGCATGGGTTTATGCCAACGAGATCCTGCCTCTCCAATTTGTTGGTTTTTATTAGTAGCTTTACCAGAATACTGCAGTACTCTTATTTAATCAATGTTATTTACTTTGATTTTTGCAAAGTTTTTGATAAAGTACTACATACAGTATTACTGAGTAATTTAAGATCATTCGGAATAAGCCCTTCACTTCTTTTTAAATCGTCAATTTAGTGTTAAATTAGGTAATGTCACTTTTGCTGCCGTGAATATAACCTTAGGTGTCCTAAGTGTTGGTCTTTAGTCCCTTGTTGTTCATTATCTACATCTTGCTCTACGCTTATGATGTCAAGATCACGAGTTCCAATTCTGAACAACTTTAACTTGACATTAATAATAGTATTTATAACCAGTGTCTAGCTAATAAATTTTTTCAAGTGTAAATATTTTTTTCCTGGGTAAACCTTTAGGCAACACGTTTAGAGCCCCAAATTTGCAATTAATCTTTTACATAAATTTGGTTAAAAACCTTTAAGTTTTTTCTATTACAAGATAGAAAACTTCGGATTGATCTCTTCTTAGTTTATAAACCTTTAAGATCAGACCATGCAGACCATCCTTTTGTCCTTGTCAATGATTTTCGCAAAAAACATTCTTTTAAGTTAATTAAACCTCGATTGAAATCTCATCTGTTTCTAAACTATTTCTTGTATGGGTCATTTCTGCATGGAATAATTTACCGATCTATGTTGTTCCAGCTTTATCTTTAAGCTTTTTTAAATCGGCGTATGATAAGTATTATTTTAATAATTTTAATTAATTATTACATATAGATATATATTTAAAATTTTTATTATTTATTGACATTTGATACATTGAATTGAGTACCAAGAGGAGCTTTCTCCTACATAATTATTAGTAAGAAAAAACTGAAACCAGTTTATATTAGAAGAACATACCTTAGATTCGCGACGTGAGGGGCATGTCACACTATATCTATTAGAGCGTTATTTATCCTATTCTCTTTTCTCTTTTTTTTAAAGATTATTGCAGTGTTTTTTGCATTGTAATAGGCACTTGTTTTATTATTATTTTTGTATATTTATAATTTTTGCTCGTTTTCTATAATTGTTAACTTCCACTATCTACCTTGATTTTATCTTGATTTCAAATACTTATTTCTGTAACTAATCCCCCTTTACCTTACCATCTATTTCATATTTTTTCTCGAATCTTACTGATATCATCGCTAATTAGAACTGAAAATCAAAAGGAATTTTACTCCTATTCAACTCGTGTATTAACCTGTAACCTATTTTTGCATTGTAATACGTAACTTGAGGTCCCTGTTGATTTTTTCCTAAATTACATATTTTTTTCTGTGACTTATTCCCCCCTCTTACTATCCATTTCATATTGCTCCCTTTAAAATTTAGGCACTTTGAGAACCGAGTACTAATAAGCGTTTTAGCCTGAAATTAATGTTTTTAAATTAGAGAAAATTAAGCTTTAATTATAACACTTGTATTTTAAATTAATATTTTTAAAAATATAAATATATAATAAAAAATAAATAAATATTTTCAAATAGCTTAATTTTTTTCACTTCAATTTGGCAGTATTTTAAAATTGTAATAGTATTGTGTAATAGTATATTGTAATAGTATTCTGACGACAATGACAAGTGTTTTTTTATTTGTTCCTAATATTTTAGGTACGTTAATTATTTTTTGTTAATTTAATGTATGTAAAGAAAAGTTGTATTTTAATTTTTTATTATTATAAAGAAATATTTGTTTTTTGCAATTGTAACTTTTTTTTATTGGTTTCTAACTTTGCCTATGCCAATAGTACGTTTTTGTATTATATGAAGCTGAATGTATTTTACTGGAATATTTAAGTTGATCATAATAATAATAGTAATAATTTTGAATGTACATATTTTATGTGTAATTTTAATTAATAAGAAATTTTAATTTTTTCTTTTTACTTACACGAAAAACACTATATTTTGTGGTAGGATATATTCGCATTTTGTTGCTTTTTGTGGCTTGTTGGTATATGCCAATAAATTGCGAAATTACTTTAATTTCGTATCTTCTTTCGTGTTTGTTGGACGCTTTTGACGGTTATGCAGCACGCAAATTAAATCAATGTGAGTTTCTAAGTAAATTATTATGCCATATTTTAGCTACTAAGTTTGGTGCAATGTTGGACATGATTATTGACAGATGCACAACATTGAGTTTACTTGGATGTTTGACATACTTTTACCCAAAATACATGTTCTTTTTTCAACTGAGTTCTATCATAGATATTGCAAGTCACTGGTTCCATTTACACAGGTAATTTTAAAAGAAAAATATTTTTAGTTCTACATTGTCAGATAAAGTTAGCCATAAAGTTATAAGTTTAGAAGGAAATCCAATTTTGAGATGGTATTATACAAATAGAGTGCGTTTCATCTTTGAAAACTAACGTTAAAAATTTTCTAGATTGTTTTATTTTCGATTTGTGCTAGTAATGAAATATTTTATTCTATGCTTTATGTCAATTATTTTTATAGCAATTCCAAACGTAAGTTCATCACTTTAACTATAGTTAACGTTGAAATTAAATTGTATTCTAATATTCATTCTAATATTGCTTTAAAGATATATTTGGATTGAATTTGTGGCAATTATTAATATATTTTAATGCACCAATTGCATTATTAAAAATGATCATCAATGTATGTCAACTTTATGGAGCTTGGATCAATATAGCTGCAGTTGATACTAACGAGAGATTTAATACTTTGAAGGCAAAATGATTTTTAAATTTGTTGATTTGTGAGTGATTTAGTGTTAATCTTAATTTAATTTTTTTTGCAAGCAAACGCTTTAATTTAAATTAATCATTTTCTTTGTGTTGTCAAAATGTGTATATTAAATGTTATTTAACAACTTTTTGATACATTGCTTATATATCGGACTACAATTAACTGTCACATTTATTGATTAATTCAGTTCATTTATTATTAACTTGACAGACAGATCATTCATTGCTCAAGTGGTGATTTTATTAACTTTTATGATTTACAAAACAATTTAGTAGCCATTGGCACAATTTTTAAACATAACCTAACCATCGATAAATGATGAGACTGCACTCACAAATGGACTGTGCATATGTATCTCTAGCAACTGGTTTTCGTTAATCAGGGACGTGGTTGTTTTTCATATATGTAATTCTGGAACTCAAAATGGTAGTGTTTACGGATTACTAAGGTGCACCTTTTTGGACAAATTTGAGTGTAAATGTAGGTTTTTGAATTGTGTGTATTAAAATTTGTTAAAAATTAGGAAAAGTCAGAAGCTTTTTAAAATAACGGAATTAAACACTAGCTTCCTCATTAATTTTAAGGTCAATGTAGATTATAAGTTGCAAATACTCTTGTATAAACTAGATGAATTTGTACAATATTGCAGGTAAATCTAATTAACGGTTCACATTTCAAATGTCGTTTTTTGATAGAACGGAGTTTTTAACCCCATTAGGTTTAATAGAACTTTTAAACACTAAATAATTTAACACGATACAACAAAATTCATTTCAATTATATACAAATATGCGTACATGTTTTCATAAGTACTAATTTTAAATGTTTTGTGGCGGCGAAATGCTATTTAAATGATTTAAATAACATGGAGATAACTTTATTCGTTTTTTCACACTACTAGACATAAAATCAAATTTTCAGTGTTCAACGCAATTATATCGAACTGCTTATCAGTAGTTTAATGTAGCTGTATATGTATCAGACAAAATTAAATTATTTTTTAATCATAACAGTTTGAAATTTTTAAACAGAAAAAATAATTAACTCTCATGAAAGTCGTTTTTCGTACTCTAATAATTCGTTACCCTCAGATGGCTTTTAAAATTTTCATCTCAGCGTGGTATTCATATTTGAATAAAAAGTAACAAGTTAAATTTCATTATTATTATTATTAACAATAATTGTTTTAAAATAAGAGATTTTTTAACAAAAAGTACTTTGGCGTTGTCTAAGTAAGAGAAGCTAATAAACTACACTATAATTTTGGTTAAAATACGAATAGTTAGTTACACTCGAGTAAAAACAGCACAATTGTTAAAATGTTCTTAATTATTGTTCATTATTATCTGAAAAAATAACTCAATACCTTGTGGTTAAAACTGCAACAGACTATAGTTTCTTTAGTAGATACAATAATTTAATCTCTTTTAGCAAAACGCAAATACAAAAATTAGGAACGATAAATCTATTTTCAATATTTTACAAAAAGATAGTTTAAAAATTAATACAGTCGTCCAGTGAATAAACTGCACGTAGAATTATTTCTCCGTGTATTCCAATGCCAACTTAGCCATTAGCATAATTCCTTCGTACGTTTTGTGAATGCCTAAAAATCCGTTTGCATGTACAAAAACACAGCCAGGTATTCCAATCACAGAATCAAGTTTTTCATCCCGTAAACCCCTCCATGATTCGGGCAACGATAACCTGTAGGAGAATATTTTCAACACTAAACGACAAAGACTAACCTATTCTTGAAACGGTCGCCTTGAATGGGTGGAACGCCTTGTATGGACCATGAAAGATCGTTGCGTTGATAAATGCAAAACAATATGGTTTCGGGAATTAAATCGGGAACTTCAGGATTATTGCCGACATTTTGTTCAAATTCTAATAGATGATCTTTCCAGGGACAACTGCAACCGCTAATTTGCATCAATTTCCCAGATGGATGAACATCAAATCTGGACTTTATAGCATTCAAGACAATTTCACGAGCTGGAAACCAAGTTGAGGCGTAATGATCTACAATTGTTAGAAATTCTTTTTTCATTAATTCTAACGCTTCATTGAATTTTACCTGAAAAACGACAATATTTTAATATAAGTACATTGCCGACAGATTTTTGAATTATAGTTACCTTTAAAAATTTGCTTTACCAATTTTAAAAAGTTATAAACTAAAGTTCCGTACTTTAAATGAATAATTATAATTTTTTTAAATATATGTACCAAACATTCTGATCAATTTTTAATAAATGAACTGATTAAAAAAAAATATTTCTATCAAATTATCAATTTGAACGATTGTCAAGTACAAGAGATCAATCAAACTTTTACTTGACAAAAGTGACTAAGTAGTAAGAATTCTGATTTATCAACAGAGGAAGTTAGACTCAATTCTTCAAGTACTGTTTCTTTTTTGAGTCTGGACGACCTAGTAACATAACAGTCTTAATAGACAATTAACTGGAATTTGGTAGATCAATTTCTGATGCATATAGTAGTACATTTTTATTAATTTACTAAATGAACGGATCATTGATACAGTTATCTCTTATTTACTTTGATATTAGTACAGCAACTGGAGCGACTATTTCCTGTTATGTACAAAGAAATTTCGTATACACAATTAGCAAATAAACAGCATCCTTGGGACGGTGTCACTATAAAAAAATAGCCAACTCGCTTGATATTTGATCAAAATTGTCTCCTTTAGCCTAACTTCCACAAATGTAGGTATGCCTTAATACACCTTTTATCAGCTATACTGTGTATTTTGGCTCTGATAAGCCTAAGTCCACCACAGAAACACAATTGTCACCACTATTAACAATTAAGACCTCATTGTCAAATTCTTGGTGTTATCATCAATTCATTGTTTCAAATTGTTGTAATAGATAAGCCAGATTGCTTGTCAGCAGTACGTGATACGGTCGTATTTTTAACCATTCGCGTCATTGTATAGTTAAATATTGCAGCGTAGACGAGACATTTATTTAGACAACAGAATGCCAGTCGTCGAATTCTATGCGTATATAGAATCAATTAGAGTGGAACTCGATCATAACCAAGATATTTGAATGGGAGATCCTATAAAAATATATTGATTTGATTGTTTTTCAAACATGAAATCTATAAATTAAACCAATGCTAATGATCTGGAGGATTTCATGGTAATAACCCTCCATATGATGCATCATGGACTCAGAAACGTGGATCAGGGAGGAAATACACAACCGTATAATTTGGCTTCCACTTCGAAGGATGCCATATGTATCCGTTAGGCTAAGGAGAATAACCCCGACAAAAAGTTAGCCTTTACGAACATTGATACCGCTACGAGGATGACAAACTATGCAGTTGAGTCAATCGCTTGGTATGCTCATACAAATATAGCGAAATAATGAAGTGACGTATGACCAATAATACAAATAAATCAAACTAACGGTTTCGTTTTCGTCAGGTCGATTCCATCGTGGATTTAACAATGAAATTCTCGAACCTATGGATGAGTTGATGTTGTATCTATTAAATAGAAAGACGATGCACAAACCAACCTTGTCGGACCGTCCGCAATCGGAACGCCATTATCGATCGCATCAAACTCTAAAATGAAACTTTTGTACAACTATTTTTGTAGGGTACATATACTTTAGAAAGAAATACTAACCTTGATAAATAATAATTTGATCATAATGCTATCAACGGGTTTGTTCAAAATGGTAGATAAAATGCGATAGCCAAAATGAATATAAACAAGACCCGCACTACTGAGTTTAATATCCAAATTTGATTGAGGAAAGAAGTCACGAAATGTAAGATTAAATTCTCTACCATAAATTATTTTGTTGAAATAAAAAAAAAAAAATTATAAACCTTTGGTGATGATCGTAGCGATGTAATTTGGCATCAAATAGTCCACCAACATCCACAACAATATCGCATTCTTTCAAAAGAGCGTTATCTCGAGTACGAACAATGTCAGCTGTACGATATTCTGGAAGTTCCTTAAGCATGACACAAGCAAGTACTTCATCTGCATGAAAGCAACCATTATGAGTTCCAATCTTCATTTTCTTAGTAGTTTTGTGAATTAAACTGTAATGAGTACAAATTGGCAATAGGATACATTTATTCATGAAAAATAAAAAGATGAAATTCTTAATACATACATTCTTTCGTCATTAGCAATTTTAATTATCTAAACCCAATTTTAGAACTAATTACCCTAGTCTAAGCATTGTAAGAATTTAACAAAACAAAATATAACTAAAAGAAGCATACAAATCCTTACGTAATACATCCACAAGTAATGTATAATGAATCATCAACCTTTTTGTGTAAATGATACTTCGAGAAATTAATTGTCAATTAGATACTTATACCCCAGGAATCGAAGTCGTTAATGTATAATCAATCATACCATCAAGCAGTTTTATTTAGAAACAGCATTGCTGCTCTGCGTATAAAATCTCAGAAAATGTAGTTCATAAATTATTTATTTTCCTACTGTAAAATCAAAACCCTGAATGAAAACAAAACATTCCAATATCGGCAAGTCAGGAAAACAGACAATTGTGATAAAAAGTAAAAATTGATACGTTACATCTTAAAAAAGCTACTTAATAGATTAAATTAACTAGTAGAATACATATGTCCTCATGGAATTTTATTCAAGCCACAACATTCATTTTAAGTGATCCTTATAATGATGTTAAGGCACACAAACGGTCCAAAATATTCCCAATACACAAAAACTAATATTTATAATTCTTTTCATGCGTTTTCATTTGCATAAAAATCACTTGAAGGAATGTACAGATATATAACTGTAAAAATAGGTAAATAAATATCAATTAAAATAAACGCCTAATTTAGCACAAACTTGGAAAGTACTAATATCATGTTTTTATGAAAATGGAATACTAATCCTGAAGATTTGAGTAATGCTTATAAAATCTCAATTTCCAATGATGGTGATATTCTTGACTGTTCGTCCTCCATGTGGTGTATCCTGGACTAGGTGCTAAAAGGCATCTAGACTAATAACATCAGGGACCGAGTGCACCTAAGGGAGATAACCCTGACAAAAAATCAGGTGGCCTTGTCAATCTTTGCAAACAGTGGCGACGTCACAAGGATGCTGTCTACCAGCCAAGAAACTTCATTATCCTTCTACGTTCGTTACGCACATCAAGCCATCGAATTCGATTGTTTTGTATGCCGTATAAATATAGAAAATAATGAAGAGGTGATCACGTCACCAACGAAAATGAATTTTATCAAAAAAAATTTCAATAAATGCTGAACATTTATATGGGTATTAATAAACGTGATCAACGCTATTTTTATAAAATAAAACTAGTAATTCAGTACATTAACCTAGTGTATCTTAAACTGAAACCAAAGTGTAGCGGGACAAAGTGCACAATGGTACATTTGGACTTTCACTTCAGCAAACAAGAACAAACATTAAAAAAAATAACATTGTGGTCGGAGGAACAAACGTAAAAGAATAACAAGGTTTCTTGATTGGTGGGCAGCGTCCTTGTAATAACGCCACTATTCGCAAAGATGGACGAAGCTGCCTGCCTTTTAATCAGGGTTATCTCCCTTACCTGAACGGCTACATATGTTATACATTTACCCTAATATACCTTTTAAATATCCTAGGTGTATGCTCGCATCCACTCGTCAAAGCGGAAGTCCAGTTAAACCGCTATGCATTCGGTCCATGCTGTTATTAGTCTAGATGCCTTTCAGCATATAGTCCAAGATGCACTGCATGGAGGAGGAATACTCAAGAATATCACAATTAAAAATTGATACTTTATAAGTATTACTCAAATCCTCAGAATCGTTAGCATCAAAATCTAATCACCAACCAATTAAAAAACATATTATTCAAACAGAAATGACACGATAATGAAAACAATTTGTAATTTGTTTTAACAATAAGTAAACAGAAATGAAAACTCAACGACCAAAAATTTTAGTAATTTTGATTATTGTATATACTGCCAAATTAAAATACCTCCAAAACCAATCATCGGGGTTAAACACCCCTGCTGGTTATTATCGCTCAATTGCAATCCAAATTATCAAACCTCAAAAACACCAACTCTTGCAATGTGCATCTAATAAACGACAGTTGGGATATACTGACTTTAAATATTGATTAAATTCCGAATTAAACTCTTCCAATAATCTTTATTAACTGTAAAGGATAAGCAATTAAGTAATTCATTTGAACAGGAGGGGGCATAGTCTACATAAAACAATTGAGTTTGCGCGCTACAATGTCCGTCCAAATTATTTTTTAACTGACCCATCTTCTTTTCTATCCAGGTAATGGTTGGGTAACCTTCGTAAAACATGACTAATTTATTTTAGTCGTCTTTCTTTTATTATGTTAGAAATTGGTGGACAAAAAATGTTAAGTGTTAAACAAATTTGAAAATTGTTTATTAATTATTAAACGGTTGCATTCTACAGATGGAGAGCGAAAACATAAAAATCTTAAACAGCTTTGCTCAAACTGAAAAAGCTTTTGTACATCCACTTCGGTATAAGTCCAAGTTTCGCAAGTATACAAAAGAATGGAAAGTACTAAATTCCTAAATATTTTAATCTTGGTTCTAATGAAAATATTATTTTTATTCTACATAAACGTCCAGAGGTTGCAGCAGACGCGAATGACGCCGAATCTCTGAACAGCTGGATCCTTTGTTATCTATAACAAAGCCTAGGCAGGTAAATTCATCAACTACTGGAAGCGGATCACCATTTACAGGAATTGGATTCCTAAAGGGGACATTTACTAAAACTACTGAATATTTCTAAAACCAATGTTAATCTGCCTTAATTTTTTAAAGCAGCCTAATAAACAAACGGATACAAACATTTGATTAATAATCAATTAAATTTTCCATAAAAAACCATCCGCAATTAAAAAATAATTTTACAGCACATTTCTGCTGTTACTCACTTAAATTTAGTATCTGTAAAATAACTATAAAAACTCTAGAACAAAACTGATTTAAGAATTATATTCTACTATACTCGTACACGGACCAATTTCAAAATTAATTTCATGTATAGTTAAAATCGCAGTGCAAATTTGTCAAAACTGCAGAAAATAATATTATTCAAGAACTAAATTCATTAATCATTCTAAAAAATAAAAATTATAAATACTATTTTGGATACTACTACATACATCGGTTAAAATATTTTTTAGTTAATTAAAAATTTGTACATAAATAACTAAACTAATAAACCTGTAGTATTCCCCGCTTAATGTACACATACAATCAGTTCTTCTCTTTCAACAGATATAAAATTGGTTTAAAATACATTTAAAGGATTTACTTATTTCATTCAAACTACTTACACCAGATTTGTAAAAAAAGTATGTTTAACTTTAAATTAATGTTTAATATTACTATTTTCAACTATCAATTTCAAATTTAAAAATTAATACTGATATGTTGGTATGTAAGTTGAGAAGATCAAACTCTTTCTGATACCTAATTCTATTGTATTTTATTAAAACATATAAAATTGAAAATAAACTATAACGACAAAATTAAAATTCAAGATAAAATACAGACAAATATAACAGATTAATACTTAAGTTGAGTAGAATTTATCGCAGAAAAGGAAATTGAGACGAAAAATAAAGGGATATAATAAAAATAAAAAATTATAAAATGAGAAAAATGATAGATATACAAAACTATTAAAAATTTATGTATCACAATGTAAAAACAAGAGAATATAAAAAATACCCACAGCATGACGCGCGCCCCACCTTGCAAGTATGATAAATGTGGTAAATACTTATCTTACAAATATAATTTTTATCTGCTGAATTAAATCACATAGGTAAATGTACATAATTGTTAGATATTTGTTAGTAATGACCTTTTTTCAATCCACTCACTCAATTAAAAAAGCATGTAACCTTGAAATTAAAATGATTAATAACGAAGTTGTTTAAACAGTTTTTAAATATTTGTAAAATAAAAAATATAAAAAATAAATGTTTAAAAAATAATTATATATATATATACATAAAATAAAATTGCTAAAATAATACTTATCGTAGACCGAGTTAAATAAACCTAAGGACAATGTTTGAACGACCTGAGGTGATAAATTATTCTATGCCGAAATAATTAAAATACAACAGACAAAATATTAAATATAACCGGAGTTGAGTAAAATTCAGAATTGTTGACAAGTTGAGTAGGCCAAAACGCTTTTTAGTATTTGGTTCTCAATTTTTCACAAATTATTATGGAGAAATATATAATAAAAGGTAAGATAAAGGTAATTTGCTACAAAAATTTTGTAAAATTGAGACAAAAATCAAGGTAAATAGTAAAACAGTTAACAATTATTTAGTACAAATAAAAATAATAAATATACAATAATAATAATATAACAAGTTTTATATTGCAATACAGGAACAGTGAATTAATCTTCAAAATGCAGAAAAAAAGGAAAAGCTAAATAGTGCTTTATTGAACATGTAGCGTGACGCACCTCCCACTTTTTTTTGATTTTTTGTCCTAAAATAGCATAATATATGTAGTGAGAGAAGAATAAAAACTGGAAAAAATAAAAATAAAATTTGAGGAAACTAAATAAAATTAGGGTAAACTTATTCTAAAGAATTTCTAAAAAAATTATTAAATGAAAAGACTTTGAATTATTTATTTTAATTTTAAAGAATTAATTTTTGAAAAAAGCCAATTATTCAATTA
Source organism: Cardicola forsteri (assembly GCA_025895645.1). NCBI lineage: Eukaryota > Metazoa > Platyhelminthes > Trematoda > Strigeidida > Aporocotylidae > Cardicola > Cardicola forsteri. The sequence continues at coordinate 1,324,228 of JAKXYG010001440.1, forward strand.
ATTAAAAAAGAGATTATATGAATTTTGCTTAGTTTAAGGAGAAGTAAAAAATACAAAATCTTGTCAAATGTCTTAGAAAAATCAAAGAAACTTATGTTCATTTGTGAATATAATTTCAGATAAGGTGTAATAAAGTCAATAAATAAAAGAAGGTTAGTAAAATAGAAATGTTTAAAAAAACCATGTTGTACTACAATTAAGAGGTTATTCGGTAAAATAAGTAGGAAAATCTGTTTAATAACTCTGCTCAATTTTACTATAAGTTGATAGAATACTAGTAGGCATATAACACAGGGGCGAGAACCTAGAACCTGATTTAAAAATAAGTCTAATATAAACACATTTTTATAAAAAAAATAGTTTTTAAAATTTAATAAAAGTATTGGAAATATAAGTTAAAAGTTCTAGTACATTAGCACATTTCTTTAGAATTAAGGCGTAAATGTATTTATTTTTGCTTTTATTTATAGAATATAAAAAAAATTTATTTCAAACATTACACAAATAAACATCGTTTTTTACAAAATATATTAAAAATAATTTTTTGTTTATAATAATTTTTAAAAATATATAGGTAATAAAATTCTATTAAATAAAACACGATTCAGGATAATCCACAAGTTGAGGAGGCAGAAACGTATTTTTTTGATACTTGGTTTTAATAATAAGATATAAGATAATAAAATATAAGATATATTATTAAACGACACTTTGTTTTGACGAGTATGAAACGATAAAATTGTTTTAAATGAGTTTCTTTTAAAGGTTTGGCATTAAATTGTTTCACACTAAAGGCAGAGACGTTTTTATAGTTACACTCAACTTGGTTATCGGAATCATGCTATTATATTTTGCTTGAATTAACCAAAATGTGTGTAATTAACAAAAATAATTATTTTTAAAAAACTAGAATCATAATGCTGCGATTTATTTCTATATCTTTAATTTTTTACCTTACTTTAAATGGCTTATAATTACACTAAATAAAATATATAAACTGATTTGTTTTTCCCATGCAACACAATTCACTTTGTTACTCCATCGCGGTTAGATCATAACATTATAAAAATTGTCAAAATTATTTTAACAGTTATATTTTATAATTAATGTATTTTAAAACTTACAAATATGGAGTAATAGTCATAAATCTGTACATATAGATCATCTACATATTCATTGTCATTTAAATCAAATAGAGTTCACAAAGCTTGTCTTAATGTGTCGCTATTGTTAAAATTATTATTCAATTGTTGGCTTTATAAAGCCCTTAATACGTAATAGTTACGTAACCGGAGTTTACCAATATATCAGATTAATCGTAATCCACATTACAATAAAAATACACCTTGCATTTTAAATTTAAAATATTGTTTAGGTTAAAATATATAATAATGGATTAAACAAATTATATAATCATTTTTACAAATAAATATAGAAACATTTACTAAATTCAACATTTTCAAATTTTGACAAATGTAAAAATAGCGAAAAATGACGCTATATGTGACGAGTAAGAAAACAAAATAATTTTTCATTATTTGAGCAATTGAAATAATGTAGTGTATGTTTTACAAGTTTTGCTTATTTAATTTATACATACAAAGAAATTCATTAACAATTTCATTACCTAGTAAATGCACACATTGTTTGTTTGTTTGTATTGTATAATACTTAATTGTGATTTATTTTGTGGTCTTAATTTACATTGTCAGGTCAGCATGTTTGCTTTAGAGTTAAATTTAACTAAAGTTTTTCTTAATGTAGTGTTTGTTTGCAATAACTTTTGTTGCGGAAATGCAATTTGACGATTGTATAATATAGTATAATAAAATTTATTTAATTAAAAATAATTTTACAGATTTAATTACATTTTTATGATTAAATGTTTATTTAAATAAATTAAAACTTTACTTTAGTTGTTGTTGTTGAAATGTTTGTTTAACATAACTTTTGTTGCACAAGTGTAATTTAATGTTTGTATGCTATAAAATATGTTGGAAACAACGCAAAGTGACTTATAGTACATACGTACATGGAATAGAATTAACATAAAATGTTTGTTGATAATAATAAATGCTCTGAAACTGATATCATTTGAGTTCTACCTACTAACATACTAACCTCATTTTGAAACAAGCCCTGCTGTATATATATATATATTCTAATATAATAATAATAATAATAATAATAATAATAATAGTAATAAATTATTTTATAAATTAATGCATATATATAATATGGGGGCAAGTATATTTTACAGTTTATTATATCATAACTAAAATTTTATTATGAAAATACAATTTCTATTGAAAACATAGCTCGATTTGATTCTAGCCACATAAAACCCACAATTATTAACTTTTGCGTAATTGAAATTTATTAATAAATGATATTCAATTTGATCAACACTACAGTCAAAATATACCTTTAATAACAAAAGCAAAATTTGTTTAAATTGAAATATTCAATAATGTTGTTAAATTTGTATAACAATCTTGGAATAAACATTTTTATATAAAAATATAAAAACAGTTACAGAAATCAATAATTATAATTTTTTGACAAATCATTTGTTTATAAATATAAAATTTTACTATGGTTTTTTGCAATAAAACGCTTGTTTTAGTAACCTTGAACAACATTTGTTGCACAAATGCGACTATTGATAAATGAAAAAAATATTGTAAAAAAAGGGAAAAGAAACACAAATTGAGTTACAGCACATATCTATAAGCTGTTAATAATAAGAATAATGAAAAAATGTTTGTCAATTATATCAAATGTTCCACAAATAACATTACTTGAGTAACATTCCTGTTATAAATATTTGCTAGAATGATTATATAAATGAAAGTAAATGCAAGTGTATGTGTAAAAGTCGACAAAATGATTAAGCATTTTGTAGCAATTGGCCTTTTGGCTTATTTATTTAAACAATAATTTATGGTATAACAAATTAATGTCTTCTAAAATGTACATTCAGTTATAAGATTGATAAACAATGTACTTTTATATTATCTTTACTAACAATAGAAAAATATAGTTTTAATAAAGAGACCTGTACATATTTTGATAATGTTGAGTGCTAACAGTATATTTATTGCACTTTTTTAAAATGTTTATTACTTTGAATGTTTTACGAGAAACATCTTTCAGCAGTAGACATTTAGCGAAGCCAAACGTGGGCCTGCATTTTAGTGCCGGTAGTGGGATTTGAACCCATGCCAACCGAGGTCCAAATTCAAGCTCTGTACCGCTAGACCACTTCTTAATTAATTACCAATAAACATTGGGTAAAATAACGTTTTTTATTTTTAGAACAAAAGAATATCAATAGTATTATTTTGATAATTAAAAAAAATTTGAACAGATGTAACTGTTTTATCCCTGTTATTATAATAATACTATATTGTTATTGTTATTGTTATTCTTTTTCTTCTCTTTTTCTTATTCTTATTATTTTATTCAAACAACGATTATTATTACTACCGTTATTTTCAGTATATTGTAAATAATATTATATTATTTATGTTATTAGCATCATTTATTTGTTAAAAATTATAAATAATGATATTAAAATGTAAAAAACAACACTAATAATATTACTTCGTTAAATAATAAATTTGAATAAATAAATGTTATTAATTTTATGAATCGACTGTTAACGTTGTGTGAGTTGAAACAGTTTGAGAATGAGTAGTGCTACTGGAACTTGTACGTGTACCTATAGATGTGTAGGTTCTGTATTGTGAACCGATGCTAATAGTAGATGAAAATGTCGAATCCGTACTGACTGCATCTTGACAATCAACTTCAAAACGTTCTTCCAATGTCCGCATCCGAATGGCGGAAAGTACACATGTTTTATAAAACTGACGTGTTAGAATAAACATTTTAAATATTTTCAAAATTTGTATTTTACATTTGCAAACGCACTTATACGTACATTAAAAACATTAATAATACATAAATAACAGCTAACATAACAATTATTTATTTATGTTTGCCTATTAACATAACATTCATTCAACTTAGGCTGTTTCTTAAAATTACAATTTAATGTTATTATTTAAAAGTAGTTAAAATAAAATTTCCAATTTTTACCAGTTGACTGTCGGACGAAAATTGAATTAATTCCTCAATTCGAAGGATTTGTGCATCTGAATGCTTCAAATGAAATTGATAAAATTAATGTAGTGTATATTTATATGGTAAAATGTACAACATAACAAATGTTAATTAGTAAACATTTCAATTTTACTGGTACATTTGTGTAAATTATACGGTAGAAGACATTATTATTGTTGGCTATAATAAAACATACTACTTACAATTGGTATAATTAAATAATATTTTAAATCAGATTATAAATAAACAAGGAATTGGTGACATTTACATTGATTCGGAAATAATGAAGTAATTATTATCATTTGTGAAATCTATACTGCAGTATTTTACCTCTATGGTACTGTTGGATGTAATAATTCGAATATTTAAATCGGTGTATTTAGATGCCAACAAATCGTGCAATTTATTACGTTTTATTTTAAATATACTTGTAAATAGATCGTTATTTGCCAGTGGTCGTTCTTGTTCATTTACCCAATACATTTGACAATTGAGCATATTTTGCATTTCGAATTCAGTTTCGAACATTTTCTCTGCTTTGAATTCGGCTAGACACACTAGACGACTCTTAATAAAAAAATATAATTATATTTTTATAAATAAAAATAGAATTTAAATTCACAATCTTACATTAATTTTATTTTAATTAATTGTTTAAAAATTGAAAAACTTGGAATGTTAATACTGCTTGAAAAGTAGATTAATTATACTGGAAGGTAATTCAACCGTATCAACCTTACAGTTTAAAGATGTCTAAAAACAAAATGTTGAAACAACAGCAAGAAAACGTTATTATCGAGTTATGTGTCTGATAATACATGTCTCTCTAATTTAATAATATAAAGATGTTGAGCAAACACTACTGTAATAGGCATTAATCATTTTTGCTTATTGTGACAACTACAAAGTACTTTAGGCGTACAGGTTAACAATAATATTGACACTCACTGTAATATAAATAAATCTGTTATTTTAAAAGTTTCTATAAAAGTAGAATAGTAAGCATTAATAGGAATAATTGGATTATTAACTGGGTTGGTTAATGATTATTACTATTATAACTGGGTAAAATAGTGATTAATCTATGTCTATTCCGATGATCTGTACATCAAGACTTGTAGATAGGACTAATATAAGCTAATTCCTAGCCAATATTATTCTCCCACTTTTTAAGAAAAAAAAAGTGGATAACAATCAGAGCAAGATAATGCGCATATTCTTTAAGTACTGTAGAGTATAAGCCATCAGATCCACAAGAAGTAGAATTTAGCATCATCACGTGTATGTGGCCTATATCAGTACAATACTAATACGACAACACGCCGAATAAAATTCGAGAATGCTGACAGTAGCCATTACGATTGGACTAGACATCAAGCTAATTAAAAAAATAATAAATTACGTTTTATACATAGTGAGGAATAAATCCCGTCCGTTTTTTAATCGAAGAAAATAGACGTTAGATAATCGTTTACTTTTCAATAAGTAAACCAATGCATTGTTATTATTTTAGCATTACTAAGTGCCTTATATAACTTAGTCCTTTTTAGTTCCCCGATTGCAATTACAACTTGATTTCTAATATTAATGCAGCTATAGCAAAACAAGCTATGCGCTTTTTTGCCTTATAAGAAGCTGTATGCCTTTTACTTATTAGACGAGTTAAATAATGTAAAAAGCAATGTTTGGAAAGTTTGGAAATTTTATGCAAGACATATAAACTTATATCCTCTTTAATTATTAATACAATTAGGAATGTGGACTATTTAAATTGCTGCAATTCCCATCACGTATTACTTAAAAAGTAACAATATTTGTCAAAGTCAGCCTTACGGCAATCAGTCATAAGCACCAAACTTTAATTTAGCATGTAAATCGTGACAGGAGAAGGGTTTTTATTAATGGAGAGAAAGGAGTGATTGCTCATTTTTAACAAAGGTAGAGATATAATTTAATTAATTAAAACAAGAAAAAAGTTTTTTTTTCGTTTTGTAGAGGAGTAGACGTGTTGCTGTTCTATGCTGAAATTAAGCAGGTTCATTTCATAAAACATATTTAAAATCCATCTAAGAAATCCTAGTTTATGTAGGAAGTATTAAAATTTCTCTATATGTTTGTGACTGAAGAGAATATACGAAATGCATTCATCTCACAGTTTACGTCTTCTATTATTTTTGTTTGGAATTATAAAGAGAACCCAATGCTTTAAACAACGATATACTTATAGGAAACTCCGCCTAGATTAGATCAGAAATGATTCAATCTAGCCAATCCCAAGCCTGGATAAAGGAGGAGGGTTTGAGCGCAAGGTTAGCAACCTGGCCTCTGTAAAAAATTCATACTGCTACGGAAACAATAAGAGGACGCCATTCCGGCAAACAACGGCAAAGAAGTGATCGCGCTTATCTCGATAACATAGTTACACAAATGACAGGGTTGAGTGAAAGCCGAAAGGAAGCTCAATCTTTGATTTGCAGAATCTTCAATGCCAAAACCTTGTCTCATGTTCTCTTTGAATTACGAGACTTTGATGTTAATTTTTACTGTAATTGTTATCTTATTGCCCCATGCTTATTTTTTAAAGCAAAAGGGTTTTGTAATAATAATAATAAAAATACTTATAGGGAACAAATGCAACTGCCAAGTATCTTATCCGACAGTTACGTTTTTTGTGCTACCAATAATACAGAGACAGAGGCATTTTAAATCTGATAATTAATTTAGAACCCTCAAGGCATTATAATTATTAAGGAAAATATATCAACTAACTTGTCTTTCCCATGAAACACAATTCACATTGTTACACAACCGTGGTTTGATTACAACATCATTCAAGCTTTCGAAATCATCCTAATAAATATGTTTCGTAATTAATGTATTTTAAAACTTACAAATGTAGAGTAATAGTCAAAAGTATGTACATATAAATCATCCACATATTCATTGTCATTTAAATTGAACAGTGCTCGCAATGTATGTCTTGTTGTGTCGCTGTGATTGAAAATATAACCCAATTTGATTCTAGCTACATACAACCCACAATCGTTAACTTTTGAGTAATTGGGGTTTATTAATAAATTATATTCAATTTGATCCACAGTACAGTCAAAATAAATCTTGAATGTCAAATGCAAAAATGTTTAGATTAAAATATATAATAATGGATTAAACAAATTATATAATCATTTTTACAAATAAATATAGAAACATTTACTAAATTCAACATTTTCAAATTTTGACAAATGTAAAAATAGCGAAAAATGACGCTATATGTGACGAGTAAGAAAACAAAATAATTTTTCATTATTTGAGCAATTGAAATAATGTAGTGTATGTTTTACAAGTTTTGCTTATTTAATTTATACATACAAAGAAATTCATTAACAATTTCATTACCTAGTAAATGCACACATTGTTTGTTTGTTTGTATTGTATAATACTTAATTGTGATTTATTTTGTGGTCTTAATTTACATTGTCAGGCCAGTATGTTTGCTTTAGAGTTAAATTTAGCTAAAGTTTTTCTTAATGTAGTGTTTGTTTGCAATAACGTCTGCATAACTTTTGTTGCGAAAATGTAATTTGACAATTGTATAATATAGTATAATATAATAAACATAGTAGTTAATTCTAAATAAATTTATTGATTTAAGTCTAACAATAAATATTAAAAAATAGAGAATATATGTAATTTTTTTAATTATCAAATGACTGACTGCACAAAATGTTAAATAATAAAACTGTTCCCTTTTCTTCTCAATCACTTGACTCAGGTAGACGGTGTCAGTTGTCATTTTTTTCCTTCCAATATTATCATAGTTTCGTGGTTTTTGTCCACATTACATAATTCCACTAATTGTTTGGGCAAAAATTTATAATTAAAAATGTTTTTTATAATATGGTGTTTATTGTCATTAAGATGATGATCATTTCTGCCATTGGTATTAATTCTGCAGAACAAAAACAGAGAAGGCGATCAAGTACATTTTCAGGGTAAAATATAATTATTAATTTTAACAAATATTTAAATTAGTAAAAAAAATAATTTAAATAAATCTAAAAAAATAATTTTTTAACACATTTTTAAGTTATTAAATTTTAGTTTTGATTAGATTATGACGTTATAATTAGATCAAAGTTGAATGAACATATATGTATAAATTTTAACTACTAAACATTGATCGTTGTGATTAAATTAAGCATAAATCAATGGAAGATTAATTATAACTTTAACCCATTATCCACGTTTTATATGCATGTTGTTTATAAAATACGTTTTTTTCACTTACTCGACATTTTTAAATAAATATTTCTAAGTATATATAAAGCAACTATTAAGTATTTAACATTATTTTTAATTCTTAATATTTGTTTAGCAAAAAAAAACAATTTAAAGCATTGGGTTCCCTTCATAATTCCAAACAAATATAATAAAAGACGTAAACTGTGAGATGAAATCATTTCGTATAATCTCTTCAGTCACAAACATTTATAGAATCAGTATATATATATATATATATATATATATATATATACATAAAATTATAAGATGTAATTAACTTAACATTAATAACTATACATACATACATATACGCAATATATATATATATATATATATATATAATTTCCTTTAAACAGAAAACAACAAAATTATTAATATAATCTTGTAGAATTTGCTTTTTTAACACATTAAACAGGAGTGGCTTATGTTCGGCTGAATAATGTTTTCCGTTAAACTTTCGAAATAGTGGAAATAGAAAAAGAAAATAACTAAATAAACAATTATAACGTTTTCTTTAAGTTTACTTTTATTTTGTGTCCTATTTACCTCTCGTCTAAAATAAATTAAAACGTGCCAGGGTGGTTTAGCGGTATAGTGCTCAAATTTGGACTTTTGTGGACATGGGTTCGAATCCCACTACCGATACTAAAATGCAGGCCCACATTCGGCTTCGCTAAAATGTCCACTGCTAAAAGATGTTTCTTGTAAAACATTCAAAGTAATAAACATAAAATAAAACAAATCAAATAAAATAAATTAAAGTCTGAGCAGCATAAGTCAATTGAATAAAACTCAGTGTTTTACTCTTTAGAAAATTTTTGTCTTAACAAAAAATGTGTTAATTTTAACATTATAATAAAAAACACGTTACCTATTTTGACGTATGCACTGTAGTATTAAATTAAATAACTACTAAGTATAATCTGGTAACAATGATCATTTTATTTTACTTGTAGATGGGGTAGCTCTAGTTCCGCCTGTTTTCGGATTTGTATAATCCTTTAACACTTTATATACAGTCACAGAATATTATCTCAATTACAACTGCGATTTTCTCAATAGTTAAACCAAAATTATGACATTTTTCATTTGTTTATAATTTTTGGCAATAAAGAAAAAACTTTCACTATTTAAACTTTTTGCAATTGCAATCCGTAAGTATTTTAATGTGTTTAAATGGGTTTAAGGTTAAATAATTAATTAAAATGTGATAGTTCATTAAAACAAAGTGGTGTTTAAATTATTTGTCTTTTCGGTTTAAGTTCCTTATACAAATCATTAAAAATGTTATATGTATACACAAAGTGTTAAAATTAATTATTTTGCTATAAATTAAATGTATGCAGTAATGCGTGTTACGTTATGTTAGCACCAGTAAAATATCATTAAAAAAAATTTTTTTTTTGAAATTATTGTTGCTTAATCTTAAACTGTATATTAATTTTAAGTGTAACCATTACTATTTACGCATTTAAATGCTATTTATCTAGAAACTCCAAAACATTAAAATATTTTTTGTTATAAAAAAACTTTAAAAAAAACAATTAACTTTAATTATTAATAAACAATATTATTTTGGGCTAATTATCATTTTATTTATTTATGTTTGGTACTTCGAATGTTTTACAGGAAACATCTTTCAGCACTGGACTTTTTAACGGATTCGAACGTGGGCCTGCATTTTAGTACCGGTGATGAGATTCGAATTAATGCTCACCCAGGTCTAAATCCATCGCCGTACCTCATTTAAAACAAAAATTAGAGTTAATTGACAAGGGCTTGTTCACCTAGTAAATAAATATTGTTTGCTTGTTTCCGTGTTTTATTTCAATATAGGGTTGTACAAAATACAACTAATACGTTCTACTTAAATATGAGATTCCGTATTTAAACTTTAATCTATGATAAAAAATTAACAAATTCAATATTTTGCTTATTAACAAACTATTAAATAAATGAGCAAACGTGCGAACTGTTGCATAAACACATATGTTTAAGCATTTCTGTATTTAATCTATTAAGTCCTTTTCAAGTGCTACTTTATACCGCTAAAAATACATGCATTATTTTAATTCCAGTAATTTTATTAATAAAGATTTACAGTTGCTTTACCATATTCTTGTCTCTATCTTTATCAATATCTGGAAGCTTATATATAAACATTTATCTTTATTTATATTATTTATTTAGAATCAGAAATGATTCAATCTAGCCAGTCCCAAGCCTGGATAAAGGAGGAGGGTTTGAACGCAACATTAGCCTTTGTAAAAAAATTATACTGCTATGGAAACAATACAAAAGGAGACCATTCCGGCAAACAATGATAAAGAAGTGATCGCACGTATCTGGATGACAGAGTTACACAAGTGACAGGGTTGAGTGAAAACCGAAAAAAAAACTCAATTTTCAATTTACAGAATCTTTAATGCCAACGAGACTTTGTTCTTTTTTTTTGCTGTAATTGTTGTCTTATTGCCCTATGCTTATTTTTAAAGCAAAAGGGTTTTGTACACTAATATAATATATATTTATTATCTTTTGTTATTTAGTTTGTACAGATTATTTATGAAAGTAAATGAACTATTTAATGTGATACTGTGGTTTATTGGATTAAGTAACTTGATTAATGTAACAAAATAATAATAATAGTAATAATAATAATAATAATAATAATAATAATAATAATAATAATAAATACAATTGTTTAAAATTAATTTATGACGGCATAAGGATAGATAATGTTTTCATTGTGATCATAAGCCTATTGGGACATTAAACAAGGCCAATTATAAGTTATATTATATTATTTTCAAAGTCCTATATTTTTATTAATCAAAGCGTTTTTGTTGTTAAGTGACAGAAATTATATAAAAAATTATAGAAGTTCAAAACTTTCCATATTGCCAATAAATATATAATACAAAATAGTATGTAACTTTGCACGGGCAGCCTAGCGGTATAACTCACGACTTGGACCTGGTGGATACAGGTTCGAATCTCACCACCGGCACCAAAATGCAGGCCGACGTTTGCTTTCGTTAAAATATACACTACCGAAAGATGTTTTTTGTAAAACATCTAAAGTAGCAAAAATAAATAAATATATAAATAATAAATATTGCTGGTACAATTTATTAATAATAAATTGTACAATACAATATTTCAACATAAAACGAAGTCAATATTTCATAATTTATAAAAGTTCAAACAAATAGCTGTAAGTGTTAGTATTAGAAATTGAATGTTGAAGTTGCGTGAGTTGAAACAGTTTCAGTATGTGTCGTGCTACTAGAACTTGATAATGTAGACGTACTGTATTGTAGATCAGTGCTAGATGAGGTTAAAAAAGTTGAATGCGCGCTGGTTGCATCTTGACAGTCAACTTCAAAGCGTTCCTCCAGTGTTGGCATGCGAAAGGCAGAAAGTACACATCTTTTGTAAAACTGACAAGTTCATATGTCATTGCATTTGTGAATAACAAAAATATCAATTAGCATACAATAGAAGAAATTGAATAATTTTATGGGTTATATTTTACACTTTCAAACACATGTATCCTTCAAAATGTATTCAAAATAATGGACAGTATACAGATATTTGTCGATTATAAGCACAAATATTGTATTTTGCATGCAAAAATAAAATACATTCAACACAAATAGTCTATTGGAAATTTGGTTGTGTTTTTATTTTGTTTAAATAAACGTAATTTTTACACACGTATCAAAAAAATATTTCATATAAAAATGTGTAACGTTTACTTGTTCACTGTCCGATGATAATTGAATGAATTCCACAATTCGAATGATTTGTGCATCTGAATACTTTAAACGAATTTAAAATAATTTTTGTAAATATTTATGTATTGTAACTTGCAGTGCAATAAAATAAAAATGATTTAAAATAAATATGACTATTTTCTTGACAGAAATATGTAAGTTATAGACTAAAAGTAACTTACAAACTTGTAATAATGTAATAATAAATAACAAACTTGAAATGTATTATTAAAGATGATGTGCAGTGTAATTAAAACATGGAAATTATGACTAAAACGTATGTTTTCTTATTAAGAAAAATATTAGATTGTTTAAAATTGTAGGGTAAATGTCCGTCACTATTATGTGTTGTGGGCGCGAGTTCAATTCTCACTACTGGCATTGCTGATTTTGTAAAACACATTTACTGTAGTAGGAAAAAATTAATACACTTATAAAGCAGTGTTTGAATGCCTACTTGCAAAGAATATACCATTGAATAGATATGTTAAATTGTTCTAATATTAATCAATTAGCTAACACGTCTTATTAAAGTTCGAAAACACATTATTTTAAATTAATTAACATTATTTTAATTTCCGTGTTGCCTAATAAGATTTTGTAAACAACATTGAATACATTAGGTTTGTTATAATAAAATGGTAAACATGAATAATAAGGCGTTTTATCTCTATTGCACTTTACGATAAATGAAATCAAATATCCAAATCAACATTTTAAATTTAAATCTAAAAGAAAATACATTTGTAAAACAACTGACATTGTTTTTGCATTAGTTCGACAAAACATCAGTTATTATTATGCTAAAATTTCTAAGTAACTTTACCTCTAATGTACTGTCCGATGTATGGATGTAAATGCTGAAATTGGAGTATTTCAAGGCCAACAATTTGTGTAGTTTATTACTTTTTATTTTAAATACATCTGCCAATGTTTCAGCAATTGACAAAGGTTGTTCAATTGTGTGCATCCAATACAGTCGACAATTATTCAACGATTGCAATTGGAATTTAGGTTTAAACTGTTCCAATGTTGTAAATTTGGCTAGACACTTTAAACGGTTCTGTTTTAATAAAGCATACAAAACCCCAATTATTATGTATAAAATAATTAATGTTTCAACTTGATCATAGTTTAATTTAAATATATACACACAAATTTAAAATGCCAACGTAACGACAAAATAAGTTATGTTGTTGAAAAGAGAATAATATATTGAATACAAATGTCATAAGTAAAATATTTCTAAAATTATTTGTGTTTATGCTTTAGCAGAAACACGGTCAGACAGCGATAAAAAAAAATCCAATTTACAGTTTTTTATCAAATTTATACTGCTTATTAATATGTATGCCGCATAATGTCACACGAACATATTATCACTTTTTCTGCAAACAGATATCTAACTCAACGGCACAAATTTTATTGTTAACAATTAATAGATGGAGTCGGCAGTTGAGAGCACTCTGTTATTAATATAAAATAATTTCTCCTGTCCATTTACATTATAACATCTTAAAACATTAAATAAAATTTAAAATTATTTTACAATAGTATTATTTTTATCAAATACAATTTTTTAACTGACGTGCTTTTCCCAGCGATGAGAAATCTTGTCACGCACCCGCGGGCTGATTACGACATTATGCATAACTTCAAAATTATCCTGATAATAACATTTTGTAATAAATGTATTTTATTATGTAAAGCACATTGCGTAAAATATTTACTTTTAAACTTACAAATGCAGTGTAATAGTCAAAAGTATTTACGTATATATTATCAACATTATTGTGTAGATTTAAATCAAATAATGCACGTAGTGTCCAGGTGGTGTTTGCATAGTAATAAAAATTCTCTGTTACATTTGTTCTAGCTATATAAAATACGCAGTCTTTAACCTTCGTGTAATTGGGTTTTATTAATAAATCGTTTTCAATTCGATCCACTGTACAGTCAAAATACAACTGTAATATTTAAAAGAATTGACTAGTTAGATTGAACTGCACCATTATTAAATATACATGTCCACTTTTGCATTGCAACATATGTTCACTTACTTTATAGTAACTTGAAATGCTTAAACAAATATCAAACCATTTGAAATATGTCACAAATAACAAAACGTAATAAATCTTCATTACTGTCAGCAATTCAAATAAAATAATGTGTGCTTACTATTTTTATACATTCGTCATTTATTATTTTATTTGAAATTATACAAATAAAATATATACATTGTTTATTAGTATTGTAATTAGCATATTGGTTTAAGTTTGCAGGTTTTTGTAAAGAACATCGAGTAGAATTTCTATTATTGGAATGTTTGTATTATATGTGTTATGTGATAGTGCATGTGTTTGAAAAGAAACTCAATAATTCTTAGTACATGCAGCAATTATTTTTCTAGTTAATTAATTTTATCAATAATAAGTATAAATTGTGAAAAATAAAATTATATATATATGTATATATATATATATATATATATATATATATATATATATATATATATATATATATAACTCCGCCTAGTTTGGATTAGAAATGATTCAATCTAGCCAGTCCCAAGCCTGGATAAAGGAGGAGGGTTTGAGCGCAAGGTTGGCAACCTGGCCTCTAAAAATTTATACTGCTGCGGAAACAATGAAAGATGACGTCATTCCGGCAAACAACGTTTCTGGATGGCAAAGTTACCAGATGACAAGGTTGAGTGAAAGCCGAAAGAAAGCACAATCTTTGATTTGAGGAATATTTAATGCCAACGAGACTTTGTTATTGTTGTTTTGCTGTAATTGTTGTCTTATTGCCCCATGCTTATTCTTAAAGCAAAATGGTTTTGTAATAATAAGTATATATATATATATATATATATATATATATATATATATATATATATATATATATATATAATATATATAAATATACAATATACAATATCTATTACTTAATCGTCTTGAGCTACTTGAAACGCCCAACCACATTTTAAACTGGCTACGAAATTATTTCTCAAAAAGAAAACAATTTACACAAATTGGTCGTAATAAATCAGAGTTAACAGAAAATAATAATGGAGTTTCACAAGGTGCAATACTATCTCCGTTTTTATTTTCATTGTACGTAGATCCATTGATAGTGCCGAAGCCATCACTTTTGTTTAAATTTGCAGATGATATGGTATTGTGCACAAAGATTTCTTCAAACAATGATCTAAACAATTTTGAAAATTCTATTAATACAATTGAAAAATGGTCTACTAACTTTGATCTCAATTTAAATCCATCAAAATGCAAGTTTATTAAATTTACAACGAGGCGTCCAAGAGAAACAATGGAATTAAACAGAACATTCAAGTTAAATCAAACAAATATATGCACCTGTAACAAAATTAAATATCTTGGTGTACACATAAATAGCATACTTACCTGGTGTGATCATGTAGAGCATATATTTTTAAAAACCAAATCCTTATGCTACTATATAAGAAGATTAAGAAAACTAAATGTTAACAATTATATTACTAAATTGTTCATTACATCATGCTTTTATCCTTTGTTATTATATTGCTCACCCATAATTTTTCCTGGTTTATTAAAACAGGATTACATTATTTTAAAAAGATGCATATCATTGGTATCAAAATCTTCAGGAATCAAATATTCTATCTTATTGAATGATATTGTTGATAAACATTTTAAATCCTGTATACAATTAGCATCAAGGATTGAAAATAATAACAATCACCCGCTACATGCAGCTTTTAACAATTCTAAAGCTTCTGGAAAAACAAGAAGAACTTACCTGCACATGAAAGCCAAAACTAATCAATACAAAAATTCATGTCTGCCCTACTTATCCAGAGTATTAACCAATCCAGAATCAAACAAAATTGAACTACTAAGATACCTATAAAAGTAGGAATTGTTCCACCTACGCATTCATTTGAACTAATTTGGACATCTCACAGTACAAGTTGTGCCTTATAATGACTCATTCTATGTACAGCAATTTTGAATATTTTTTTAAAAATCACATGCATACTATATAGACTATATTTATATTCATTAACATATGACATTCTATTTCATTTTGATCCCATTATTTGTACTACTACTTTTTTTATATTGATGGTAAAAATGTATTTTATGCTGAATGTATCTCTAGTGAGATATTAAAGCTTAATAATAATAATAATAATAATAATAATAATAATAATAATAATAATAATAAATGTAATACAATTATAATTTAAACAATATATATATATATATTATGATTAAATTTAAACTGGTGTATATTCTAAGATTGACTAAAATTATCAAAATAAAATATAACGTCACATTTTAAAGAAAATGTTGAATACACCTAATTTTTAAGTTAACTACAAATATTGAATATTAAATGTTATATAACTTGTGCTTGCAACTATTTGGCTTAAATACAATTCAATACATTTTGGTACAAAAAACGTTTTTTACTGATAACTTTTACTAAATTTTGGTATTTAAGTAATTTAACCACAATTTTAATAGTGATCTATTAAAACAAATATTTTTTTATAATTTTATTTATTATTTTAGTTGGTGACGTGATTACCCCTTCATTATTTTCTATATTTATACAGCTTATTAAACAATTGACTTCAATGAATTAATAAGCGTAACAAATGTAGAAGAAAAACAAAATTTCTTGGTTGATAAACGGCATCCTTGTGACGTCTTCATTGTCTACAAAAATTGACGTAGCCGTCTGATGTTTTGTCAGGGTTATTTTCCTTAGCCCAAGAGATACATATGATATATGTATGCCTTAAGATACTTTTTAAGCATATTTGGTGTATGTTTGCACTCGCTGTAGCGAAAGCCAGGTTATACCGATGTGCACTTGAACTCGGCTGTTACTAATCTAGATATCTAGAGGCATCTAGTCCAGGATGCACTACATGGAGGACTAATAGTCAGGAATATTACCATTAATGGAAATTGAGACTTTATAAGCATTATTTAAATTTTCAGGACAATTAGCATTTCAAGTTTTTATAAATTATTTATAAAACATAATTAGTTAATTAATTTATAAAAATTGTATAAAATTAAGTAGACATTAAAAACAAAACGAAAATTATAATTTTTTGGACACATTTTAGACAGAGCTGTTGGCGATGACACACAAAGATTTTATTCATCATAAATATAGAATAATTGGGACATTAAAATATTAAATAAACATCCTCATTGGTAATACATACATGTATCATAACAATATGTATTGCTGGCACAATTTATTAATAATAAATTGTACAATACAATATTTCAACATAAAACGAAGTAATATTTCATAATTTATAAAAATCAAACAAATAGCTGTAAGTGTTAGTATTAGAAATTGAATGTTGAAGTTGCGTGAGTTGAAACAGTTTCAGTATGTGTCGTGCTACTAGAACTTGATAATGTAGACGTACTGTATTGTAGATCAGTGCTAGATGAGGTTAAAAAAGTTGAATGCGCGCTGGTTGCATCTTGACAGTCAACTTCAAAGCGTTCCTCCAGTGTTGGCATGCGAAAGGCAGAAAGTACACATCTTTTGTAAAACTGACAAGTTCATATGTCATTGCATTTGTGAATAACAAAAATATCAATTAGCATACAATAGAAGAAATTGAATAATTTTATGGGTTATATTTTACACTTTCAAACACATGTATCCTTCAAAATGTATTCAAAATAATGGACAGTATACAGATATTTGTCGATTATAAGCACAAATATTGTATTTTGCATGCAAAAATAAAATACATTCAACACAAATAGTCTATTGGAAATTTGGTTGTGTTTTTATTTTGTTTAAATAAACGTAATTTTTACACACGTATCAAAAAAATATTTCATATAAAAATGTGTAACGTTTACTTGTTCACTGTCCGATGATAATTGAATGAATTCCACAATTCGAATGATTTGTGCATCTGAATACTTTAAACGAATTTAAAATAATCAATGTTGAAGTTGTTCATATAACGTAATTGTTGTATTACACTGATATATTTGTAAATAATAAGAACATGTTATATGATTGGATTAATCATTTATTATTGTATTTGATTAAAACTTATTTCCATTGTATGTAAACTATAATTTCTTTTGGTTTAATGCTATGTAGAAACTATATTTTACCATTCGTTGTGGTTATTATATTTATATTGTAACTGGTTTGAGGAATAAAAATGTTAAAATGAGAAAATAAATTATGTAATGCAAATTTAAATTGTACAACATGAGGTGAAAAAATGTCGGAAGGTCTACATTACACGCTTTAAAAAAATTTTGAAAAGCAATAAATATTACTTAAAATATTAAACATTTTTTACTTTTATTATCTGTTCTTGTGTATGTATACATATTTTGTACTATAAATTTTTGTTACACAACTAATTTGCTTTTTTTTTAAATTATCAATGTTTTTTTTTAACCTAAATTTGTATTTTATAATAATATTAGTATAAAATATTAGTTTTTATAAAATATTTCACTGCTAAGATAATATTTAAAGAATGTTTTGGTACTACTTAGGTGTGCTTTATATAATTGAATAAAAGCGAATAAAGTACACTACATTGGTTTTGATAACAGCCCGTTTATCTACTGTATTTATAATAATTTTTAATTGTATCCTTCTATTGTAATAGATACAATAATAAGTACGAAAGTTTGATGATACGTCGTTTTATTCAAACACTAAGTTTAAGAATATATTAAATCTATAAACAATTGACAGCATTTTAACATAAGTGTAAAAATAATTTACTCTATAACAATTTTGAAATGCAAACTTTGTTAATAACATTTAATTAATTGAGTTATATCAGTGTTAACAGTTGTATTTTACTTCTATTGTGCTGTATGAAGTAGAAATTTGAATATGGAAATTAGGGTATTTGGATGTCAATATATTGTGCAATTTGTTATTTTTTATTTTAAAAGCATTGGTAAATAGTTCATCATTTGATAAAGGCCTTTCTTGTTCGCGTACCCAATACATTCGACAATGAACTAACGACAGTAATTTGAATTTCGGTTTAAACGGTATCAACGTTGTAAATTTACTTGAACAATGCATACGATGCTAATTTAAAACAAAATTATATGTCAATTTAAAAATGTATAAATTTAGTCTTATTTTATTTTATGGAAAATTGAAGTAATTAGTATTGTTCAATAAAAAAAGATATGAATAATGGGCAGTATTAACCAAATTATATGTCATAATAGTTACTCAAGTATGTAGCGGCGTGTACGTAATTACATGCCAACAGTTACATGTTTTGCAAATTTTACAGTTTTTCTAATCGCTGTGTTTACTGCAATACGCTTTACTATTTATAAATACAAAAAGTGTTTAACCATTTGAATATGATAGTTGGAAGCAAACTGATATGTTTACAATTTGAGAGCGTTTGTTAATTAATGAGAGTTTATTTACATTTTCAACTTAACAGTTTTGGAGTTTTAAATAAAATCAAAAATTATATTAACATACAATATTACACTAATATTAACTTTATTAAATACAATAAATGAACTAACATATTTCTCCCACGGAAAACAATTCACTTTGTCACACGACCCTGGTTTAATTACGATTTCATAATTGCCATCAAAGTCATCCTAATATTTATGTTTTAATTTTAATTTATTTTGAAACTTACGAATATAGAGTAATAGTCGAAAGTATTTACATATAAATCATCAACATATTCACTGTCATCTAAATTGAATAATGCTCGCAAAGTATGTTTTGTCGCTTCGGTGTGATTAAGATTATGACCAACTTTTATTTTAGCTACATAAAACTCACAATTTTCTACCCTTGTATAATTGGGTTTTATTAACAAGTTATATTCAATTTGATCCACTATACAATCAAAGTACACCTATAATAATAAATACAAAATGCTGTTGAAATGAATGCATTTAATAATGTTATAGTTATTGTTACATTGAATTATACAATCTCGTACTGAAACATATTCTTTTTGACTTAAAGAAATTGCAAACAAATTCAGATATATTGCAAGTGACAAAAAATACCAAATTTTCATTATTTTGAGCAATTGAAATATGTTATGTATGTATGCATTATAATTTTGTTCATTCAATTTATAACAATGAATAATGTTTTTTTATCAATATTTGAATATCTAGAAAAGGCACATCGTTTATTTGTATTATATTGTACTTCATTGTGATTAATTTTGTGGTTTTAATTTACATTGCTGAGCTGACATGTTTGTTTTAGAGTTAACATCTTATTAAAATCTTTTTTAATGAAATGTTTTAAATTACTTTTGTATAATATTTATTGCACAAATATAATTTAATAATTGTATAATATATAGTATAATAAAATACAATTGACTTATTGCACATTTTCAGTTGTGGATAATAGTTGAATTAACGTATTAATAATTGTCAAACATACCAAATGTTCTACAATTAACACTACTTGGTTTTCATCTCAATTATACACATATTGACATTAACTGGAAACGATCACTGCTACTTATATATTATTAGAATGATTTTATAAATTAATGATATGTACATGCAAGTGATTTCTACATTAATTATATTTAACAGGTTATTATATTGAAACTAAAGTATTATTTTATTGTCTGTAAAGAACGAAATGCATTGCTATAAAAATATGTTTTTACATGTTATTTAATAATATCTGGTGCTAATAAATAGAAACATTTGTATATTCATAAGACTTAGTACCTAATAAGAAATAAACGTTATTAATAATGCTATTTATTAGTTTTTCAAAATGCTAATCCATGTTATTAATAAAAAAAATTATAATAAGGTTAAAATTAAAACAGTAATTAATAACCAATACAGTTTCGTATTGCATAATGGTAACAATGACATATTTATATTTTAAAAATTTTTTGCTTTAAAAGAGGAAATTATGTCAATATTACGTAGTAGAGAAATCTATTTTCTTTTTATGATTCCATTGTTGAAAATGTGATTTCACTAAAAAGCGTTACAAGTGTTTTAAAACTCCATCAATTAACAACATTTACTTTTCAATAAATATTGTTTGTTTTTTTCCACGTTTTATTTCTTCATAAGGTTATACAAAAGACAGTTGAAGCGTACAATCAAACTTTTATTTTTAGGCAAATGGAAGAACATAAGATTGTTGTTTTCAGCGTCAGATTTTCAAATTTAATTTTAACATTTGTGTTTTGATTTGTCCGATTTTACTAATAATAATTCTCAGACATGTAAACAAACTGACTTGTCAAAACGTTGTCTATTAAAAATATATTATTAGATAAGCATGCTTACATGTCATTACATTATATTTATATTTCAGCACTTTAGCGTTTACTTTGTTAAACTCTCCTTTAAAATATTTTGTCACATTTAAACTGCATGGATAATTTTAATTACCATAAAGTTGACAATGGACATTTACAACTTTTTGTTATATTTTTTATTTTTATTTTTATCAAAATTAGTAAGAAAGAAAGTTTTGATCAACTGTTAATTTAGCACATGTATTAATGAATCTAAACAAAATAAAATATTTAGTAATTTTGTCGCTCGATATAAAATTTACTTTACGCATGTAGCATATTTCATTTTTAAAATATAAAGTTAATGTATTTCTGCTTCTTAAATGCCATTAACTAATCTAATGTGTTTTGCTAATGTTCAACAAAAACGTTTGTTGCAACAATTTATTTACGTGTGGTTAAATTATATAAAGGTATTAAACAATTATATATATATATATATATATATATACAACTGAGTTGTAGCTTAAATGATTTTCAGATGTGTAATGCATAATTGATATGGTAACAAAATTAATAAAATTGTAGTTTCTATTTATTTTTTAAAATATTACACTTTAGTTGATAGATATTATATTTTTTTGGTATAAAAATTAAATTACTATAATTTCGATCAATACAAATGGTTTTAGTGTGGATGAGTGAGAGTAATTGTATAATTAGAACAGTAAATAGAAAACGTGTAATAATTTAAAATTTTCCATGTTTGAAGATAGCGACTGTTGATAAATGAAGAAAATATTGTAAAAGAGGGAAAATAAACACAAATTGAGTTACAGCACATATCTATAAGCAGTTAATAATAGGAATAATGTAAAAAAGTTTGTCAATTATATCAAATGTTCCACAAATGACATTACTCGAGTACCATTCCTGTTCTACATATTTGCTGGAACGATCATATAAATGAAATGATTAAGCATTTTGTGGCAAGTATACTTTCGGTTAATTTATTTTAACAACAATTTGTGTTATAACAAATTAATGTTTTGTAAAAAGTGCACTAAGTTATAGGATTTATAAACAATGTACTTTTATATTATCTTCACTAACAATAGAAAAGTATAGTTTTAATAGAGAGACCTGTACGTATTTTCATAGTGTTGAGTGTTAGTATATATATATATATAGATATATACGCTACACTCATTAATTAATACCCAATAAACATTATGTATAATAACGTTTATTATTTTCAGAAAGGAACAATGTCAATAATATTATTGTAATAATTGAACAATATTTTAGCAAATAATAATACATGTTAGCTTATGAAAATAATGTTGATGTTTTTTAAGTTGAATTAGTTTAAGCATATGTAGTGCTGTACTGTGGATCGGTACTTGTAGTAGAAGAAAGTGTTGAATCCGTACTAGTTGCATCTTGACACTCAGCTTCAAAGCGTTCTTCCAATGTCGGCATTCGATAGGCGGTTAGTACACATGTTTTGTTAAGCTGATAATTCAACATAACAATGCATTTTTAAAAACACAATTGTCAATTTGCATAATATATAACATTTTGAATAATTTTATAAATTATTGTTAGCAAGTGCAAACACATGCATATGAAACTCGATTCTATGCAATTAATTGTCTTGTATAAATCCTAATGAATTGTTTTGTATATATATAACAACAAATTATATTGAAAAGGAATAGTTTGTTAAATGTCTCGTTGTATATTTGTTTTAAAAACGTATTAATAAAATTATTTTACATAAGAATGTTCAACCTTTACTTGTTCACTGTCCGATGATAATTGAATGAATTCCACAATTCGAATAATTTGAGCATCTGAATACTTTAAGCAAATTTAAAATAATTATTGTACGTTTTTATACATTGAAGCTCTGACTGTTATATTATAACATTCTTATTAAATAAAAATTAATTGACACAAACTTAGAGAATAGTAGAAATTGATAAATTTGGAATTAATTGATAAAAATTATATACTATTCAATTCAATTATATAAAAACATTTTTATTTTTAAAATTATGAAACAATTCTTCGTAACTAAAATGTGTAGTTATCGCATTTATAGAACACTGTTTGAATGGTTACTTTCAATAGATATACAATGTCCTATGATTAATACAATTAACACGTCTGATTAAGTACCTAAGCCAATAACTATAAATAATAAAACAAGAAAAACGTAAAATTTTAAATTAAATAACATCATATGAACTTCCACGTTGCTTAATAAGATTTTGTAAAATTACTGCATATTTAATTAGCCATAATAAGAAGGTAAAATGTGTACTTCAATATTGTACCTCTATACTGCTATCTGATTTATGTATGTAAAAATTGAAATCGGAATATTTGTAGGCCAGTAATTTGTGTAATTTATTACTTTTCCACTTAAACATATCTGTCAACGTTTCGGTACTTGTCAAAGGTCGTTCCTGTTTGCTCTGCCAAAGCAGTCGACAATCACTCAACGATTGCAATTTGAATTTGGGTTTAAATCTTGGTTCAATCTGCTCCGATAATTCAAAGTCACCTTGACAATGTAAACGCTCCTAATTGGAAAAATATACAAAAGTACAATAATTGGGCTTAAAATTATAGATATACAAAAATGCTCATTATAACAAGAGATATAGCGTTATTAAATAAAGAAAAATATAGAAAATGCAAGTGTTTTCCGTACTGTAGCTGGTCCCAAATCTAGTGAAAAAAGGAGACTTTAAACACAAGGCTAACAATCCGGCCTTTATAAAAATATTGCTAAGGAAACAAAAAATAGGCCATCATTAAAAATACAGCAAATAGGTGTAAAAAGCATGATTCCGATAATGTGGTTTATTGAAATTGTAAGAAAATTAAAAAATTTTATATGAATCATATTTAAAGCCGAAAATGTAATATACGATCCTATTAAACAATTTTGTTGTTTTATATTCTTCAGAACAAAAGGATTTTAAATAATAAGTTATACGTATATTTTTTATAACAATATTAGAGTATGATGCTTAGCGGAGATGCTCTCAGACAGTGATATAAAAATTAATCCAATTTCTACTTTTTATCAAATTTTCTCTCCTTATTAATATTAATAAATTTGTTATTTATTTTGTAAACAAATGACAGCTTAACAGTACAAACGCAACTATCAACAGTTAATGAATTTACTAACAAGTCGAGAGCATTTTGTAATTTATACCCACTGTTATCTTACACTGTAATGACTTAAAATATTAAATAAAATCTAAAATTATACTACAATATTGGCATATAATAGTGTTAATTTCATTAAACAGAATATTTAAACTGACTTCTTTTTCCCATCGAGTACAATCTCGTTCACAAAACGGCGGTTTGATGACGACATCAATCGTGAGTTGAAAATTATTCTAATAATAATAATAATAATAATAATAATAATAATAATAATAATAATAATAATAATAATAATAATAATAATAATAATAATAATAATAATAATAATAATAATAATAGTAATAATAATAATAATAATAATAATATTAATAATAATAATAATAATAATAATACTAATAATAGTAATAATAATAATAATAATAATAGTAATAATAATAATAATAATAATAATAATAATAATAATAATAATAATAATAATAATAATAATAATAATAATAATAATAATAATAATAATAATAATAATAATAATAATAATAGTAATAATAATAATAGTAATAATAATAATAATAATAATGATAATAGTAATAATAATAATAATAATAATATTAATAATAATAGTAATAATAATAATAATAATAGTAATCATAATAATAATAATAATAATAATGATAATAATAGTAATAATAACAATAATACTTTGTAATTAATTTATTTTTTCATGTAAACAATATTGTGTAATACATATATTTTTCAAACTTACAAGTGCAAAATAGTAGTCAAGGTTTGTAACAAACATATCATCAACATAATGATATTCGTCCAAATTAAATAGTGCACGTACTGTCCAAGTAGTATCTTCTGTATGATTAAAATGATGATTTGCGTTTCTAGAAGCTACGTAACATCCGCAGTTCGTAACTTGTGTATAATTGTGCTTTATTATTAAATTATATTCAAGTTCATCAACTGTACAGTCAAAATACAACTGTGATGAGTAGAAAAATAACTATTTTGATTAAACTGCATAATTATGTTTTGTAATAATTTTTGAATTGCAATATATGTACACTTACTGCATAGTAATCTTGAATGCTAAAACGAATGTTAAACCAACATATGACTAATGACAAAAAATAACAAAATTTCATTATTGAGAGCAATTCAAATAAAATAATAATGTACGTTTCATCAAATTTTTTATATAGATAGTGTTTCTAAATACTTAAATACATACAACTAAAAGGTACTCATTAATTATTAGTTTGATGATTGGCATAATTATCTGTGTTTGTTTTGTTAGTCAGCTTTTTTATTGGAATGTTTGTTTTAGATGTGTAATGAATAAACACAAAATTATTTGCAGTCCACGTAGCGATTATTTTTTTAAATTAAATTTAAATTGTAAAATAAATAATGTTTTTGGATACCATCAACAGCTCTCCTTTGACTCCGCTAAATATGTTAAATTATGGATATATTCTTGAAGTTTGAATGCTCATTTATATTTTAAAACGCTTTTCTTGATTAAAATACAGTGACAAGTTTTACTGTATAATATTTCCGCTACTCCAATAATGACTCGCGACAGATTGTGGATAATTTAAGTGTATGTACTGTCTATAAACAATCCAATTGGTAAATATTGAAAACTTGGTTAAAAGTATTTGTTAGTTTAAACAGTCTGGTAGTAAACTGAATCTATTAATGACCCATTAATTTAAGGCTATAAAGCACTTTTTATTTATCTTAAACAAGTCTAATACATGCCTAATATAAAACTTTACTAATGGCTGTAAAAACATTATCTGCAAAAAATGATTTCCAATTATTATTTACGGCGACATCCATTCTCGCAATAAAACATAATACAAATTATTTATTAAAACTTAAAAACAAACACGTAAATTGTTAGAAACAAAATTTTATTGACTAAAATACATGAATATGTAAACAAACTGTATAACGTCAACAATTTGAGTATTCACTTTTTTATAACTTTTGCCGGCCGCTTTTAATATGAATCTATCAACGTGCTAGAAAAATCCACTTTGTACATAACTATGAATTGTTAAATTCAAAATTTATAACAACAATACACATATTTTAAAATTAGAAATATTAAGTATAATACATTTTACAAAACGTTATTAATCTTAATATTTGTTTACAGTTTAAGGGAATATGGATTATGTATTATTATGCCGGGGTGAGGGGTACATGGGTTCGAATCCCATTACCGGTACTAAAAAGTGGATCTACGTTCGCCTTTGTTAGCATATCCACTGGTGAAAGATATTTTCCGTAAAACATTTGAGGTAGTAAAAGTAAAAATAATAGATAAATAGTAATGGTAAAGCCAAATTTAGAAGAGTTATCCATTTTTCAAAAATCTAATTATAATATTAATATTACTAATATTAAAATGATTTGTAACTAACACATTTTTGAAACAAAATATAACTAGAAAACAACATTTTAAACTTAAGCGGAAATATAATAATAATAACTTTTAATGTGCTTTAAAATTAATTTTATCAGAAAATATGCTACTGCTACTACTTTTATTAACCATTCAATGCAAGATTAATCGTTGGCAAAATTGATAATCTACATTTATGCAAAAATTAATACCAACAGTTGTTTTATATTAGTTCAAGAATTAACGTTAAGCAAATGCATACATAATAATTTCATCTATCTATTTTCTATTTAGTACTTTTACCCTTTATTGCTTTTTTGTTAGTAGTATTCATTGTGTTTTGTACGTATCTATATGCTAAATGTACCTATAGTAATTTATTAAAGTGTAGATCAATAATAATAATAATAATAATAATAATAATAATCATAATCATAATCATAATTATAATCATAATTATAATAATAATAATATTTAAAAAATGACTATTAATTAAAATTTATTACATTTAAACGTAGTAGATTTTATGCATTTATTAATTATTTTATTTTGCATTTAGATTATGTATTACTTATAGTTTAAAATAATATTGTAATTTTTTAAAACTTTTAACATTTTGTTCACAATTCAGCTTATAAAAAATGCATAGTTATTATTATGATAAAGGTAGTTTTAGAATTTTAATGTTTATTAATATGTTTATCACTATTATATTGTTTAACTATGTTAATAAATTTTTTATATTAGTAAATGTACTTGTCATTGTAATACTGCCTTTCTTGGATTTAATAAAGTCATGTAAAATTGTTGATATAAACGTTTAAAAGCCGATTTAATATTTTTCTAATATATTTACTGTTTTTCAAATTATATAATTTATTGTAACAAAATACTAATTAAATAACTAACATTTATTATTACATAAATAAGGTCAAACGTTTGGCCTTGCATTTAAAGTAGAAAAAATGAACAAAAATAAATAAAAATAGAACAAAATAATATTTATTATTATTGTTATTACATTAATATTATTAATAATCATAATCATAATAAGAATAAGAATAAAAATATGAAATAAAAATGATAATCGAAATATTAATAATAATAATAATAATAATAATAATAATAATAATAATAATAATAATAAGTATATTATTATTAATAATACAACATTACTATTATTATTATTATTATTATTATTATTATTATTATTATTATTGTTCAAACAACAATTATTATTATTACTTTTATCTTTGGTATTATTTTAATTAATATCATATTATGTGTTATTAACACCATTTATTTGTTAAAAATTACAAATATTGAATATAAAATAAACAAATACCAGTAACACAATTTTGCAAAAATTAAAAATTTAAGCAAACAAATATTGTTAATTTTATAAATTAATTGTTGACGTTGAGTAAGTTGAATTGGTTTAAGAATAAGAAGTGCTGCTGGAACCTGTGGACGTGAAGATACTGTGTTGTGAATCCTGGCTAATCGTAGATAAAAAGGTTGAATTCGTACTGGTTACATCTTGACAATCAACTTCAAAACGTTCTTCCAATGTCCGCATCCGAATGGCGGAAAGTACACACGTTTTATAAAACTGACGTGTAGAATAGACATTTTAAATATTTTCAAAATTTGTATTTTGCATTTGCAAACGCACTTATATATACTTTCGTACATTGAAATCATTGATAATACATAAATAACGGCTAACATAATAATTATTTATTTATGTTTGCCCATTAACATAAAATTCATTCAACTTAGGCTGTTCCTTAAAATTGCAATTTTATGTTATTATTTAAAAGTAGTTGAAATAAAATGTTCAATTTTTACCAGTTGACTGTCGGACGAAAATTGAATTAATTCCTCAATTCGAAGGATTTGTGCATTTGAATGCTTCAAATAAAATTGACAAAATTAATGTAGTGTATATTTATATGGTAAAATGTACAACATAACAAATGCTTATTAGTAAACATTTCAATTTTACTGGTACATTTGTGTAAGTTATACGGTAGAAGACATTATTGTTGTTGGCTATAATAAAACATACTATTTACAATTGATATAATTAAGTAATATTCTAATTTAGAAAAATGTGTTTGTATTATGGAATGATTATACTTAGCCACTGCTAATAGTTGTAATTTATAGTATCTTTTAATCTTAATGTAATGTTGCATCAGATATACCACTAGTGAAATAATTTATTATCTATCATCTTTTGTTAAATAATATTTTAAATCAGATTATAAATAAACAAGGAATTAGCTTAATATTTATTTCAATGTTCGTATAAATAAATTGGTGACATTTATAAAATTTCTAATTGTCAAAATCACTTTATATTGTTTCGGAAATAATAAAATGCTTATTATTATTTATAAAATATATACTACAATATTTTACCTCTATGGTACTGTTGGATGTAATAATTCGAATATTTAAATCGGTGTATTTAGATGCCAACAAATTGTGCAATTTATTACTTATCGCTTCAAATGTGCTTGTAAATGTTTCATCATTTGTCAAATATCGTTCTGGTTTGCGTACCCAATACATTCGACAAATGAACAAATTTATCAATCTGAATATGGGTTTTAAAAGGTCCTTTGATTTAAATTCTCCAAAACACTTTATACGGCTCTTTATGTAAAACATATAATTATACAAATAAAGATATCAAATCTTAAATGCACATTTGTGAATTAATTACATTTTTATTGATTATATAAAGAAGCAGAAAAAATTGAAAATTTGAATATTATTTCATTATCTCATTAACTGTGCTGCAATATAATACAACTAAATAGACGTTAATTATATGTTGAATATAAAAGATTGAAGTAATAGGAGAAAAATGGTAATATTTGTTAATGTATTTTAATAGTTTTTTAATTGCTTAAAGTTTAGAAATAAAATGTTGAAGTAGATACAATGTAAATGCCGTTATTTATTCCACTATTTGTTGATTTTGTAGATAGTGATTAAACATTTGTCCATATGCGTATCGGACGCAAATGGTTTAAATTTTTGGGCACAATAAACAAAGATGTGTGGATTGTTCCAAGTCAATAGAGTTTAATAATATTTGGCAAATTCATCAAAAATATTAACATGTTTATTTTGTTGTTATTTAATAAACATGGAATATGTTTACAAGACAAATGCCTGCTAGTTCGTTTTGTTTGTTTGTGTCTATTACTTTGAATGTTTACGAGGAACATCTTTCAGCAGTGGACATTTTAGCGAAGCCGAACGTGGGCCTTCATTTTAGTGCCGGTTGTGGGATTCAAACCCATGCCAACCGAGGTCCAAATTCGAACGCTGTACCGCTAGACCACAATAAAATTATAGAATACTTTGAAGCAAGTAAATGTTTGAAGTTGACCAATTCTATTTATTGGAAAAATGTTGTATTGGGATGCCAGAAACTTGAGCAGTTGTAATTTTTTCCGTGAGTGAAAACAAGTATATCGTTATTTTTACAAATTAATAAATATACACAAAATTTGAAAGCATTTTACAGTTTATGGAGCTTTTGATAAAATTTACTCAAAGTAATAACAACCCCAGCACATTGTAATTATTACCGGGGTGGTCTAGCAATACAGTGCTTGATTTAGACGTCGGTGAGCATGGGTTCGAATCCCACCACTGGTACAAAAATGCGGTACCACGTTCAGCTTTGCTAAGATGTTCACTACTAAAAAATGTTTTTTGTAAAACATTTAAAATAATAAACATAAAATAAAAATAATTGCAGCATGTAAAAAAATTAACTATACATTACATTATTATTATTTAATATTATAACTATTATTAAATGATAATAATAATAGTAATAATAATAATAATCTTCCATGTTATTAAACATTACAGTTATAACATCATAGATTTAGTACAACACAAACTGAGTTTTTTTAAATTTAACTAACTCCTGTCATTGCCATTATTCTATTATCTTTTTGTCTTACGCTCTCTAAAATAATAGTTTGTTGCTGCTTTATTAACAACATTTATTTATTTTAAGAGTTTGGAATCCTAACAGTTGTGTATTATTAACCTCAATTAATGATGAGCAATAGTAAAGTTAAGTTAACATTATTAAATGCTATCATAAAACTGACTTGTTTATTCCATTGAATACAATTCGCTTTGTCACACGACAGCGGTTTAATTACAACATCATAGATGGTATTAAGATCTTCCTGATAATTGATATTGTGTTATAAATTTTGTTTCCAAACTTACAAATGTAGAGTAGAAGTCAAAAGTATTTACGTAAAAATTATCCACATATTCATTGTCATTTAAATTGAACAGTGCTCGCAATGTATGTCTTGTCGTATCGCTGTGATTGAAAACATAACCCAATTTGATTCTGGCTACATAAAACCCACAATCGTTAACTTTTGAGTAATTGGGGTTTATTAACAAATTATATTCAATTTGATCGACACTACAGTCAAAATATACCTTTAAGGACAAAAACAAAACATTGTTTACCTTGAAACATTTAATTATGCTGTTATATTTGTACAACAATCTTAGAATAACCATTTTTACATTTATAAAATATTGAAACACTTACAGAAAGCAATGGTTTTTCACTTAAAGTATTGGTAAACAAATTGAAACATAAAACTAGTGATAAAACATACAAATTGTTCATTATTCCAAACATTTATTTGTTCATTTAATTGATATTTATATAAATAGTTTATTAGTTTATTAATAAACGATACCCATTGTTTATTTGTATTGTATAATATTTAATAATAGTTGATTTTAGGGTTTTTGTTTTTCTTTTTCTGAAATATTTACTTTTAAATTTGAAACTTTACTATAGCCTTTCTTAATTAAATGCTTATTTAAATAACTTTTGCAAAACATAAATGCAATTTAATAATTGTATATTGTGTTATGTTGGAAATAACATACCTACATGCAAATAATAATAAAATAAACGTTAAATTATACCAAGTTTTTTACAAGTGTTTTTCATTGTATACGTATTAGTATAATGGTTATATACATTAAGCATGGACACATGTATATATAGAAGTAGAAAAAAATGATAAGGTACCTTGTGACAATTATTTGTATAGCAAGCTTATATACTGTTATATAAAATAAATGTTTAATTATATATATGGTTACTTTATCAATTCCTCGTGTTGTATTATATTTTAAAGTTTGAATTGCACAAAAAATCTTAATTTACTAATGTTATCATTATACATTTCCGAGTACTCATCAATTGTAATTTATTAATACAAACGGTAGATAAGTTGTAAAAAACAGCTTTATTATTAGAAATAATAAAAAATTAAATTAATGTGTAAAAAATACTTTATTATTATTATTATTATTATTATTATACATAATTCATTACCGCGTATGTAATTTCACTTTGTAATCCTATTTTTATTTTTTTATTTAATTTTTAATTGTAGTATAATAATGATCCGGGATTATCTTATTTTAATTATTTAGTAAGTATTAAATAATTTAAAATATGTTTTATAGCACATTAAAAATTACTACATTTGCAATAAGTAAATTTTGTTTATTTATTTATTAATTATTTTATTCGGTTTTTAGGATATACATATTTCCAACTAGGTTGAAAATAAAAATGAGGATTTATTTTTATATTTATCGATTTTTGGTAATTCAATTAGTAATGAGAACTTGAATTTTTAACTTATTGAGATGTTTTTGGAATATATGGGCTTATATATATTAAAATTTTTATTACTGTTTTGAGAATTAATAAATTTAAATACACAATTTACAAATGTAATAAGGATTTTCAAGTATAACATTTTAAAGTAAACTAGAACAGTGATTCATATTGCACAATTAAATACTGAAAATTATAATTAGTTAGCTTAAACACATGTTTATAGCACTTGATGACATTATAAATTTACATTAAAAAAATATTATTTTTAATTAGTAACGTTACCATTTTTACTATAAATATTATTATTGTAATAATAATTATTATTATTAACAGAATACAATTGTTAATAATAATAATTATTATTATTGTAATAATAATTATTTAAAATTAATAAATTACAGTAAAAGTAGACTTATATAATTTTTATTTCTATTAAAATATTTTAATTAATATTTAAATAATAGACCTATAATAAACATTCGTAATTGTTACACAAGTAAAAATAGAATGTTTAATAAAGCTCCATGTTCCGATTAATTATTTGATAGAAAATAATCTGTATGTTTAACATTATTTATTTACTATAATCTTAAAACATACAATTTTATTATTAAACAGACAGTTGTATTACTTAGTTAAAATAAAAATTAAACCCAATATTTGTAAGTGTTGTTTTAGAAATTAATTGTTGACGTATAAGTTGAATCCGTTTGAGAATAAATAGTGCTACCGTTATTGGTCGACGTGTAAGTACTGTATGATGGATCGGTACTAGTAGTGGATAAAAATGTTGAATCCGTACTAGTTGCATCTTGACAATCAACTTCAAAGCGTTCTTCCAATGTTCGCATCCGAATGGCGGAAAGTATACATGTAATGTTAAACTGATATGTCAACATGTAATTGTATTATTAGATAAGAAAAATATTTATTAGTATATAATATGATATTTAAAGTATGTTCAAAATTTATATTTAAATATGAAACTTTTTACATATATCTTCTCATACATGTGAAAAATTGATCATATATGTAACTAATTGTCAAACAGAAGCACTAGTGTCAAAAGTTGTGTACAAATATAGCACAAATATACAGATATAGTTGGCGGGCCCTCGAACGGCTGCGCTACATTTTCAAAAACATCGGAAAATGACAAAACATATGCACAATTATATTTTACATTGATTAGCAGTACTTCTTTTTTTTTTTCTTTAAAACATTTAAAATACACATGTTTTTTCTATTAAATTATAACGATTATGATTACTTCTCAAAGAATTCGTTTTAATAGAACATTTTTACTTCAACAAAAAGTGCTTATATCGGATATACAATTAACTATTCCTATATGTTACAAACAATCAAATATTAAAACAAAGAAAAAGAAAATGTCATCATTCTGGCTATCAGCAAGCTTTGAAAAACATTCCTATAAAGAAAATGACGTTGCCGTTAGTTCTATCGATGAATGTACGGTCATTATTGGACAAAATGGATCACTTAAAACTGCTTTTAAACGAGAGGTTACACCAAAACAGTAGCTTCTTGCTTATTCAAGAATCGTCGTTTAACAAATACATTGATAACAACTTAATATCAATCGATGGATTTGCAACACATCGCCTCGATAGAAGCAGCGGAGTTAAAACACGTGGTGGTGGTTTGGTCACTTACATAAGGAAAGAATTTTGCTCTAATTCCAGTATATCATTTAAATTTTCGCAATTTGGCATCGAAAGTTTGGGGTGTAAACTGTAAGTGCCCATTTTTATCTCATTATAAAAGTATTGATGTTATTAATACGTATATCCCACCATCAGCAAGTCGCTCCGAGTGTGAGTTTTTTTCAAAATATTCTTAATTACTTAATAACTGTTTGTGACAATAATTTGATTTTACTTGCCGGTGATTTCAACAATACTAATACAGATAATTTTTTGTCTATGGGTTTAACCAACATAGTGAACTTCAATACTAGAGGTAACTCTAGGTTAGATTGCGTTTTTACTAATGCTCCCCAATTCTACAAAGCCAAATCACTTGCTCCATTGGCTTCGTCAGACCATTCAATTATTCGAGCACTTCCTACAATTTATTCTAGGAAGAATTATACGCAATTCACTAAACCCATATCAAAATCATATATGTTCGCTCGAGACCTATCACAACAAAATATAAAGGAGCTAAAGGTATCTTTTGAGCAACACTGTATTACTACAAACAGTCATAATGACTTGAACATCGCCACAAACAGTTTTGTTACACTGATTAAGAATCATTTTGGAAAGTTCTGTCCAAAAATTAAAATACTTGTAACACCCACCGACATAACATCGAGGAAGCTAAAAAGGCTACGCAGGCAAAAAGGAGGTAGCATACAAAGCTAACGACCGCCCCTTAGTAAAACATTTAAGCCTTAAAATAAAAAACGAGATTAGTTTCATTCAAAAATGTATCAATAACTTCTACTTTTCTCCCAACAACAACTCGAAAAATATTTGGAACAATATTAACAAATTTTGGAAAAACAAAAGCTGTTACTACCTCACTTGATGTGAACTCCCTTAATGAACATTTTGTTCACAGCAATGATGAA
Organism: Cardicola forsteri; assembly: GCA_025895645.1. NCBI lineage: Eukaryota > Metazoa > Platyhelminthes > Trematoda > Strigeidida > Aporocotylidae > Cardicola > Cardicola forsteri. The sequence continues at coordinate 1,359,643 of JAKXYG010001440.1, forward strand.
AAATTAGTTCAGCTAAACAATATAAACATCAATAACGGACCTGATGTTGCAATATCTATACATGAGCTTAAAAAGATTATAAAAAGCTCTAACTCCACAACGTCATCAGGTCCAGACGGGCTTAGTATGCAAATGCTAAAACTATGCTCGTCCTCAATATACTCTCCACTGATACAAATTTTAACCAGTTCAATGAACGAAGGTAGAATAGCAGAATCGTGGAGAACTTCCAAAATTGTGCCAGTTCCAAAAAACAAACAATTAAAAAAAGTAGAAGATTTTCGACCAATTTCATGCACGTCAGTACTCTTGAAGTTGACTGAAAAATTGATTTTGAATGAACTAAGTGATACATTCAAAGCAAGTAGTGATCCATGTCAATTTGCGTACAAGCAAAATAGTTCTACACTAGATTGTGTAGCCAGCCTGGTTAACTACGTTGCAAAATCACTCGATAACAAAAAAGGCTTTGTCAGCTGTTTGTTTGTTGATTATAAAGCCGCATTCGATAGCATATGCAGAAGCAAACTGCTTAAGCGTCTTATTGAACTCAACGCTCCTAATCACACAATCAAATGGCTTTCCAATTATTTTGAAAACAGAACACAATACACCCAAATCGGATGTAAAAAATCCACTTTAATTCAAAATAATAAAGGTGTTCCACAAGGTGCGGTCTTATCTCCTTTCTTTTTTCATCATACGTGGATGTTCTTCGACCAAAAGAGCCTGCTGTACTGTTCAAATATGTGGATGACATGGCGTTATGTGAATCCATCTCTTCAACCGAAGATAATATACATTTCCTGGAGTCAATTGATGAATTAGTTGATTGGTCAACAAAACATAGTCTAGAATTAAATCCTACAAAGTGCAAAGTAATTAATTTTAGCTCATACAAACCTTCATCTCAATTGACTCAACTTTATCCAAAGGTTTGTATTAAAAATGTGGAAATTGACACTTGTGATAGTTTTCAATATCTCGGTGTTTTACTAAATAGCAAACTTACCTGGTCTGATTACATTGACCATTTGTTTACAAAAACTCGAGGTTTATGTTACTACATAAGACGTTTAAGGAACCTGCGTGCTCGCCAACATTATTATTATTATTATTATTATTTATGGTTATTGATGCTATATTATTAATACGTATTTTAAAGCTACATTTTATCCAATAATATTATATTGCTCCCCCGTAATATTTCCGGGACTAAAAGAAGGGATTTTATGAAGTTAAAAAAATGTATTACCATAATAAGCCAATCATCAGGTACTCCTTACAATGACAATTATGAAATAATTCATCGACACTTCAAGGAATGTTTTCAATTAATCAGTCGTATTTCCAACAACTCCAATCATCCACTTTATCGTGATTTCAGCAAATCATTTGCATCGGGAATGACGAGAAGATCACATATACACGTTAAGTGCAGAACCAATGTGTACTTAAATTCATGTCTGCCATATTTAGCAAGGTTACTATCCAATCCCAACAAAGTTCAAAGTGACCTTTACATTAGCCTATCCAAATCATGAGTGTTTTTTCGTTTTCTTTGGTCTGACCAATTACCGTTGTTTGTAATCTGCCCATTTTAATTTGTGACCATTTATTAACCTTCATCCAGGGCATTACTTTATTAGCCATGCTCACTCATGAGTCATGAATCATTCGCATTTTATATATACTGACATATTTGCACATAGTGTCCCCCTAAATAATACCATGCCTCTTTACGCATATCATATTGAACATGACTTTTGAATATACTTTGATTTTGAATTTTTTCTTTTTCTAGCCTATGTAATTTAACCTTACTTTACTTTTTTTGGACTGATGTTATACACTGCTAATTGTATTGTATTTTTAATAATTGTACATATTTTGTGTGTGCTGAAAGCTACTTCTACTGAAGTATCCAAGCCAATAATCATAAATAATAAATAATAATAAATAAATATAAAATACATACATTATTAGCAGTTTGTAAAATATGTCGTTAGACGTTTTGTAAAATATACAAAATGTTTGAGGAAAAGTTATACAACTTGTTTACATAAAATGTCCAACGTTTACCTGTTTAGTGTCCGAAGAAAATTCAATCAATTCCACAATTCGAATAATTTGGGCATCTGAGTGCTTTTTAAATATAATAACATGTATGCTGTATATGTTTATAAAATAAAACCTAGAATGTAATGTAAATATTACTATTTTGCTGACAATTATATGCAAGATAAATAAAAAATAAGATACTAACAAAATTTTAACGATAACAAATGTCATATACAATTAAATTAAGATAAAATAAAATCTTCCTTTATTTTACATAAGCTGAATAACTTTTGGCATAAAGTGATGAAAAAAACTATAATTTAGTATTAAGTGCGATTATTATTTGTAATGTTCTCTAATTTAAGTGTTTTGTTGCAATGGATATGTAAATAAGCAAACTTCTATAAATTATTACCTATAATTAAATAACAAAGTTGAAAAACAAATTTACAATGTTCCAACATTATAACAAATATAATTTATTAAAAGATTTAAAAATTTTTTTTATTTAAAATTGTTAAATTAGAGTTGTCAGATTCACTTGAATAATAAATTCACTTAGTTTTCAGTCAACTATGAGCACTGTACAGCTGTTTTATCCTTATTTGGAATAATCAGTAGTGCATACTTTTCAAGTTTTACAGGCACATAAACTTGAACTCCACGCCCCATCTGGTGTCAGGCCAGCACCTTTAATTAATTTAATTAATATGTTTAAAACTTTTAGTGTATTAAGAACTCTTAATATTTGAATTTTAGATACCTAATTGACAAATTGTGTACCCCAATATCTTACCTCTATACTACTGTCTGATTTATAAATGTGAAAACTGAAATCGGAATATTTGTTGGCCAGCAATTTGTGCAATTTGTTACTTTTTATTTTAAATACATTTGTCAACATTTCGGCACTTGTCAAGGGTCGTTCTTGTTTACGCTGCCAATGCAATCGACATTTATTCAACGATTGCAATTTGAATTTAGGTTTAAACATTTCCAATGTTGTAAATTTGGCTAGACAATTTATACGATTCTAATTTAAAAGGACATGTAAAAACGAAATTGTGGTTTGTGAATTTGCAAACATATAAATTTAATTATACTATACTTTAAATATACAAAGAAATATTAAATGCACATAGGATAAGACATAAGGAATGTGAGTTTTATATTTACAGTATTAATTAAATTATATGTTTTATACAGTTTTATGGAAATGCTTTTAAATGGTGATAATAATAATAATAATAATAATAATAATAATAATGATAATAGTAATTCACATTACAACTTTGTTTAATTTTTATATTTTTTCGTTATTAAGTGCTTGTATGTTTATCAAGGGTAATTATATATATATATATATATATATATATATATATATATATATATATATATATATATATATATATATATATATATATATTGTTGGTTAAATATGTAGCGTAGGATGTCACTATTTAGAACTTTCAATTTTTGTACAAGTGATCAGTTGACAAATTAGTTTCATTTCTTTTCTTTATTTAGTATGTGCATAAATGTTTTATTTATTATGCGTTATTCATTGTTTGATATTGTTATATTGTTTATTTTTATACATACAAAATTGGGATGTTAACTTTTAACCGCAATGCAGTCACTAGGTTTAATAAAATTATATTAGTGATGCGTTTGAGCATTAGCAAACGTTAGTGAAGTTAATTGACTATGAACTATTGATTACGTTATTAATTATTAACATTTAATTAAATAATCTTTTTACTATTGAAATCACTGCAAAACTTAATTCGCATATTTTTCCTTTTTTGCAGTTAAAAACTACATAACCGTCTGAAATTTATTGTCAACGGTAAATTAAAAACGCTTAAAATTTAAAAGCATTTTATAATTTATAAGAGTTTATTGTAACTTATACCTCAAGCAATAAAAACCTTAAATTTTGAAATTGAATTAAAAATGATATTATTTTATTAATCAAAACATTCAAACTAACTTGTTCTTCCCATAAAACACAATTGATTTTGTTACATAACCGCGGTTTAATTACAACATCAATTTCATCTTCAAAATTATCCTGACATTAAAATTTTTTAATAAATTAAATTGCAAACTTACAAATATAGAATAAAAGTCTATAACATTTACATATATATATTCTACGGATTCATTATCATTTAAATTAAAAACTGCTTGCAGTGTTTGAGTTGTACTTGTGTCGTAATTAGAAACAAAAACCGGTTTTAGCCTAGCTACGTAAAACTCGCAGTCGGTAACTTTTGTGTAATTGGGCTTTATTAATAAATCATATTCAATTTGATCCACTGTACAATCAAAATACAACTGTGATAATTAAAAAATTGGTTAAATGGAATGGTACAAAAACGTTGCATAACCATTTTTGCGTTACAATATATGTATACTTACTACATAGTAATTTTCAATGCAAAAACAAATGTTAAACCAACTGAAAAATATAACAGGTAACAAAAAGCAATAAACTGTCATTCGTGTAACTAATTGAAATAAAAAATGTGCTGTTTATAAAATTTATATTTACGCGGTTTTTTTCAAATATATAAGTACAATAAATAAAAGATACCCATTGTTTACTTGTATTGTAATTGACATAATAGTTCCAATTACACTTTTGCAAAATTGTTTGTTTTATATAATTTTTCTATAACATTTGATGCGCATATGTAATTTACTAATTGTGTAATATAATAATGCTAAAAAATCAACATTATTTTTGTTTAGATATACAATTAATTACATGTTGTGTTGCTTTTGTATTCTTCTTCTTCTTCTTCTTATTATTATTATTATTATTATTATAACAATATTTAAAAAAAAATTGAATTAAAAAAACTTTGGATTAAAAAGTAGTTGTATTAATAATTTATCTAGCTTATAACAATTATAACAATGTGGTAAATACATAGATAATTATATTTTGTTTCTGTACATTTTTAACAAAATATGTAAAATCACTCACTTTAGCATCAAACGTATTTCTTTTCTTTATACAACAAAATAATTAAAATTGCTATTTTGGACACGTACAGTAGATATTTTTACGCATCTTTTTAAGTTAGATACACAAATAAATTTCAAAGTTGGTTGTGTTAGCCTTTTCTCATATTAATTTTTAATTTTATGTTTATTACCTTAAATGTTTTAGGAGAAGCATCTTTCAGCAATTGACATTTTAGCAAAGTCAAACGCGGGCCTGCATTTTTTAGTACCGGTGGTGGGATTTGAACTTATGCCCACCGAGATTTAAATCAAGCGCTGTATCGCTAGCCTACTCTAGCAGTTTTGATAATTACAAAAACCTGGTACTATAAATAAATATTTGATAACAAAATGTTTATTGCACAATATAATATCGTTTTTGAAATTCTATAAATAACTTGAGCGTTCTACTGAAATTTATTTATTTGAACTAAGCCATAATAATCCTTGCTTTTACGCCACAACCAAAGTATTTTTTTTAAAAAACTCTTTTTAAATACAAACAACATTTGAAAAATTTATTACAAAGTTTTAGTAATTTTTGTTAACTCCAAAATTATTATCACTTTTGAATCTGTGTAAAACGCTTGCGTGACGTGTCGATCAAAAGTTACTTGCTTTTACTGTTGCTAACTGTTACCCGCTCGCTTCTTGTGTTTTTGTGCTGCGTCTTTGGGTATTTTTCTGTGTATTTTTGTTGTGTATCATTTTTGGTGTAGTGTTGTTTAACTATTTTTGAGTGTTTGTGTTTTTGTGCGTTTTGCTTAAACATTGTGTTTAAACACTAGTTTTTAATATCACTCAAAAAATGATTACTGGTTTTTTTCCAGTGATACATTTTCTTTAACCCTGTTTTTTGTTAATTTTTACTACATTGTTTATTCAGATATGGTGTTTTTTAGTTCGTCTATATATGGCCTTTAACGGTGCAAAAAGTCTGTAAAGGTTGGCATTTTCTGCGCCATCTGCAAAAATTGGGTTTACGAGGCATGTTCTTGACTGTCTTCGGCACATTACTTGTAACCGCAAATAGTCCTCAAAATTATAATTGCATAAATTGCAAATGTGAAATCGAATTGCGGACATCACCTTTAAGCACCGACTACAAGTTGGATAAAATTTTGCATTTAATTACTAACAGTTATTCCCTGTCCTATAGAGTCGATGAGCTTGACTCTAAGATTGATTTGGTTACGAAACATTTATCCAGTTTGGTAGATGGGTTTTCAAAATTTTTTAACAGAACCGAACTTATTATCTTCTCGTTATCCAAACTATTTAATTTATTAAAATCACCCCCTTAAGCTGGATATTGATACTGACAGTCAGGATTTTTAGCAAGAACACTGAAGTTCTTCCCACCCCCAAATCTTTTACAAATCTTTTCACTGTTGCCACTCCCACGTCACTGATAGTTTATTTTACTAGCACCCTTACCCTCCATAATAAACTAGATGAGATTCGTCAGCTTCTATCTTTTCTTTCCCCCTACATCTGTTTGGCATTATTATTATAATTATTAAGCTTTAATATCTTATTAGAAATACATTCAGCGTAAAATACATTTGTACCATCAATATAAAATAATAATAATAAAATCAAAAAATTAAAAAAAATTAGTAGTACAAATAATGGAATTAAAATGAAATAGAATGTTATATGTTAATGAGTATAAAATAGTCAATATAGTAAGCATATGATTTTCTAAAAAAATAATAAATTTAAAATTACTATACTTTGAATAAGTTATTATAAGGCACACTTGTTACATTATACTGTAAGATGTTCAAATTAGTTTAGATAAATGCGTGAGTGAAATAATTCCTACTTTGATAGGTCTGTTAGTAATTCAATTTTGTTTGATTCTGGATTGGTTAATATTCTGGATAAGTATGGCAGACATAAATTTTTGTATTGATTAGTTTTGACTTTTATGTGCAAATAAGTTCTTCTTGTTTTTCCAGAAACTTTAGAAATGTTTAAAACTGCGTGTAGTAGGTGATTGTTATTACCGAATCTTGGCTTTCTGATAATGTACTTGACCCTAAACTATACGTAAATGCTAAAAATTTAGTGCGGTATAAATCTCGTAATAAAAATATGGTGGTTGTCTATTTTACGTCAGAAAAGACTTAACCTACTCTAGTATCACAGTCCATCCTTCAGCCCACAAAGTTAATTACGACTTCCTTTATTTAGTGGTAGGGACTTCCACTTTCAAAACCTTGTGTTTTTTGCTGTATCGCTCCCCAGCTATTTTATATCATTCCAATATTGAGCTCATCAACGAACTTTAATATATCCTATCCCTGCTATTTAAGCACTTTGTTATTATAGGTGATTTAACTGCTCCTCTATTAATTGGACTTTCTCCTCAAATTGTCCTAATTTCTTTAAATATATTTTTTTAGATATTTGCATTGTACGTGAGATCAAACAACATATATTTTCCTCAACAGAGTACTTATCCGGTTTTAATCTTTCTTGCTTTAATTTTGTTTTCTCCGATGAATCTACAGCTATTGATACATCCTATTACCTGCTACCCCTAGGTAAAAGCGGGCATATTTTACTATTTTTTAAAATGCACTTTATCTACCCTATCTTCACTACTAGTGAACGTAAACTAAAACCTATATTTGATTTCCGGAAAATTGATTTTAGTAAGCTCAGGCATTTTTACCTAAAGCCAAATGAGAAATACTTGATATTTTTAATCTTGAGAAAGCCAACTCCTTCTTCATTACGGTAGTGATGGGATAAATCTCTGTCTCTTTTAGAAAAGTCAATCATATTAATTCTAAACTTCCTAAAAATATCTGTAAAATAATTTATAAGCGGAACAAGGCCTTTTATTTGTAGAAAACCACCAAGCAACCTTGCTTTCACTGTGCTTGCTTAGATACTCGTAATGAGTGCACTAAATTTATTAGAAGATATAAAGGGGATCTACTACATAAGTTTTTAAATAGAGCCAAGTTTAACAAAAATTTTTTATTTAAGTTCATTAACAATAAGTAAAAATCCAATGACTCCCACCCTCGCCTCAAAGATTAACAAGAAGGCTTGATCTCAGGTCCTTCAAACTGTGACATTTTTAGGGATTATTTAAACTCTGTCTTTTAAGTTCCATCAAATACCCAGTAGTTCCAAGGTACTACTAGTCTATCTATACAACTTCTAACTGCAAATGATCTCTTAGTTCTCAACTATTTCAAAAACCTCAAGTTTATGTCTATTGGGGCTAATGGTATTTTTCACAAAATTTTAAAAGAAAATGCGGATATTCTTGCCTCTCATTTGATCCATATTTTTAATTTATTAATTGCATCTAGACAAATTTTCTGTACATAGAAGGTTATTTTTATAAGACTTATTCATAAGTCAGGGTGCAAGTTTAAACCTGAAAGCTATAGACCAATCAGTATCCTTTCTACTCAGAGGAAAATGATAGATAGGATAATCAGATTCTATTTACTTGATTATCTTATTAAGTTTAATATCGTTAATCCCGCTCTAATCACCTAATCATCTATTCCAGTAGTATTACCAAAATGTTTGAAAACCATAAATCTGTTGATGTCATTTATTTTGATTTTGCAAAACATTTGATAAAGTCCCTTACAATCTTTTTGTCTCTAAGCTCAGGGCTATAGGGATTGTTAGCTCTATCTTAGCTTGAATTAAATATCTTTTTCCAATTGTACCTTTAAGGTTTAAATTGGGTCAAATTTCTTCTCCTCTAGTCACATCTCCTCAGAAGTACATCAAGGATCTTTCTTAGGTCCCCTCCTATTTATTCTTTTTATTAATGATTTTCCTTCAGTTATCCTTCTAACATTCTGCTTTACGCCGACGATGTTAGGATCTGGGGTACTAACCAAGAATTACTGCAAGCGGATCTTATTAACATTTTTAATTTGTCGATATTTAACTAGTTACCGTTTAATAAAACCAAATATAAACATTTGACTTTTGGGTGGCCATTAGGCAATGTTTTCTTTCTGCTTCCTGCCAATACTCAGCTTATTGAATTGGTTAAATCGATTAAGGACTTAAGAGTCTTATTTGACTCATTCCTTATATTTACCAGATATCACACTAGAGCTATTCAAACATGCTACAGGCTCACTAAGTTATTTAAAAGAAATTTCGGAATTATTCCCACTAAATGCCAACGTCTACTATATATGCTGTACTGGAGACCACATCTTTTGTACTGTGTTCAAGTTACAGCCCCAATTCTAAAATCTGACATCCAAAGACTAGAATAACTATAAAGACCAGTTACTAGATTGCCACGTGGATTTAATTACTTACCTTACTATCAGAGGTTAAAATCCCTAAAATTGTTTTTTTTAAGTGACAGCGTCTCCAAGATGCCAATATCCTGACCTATCAACTATTCAATTCCGGCTCTATCTCGCCATTTTTACTCTAGTTTAAAACTCCCTTAGAGATCATAACCTCAAACTGTTCAAACCTAGGATTTTCTCAAGATTGAGAAATTACCACTTTTCTTATAGATTAATCATTCCATGCAATAACCTACCAGCCAAATTAGTCTCAGTGTCCTCACTCCCAGCTTTCAAAAAACCTATGATTATCATAAGCTTTCCTTTCACCAAATTTAGTTATATTATTATTATTATTATTATTATTATTATTATCTTCTGATAAAATTTGCTAAACAAAATTAAGAATTAAAATAAGTTTTACTCCTACTCAACTCGTATACCAACCTATAACCTGTACGTAAGACTTAAACCAAATTTATAAACTAAAATCAAACTCACAAAAATATAATAAACATTACTCCCTATAATATATACAACTACTTTCTTAAAAGTATAATAGCTTTTTTTTTTAGAAACTAGTCAATATAAGTACAGTTTATAAATCAATAATCAAGTTCAAGTTTATTTAAAATTACTAATGGTTTAATCGTTCTGCTAACGGATTCGTAATTTTAAAATATTTTATTAAATATATTTCCAAATAACAGATCTGGTTATTAGCATGGACATTATAACCATACGCAATTAAAACATAATAAAAATTTTAAATTGTTTATTTTGTCATTTTATATAATAAAAAAATCAATAAATATATAATTAATTAAAATACAGTTTACAAATGATTGTTTACAAAACTCATTAGTAACTTTTTATTAAGTATTAAAATAAACACAAATTTAATTATTTATTATTTTTAAATAAAAAATTTAAATTATTAACATATTAAACAATATTAAACACATGTTTTGTTTTAACATTACGTGACCTTGCCACAAATATTCGTTTGGGTTATTTTACGTATTGTCAGTTATTTTATCAAATCAACATGTTTTAAATGCATACTGATATTTTGGTTATTTTAGAATATACATATATTTTGTAAAATATTTTTAATTTAGATAAATTTGATTAGTGAACTTGTGTTTTACATTACTTAAAAAGATTTTATTAGTTACATTTACAAAGAGCCATTGTGTTGGCTGCAAATTAGATTTTTTTAGTTTTTTCTAAAGTAATTTGTTTGAGTTTATGGGATATTAGCTGTTTATAGAAAACCTTGGATTTTATTAGTATTTTTATAAAATATTTCTTTTGTCTTTACTATTTTTTATTATTACGATTCTTTTGTTTTGTGATGCATAATTTATTTTTTACATTATTAATTTAATACACTAGTTCTATTTTTATAATTTTTATTTGAATTTCTAAGTACTGTTTACCTTATCCGCTTATATACCCCGATCAAAGCGTTACAATATAACCTAACGTCAAAAGGCGTTTGTTTTACTCATTTCATGTATCTTTGTTTTGGATAATTTAACGAGTATTTGGAGGTCGTATGGTTGAGCATATTTAATGCATTTTGATTAGTGATAATTAATCTGCAGTACTCAATCTTGGATTATTTGTTCAATTAGGCTAAACTATTAGAAGAAACATGACAGGTTTGGTATATACTAATCTAATTAGTATTACAGAAAGTTGATATAAGTCATTAATTTAACATCAGTTATTTTGAAAAGTAGTGAAGGTTTATTTTGTTTGATTTGTATTAATTGATATTTTAAAAAGTATAAAGTGATTTAATTCAACAGTTTTACTTTAATGTTAAAAATCTAATTTTGTTGAAATTAGGAAACGTATATTTTTTTGTATTAATATGCATATGTATATATTGTTGTGAATATGAGTGATTATTTTTTGTTTTGAATACAGATATATTTATAAGAAATGTGCATATTGTTTTAAACGTTGTAACAATTGGAAAATTGTACCATAAATGACTGGTTTTGAGTCCTTAGTTATTGGAGAAAAAGCAGCTGTCGTTTTTGATATTGGTTGGGCCTATACTAAGTAAGATTGTCTTACTATTTTAAGTTCAACATGCAGATGTGGGTTTGCTGGCGAGACAGGTCCTAGAATTATAATACCTACTAGAAATATATTGGTAATTTTTATCTAAAAATATTGAATTTAATTTTGTAGAAGTCGGGTGCTAAACAAGTATTTGGCGATTGTTCTTCTAGTGATGATAAACGAAAATTTATGATTAAATTTTTATATGACATTTATTACAAGTTTGTAAAAGCAGTTGTATTTAATCTATTTAATTTTTACAGAAATTTGTTGGTTAATCCAAAAGAAAGAAGAGTTGTTATTGTTGAAAGTATTTTAGGCACATCGGCTTTTAAAAATTTGCTTGCTGATGTTATTTTTAATCATTTTGAAGTTTGTAAACTATTTCACATGTATATTATATGTTTAGGCTCCATCCATACTTTTTGCTCCTTCTCATTTGATGACACTATTTACCTTGGGAATTTCTACAGCATTTGTATTGGATTGTGGATTCAGTGAAGCACAAGCTATACCAGTAAAAATATTGTTTATATAAGTGTTTTTTGCAGATATTTGAAGGGTACACTTTATTAAATGCATGGCAAACAGGCCCTCTTGGGAGTAAAACAGTTTATGAGTAATGTTAACTTTAGCTATTTAATTTTTAATTGCTACAGGAACATTAAAACTTTATTACTAGAATCAGCCAAATGTGTGATTAATGGTGTAGAACATCCTTGTACAAACGAAATGATTTCGGATCAAGTTATTGAAGATATAAAAGGTTGGTTATTTTCATTTGATTTCCAATTTTTAAATTTTTCTTTAGTACGAACGTGTTTTGTGAGTCCTTCGAGTAGAGCTGAAAAATGGCGATTGTGGAAAGAAAGTTGTATGAATTCGGATTCAAATCCTTCTCCAAAGCCCACACTTTATGAAGAAACTTTTGCATATCCATTGGATGTCAAAGGAAATGGTAATATTCTTCAGGTACCCAGTGAAATTAGAGAATTAGCCGTTGAATCTTTATTTACTGGGGATAACGATTACATAACTTTGGCTTGCTTGGTTTTACGTGCAATTCTTTTGTCTCCAATTGATGTTCGAAGGTTTGTTATATATATATATATATATATATATATATATATATATATATATATATATATATATATATATATATATATACACTTTTAATAATAACTGGTAATTTATTTAAACTTAGAACGCTTGCTGAAAATATTGTGCTGATCGGTGGTACAACCATTATTCCTGGATTATATAATCGTCTAAGTGAAGAATTGGAATTAAGTCTTCAATTACCAGAATTTGAAAAACTGTCAGCTCTTAAAGGATGTTTCAAATTTCATAAAACACTTGGATTTCCAAATTATGTGGCTTGGCTTGGTGGTAGGTTTGTCATGTCTTGTTTTTCAAGTAGGTATTATGAAACAGCAGCTAACACATTTTTCAAAAATAATATTGATTTTTTTACCCTTATGTTTTAAGTTATTAAATGGTTTTTAATTGATTTCGTTTTGGGAAAGTACATGATCATTTAATGACAAATTTGAACGAAAATGATTTCGGTTGTTGTTATGCATTCATTTGTTTACGGCGTGAGATTTGAGTAATGCTTATAAAGTCTCATTTTCCAATGATGGTGATATTCCTGACTGTTAGTCCTCCACGTGGTGCATCCTGGACTAGGTGCTTCTAGGGATCTAGACTAATAACAGCAGGGTCCGAGTGCACAGCGGTATAACTGGGCTTCCGCTACGGCCGGTGGGTGCGAACATACACCCAGGATACTTAAAAGGTATCTAAAGGTATATGTATATCATATGTAGCCCTTGGGCTAAGGGAGATAACCCTGACAAAAAATCAGGCGGCCTCGTCAATCTTTGCGAACAGCGGCGACGTCACAAGGAAACTTTGTTATTTTTCCACGTTTGTCTACGCTTGTCAAGCCATCGAAATCGATCGTTTGCTATGCCGTATAAATATGGGAAATAATGAAGTGGTGACCACGTCACCAACCAAAATGAATGAATGAATTTTACACATGATCAATCCTTGTTAACGCATTAGCATGTTTGTGCCGAGGTGGCAGATAAAGTTACATTACTGGACTTTAACCTAGGTGGATTTTAGTTTTAGTTTTAATATAGAGACCAAATGCAAACCTTTGACTACGCTAAATGTTCATTTGTTGGAAAATCTTTTCCGTCTAATATCTGGGTAACAAAAGAAATTGAAAAGTACACGATTCTGTTCCAAGTTGCATCGTTATGTACAGCTTAAGTGCATTTGTCAAAACACTAGTTTCCCAATTTGACTGCTCAAATGTGAAAAAGGGAAATTTTTCAGCGGTTGGCAATTTAATGCATTCAAACGAAAGGTCGTGTTGTGATATTTAAGCTCATGTCACCACTCGGATTTCCGAAACACTCACCAAGTTTATTAAATAATTAGTTACGATATTTTTTAAATTGTCAACTACTCATTACGTTTTTTACGTTTGGTTTTGTATAGTTGTCTATAATGTAATCAAAATGTACTCAAGATAAAGTCATTTGGTATAAAGGTTTGGATTTGTTTTTTTGATTATTTTATTCTATTTACGTTTAGACAACGTAGAGTATTGCAGCGCTACACTTGTGAATATGCGCGGGACGTGCCTGGTTAATCAAAAATTGAAGTTAACCAAATCATCTAATTTGGTGGTACTAATTAGGACACCATTGACTTTGAGAGCCAGGTTTTTACAAATTATTGCACATTCTCATTCTTTTAGATCATATTGTTTTATCCATTCTGTGTACAACACTATGTGTTACTTTGTGAGATATTATATTAATTAACCTAAATATGCATTTATTGGTAACCTATTTTGTGCAATTTTAGGAGCCATATTTGGTGCATTAGAATGCTTACCCGGTAGATCACTAAGTCTAGCATGTTATTTGGAAACAAAAACTGTTCCCGATTGGTATACCAACATTGAAACTGGAGTGAAGGAGGTGCTGACTACAACTAACGACAAGAAGAGCCGATCGTGATTTTTACAACACTATTGTTTCAATTTTTTGTTGCCATATTTTGCTGAAAGGTTGACAATTTTGTTGACTTTCAATTAACATGTGTATCTTTTATTTTTTTGCAAATGTAACGTACAGTCGAATTATTTTTAAAATTTTAGTTCGCATAATAGTAATTTGTAGATGATAGATTATTAACATTTAAGAGACTGTCAACTTTTAGAACTACGCTGTTTCGTATGAAATACAGCCCTTTTGTCCTTTAGGGTGTACCTCATGATACCATGTGATCGCTCAATGGCAGACTGATAGAGTCTAGGCTCGTTACTTTTAAACATCGTTTCCTATCTAGCGCACTTGGTTATATAAGCCCATTGTACATGTAATCTTTACTCTTTTATTATCTACTGTATTACAACCCATTTCCAAACGCTATTTTAATATGCATATAGTGTAATCCGTTTTTGATAATGAAATTAATTGTATTTTGACTAAATAAGCACAATGAAAACTAGTTTACACTAAAGCAAAATCAAAATACAAGAGCACATTTTTGAATTTAACACACATCGAAAATCACGATAATTAACATTGTAAAAAAAGAAGAGCGGGATTGTCAATTTGATCATCATTCATATATATCTATATATGATTGATCAAGTGAAGAAGTTACATGCTGATTAGAAAATAGAAAAAAGTTAGATGCAATTTAAAACTAACATGTGGCGCATTATCTGACCGCTAAAAAGATTCTAAACGCATAAATACGGCACCTGGATCATATGAATGCAATAAAGTTTAATAGACAGTAAAGTTCGTAATTATATAATAATATCAGTAATTCATAGTGGTATCGTTTGGGTAATGGTCTGTCAAACAGTAGAATTTTGAAGCAGACTTATTTTTCTTTGGTGGATAATTCGAGAATTCTAGCCAGCTCTTCGTCTTCATTACGACGACGCTTTTCTTCATACTCCTGTTCCAATCGTGAATTCTCCACGGCCTTCCAGTATGCAGCGTCTGCATTTGTAACTGGAATTTCGGCTCCGTCCAATTTCAGACTTGCGGCAATGGCTCTGTATTGGAGATAAAACAGAAATAATTTTGTTTAAAGAAATATTTTGCTTAAAATTTTACCGGAAATGGTTTGTTATAAGGACTTACGAAATCATGATATTGTTACCTAGACGCTGGTTTTTGTAGCGGTGATATTCGTAATTCCATACATCCTGGTGATGGACCAAGACCAACCAAAGGCACAGTGTGTAGTGGTTTGTTTGGATTTCAGTTTTATTAGGTAGGTGCAAGCTTTTATCTAGTGCAGTTGAATACCTACTAAATTTACTTGGATAAAGAAGTTCACTGTCACAGCATTGAATACTGTCCTTTAACCAAAAATGTTTATTAAATACACAACGTTTTGTAAAAAAATTTGTGTGAACTAGTTAATAATATTTGACATATGAAAGTAATAAATGTATACAAGAGGATGCGGTAGGTAACAAATCTACATTTATCTAGCAAACAATTTTAAAACAAGTCAATTTTATTCCACAATATACAATATTGTATAATGTATAAAATCCATATAATCTTATTGAAGCACATGATTGATATGTTTTTTAAATAATACTCAAAGGTTGAATAAAATGATAAATAAAGATATTATGACAAATGATAGAGAAAATAAAAAGCATAACCAATTTCTTTGTATTATTCATTAAAATATACTTTATAATATTTTAATTTATTGCTTTAAGTATTAGGCGGAAAACATTTTAGTGAAGTCGAGAGTGGACCCGGATTTAGTGCCGGTAAAGGGGATCGAACCCAGGTTTGTGTCGAGCCCTGTACCGCTAGACCACCCCGGCATATATAATAAATGTGATCATCCTTTTTGTATTCATTGGGTGCAGATGCTCTAAAACATGTCAATTGTGTTGTTAATGTAGTCTTATGTAATTTTAATATTAAGAATGAATAATTTTAGACAAATAATTTCTTAATTGAAAAATATACAATGTATGTTAGAACTATTAAGTAGCAACTTCCGGGAAAAAACTTTAGCCCGTGTGATGTTTAAATTTTTATGTTAACTACAACTAACTTAATTTTTTTAATGTAACAAGATATTGTTTCCAGAAAGAATTGTGATTTTGTCATGAGTAAATTGCATTTATTACACATTGAAAGAAAACTACTACTGTCTAAGGTATTTGGTATCATTATAATGCGCTTGTAAGATGTAATCATTTTTGAACGCTCAAAGTTACTACTTGCATCATTTTTACAGATAAATCAGGTCAGTGAACATAATTGTAATGAAACAATAAAACAGTAATACAGACATGTACAACTTCACCGTAGCCGGTCTTAAGTCTGGTTGAGAAAGATGACGGTTTGAGCGCAAAATTGGCAACCTGGATTCTGCAAAAAATAATATTGCTAAAGAAACGACTAGAGGGCACTATTTCATTAAAATACGTCAAAAAGCATAATTCTAATGACGGGGTTTGGCAAAATCTGAATAGAATTTTAATCTTTGATATCCAAAATCTTCCAAGTCAACAATTGAATATGCAATCATATAAAACAGTCTTGTTGCCCCAAGCTATTCAGAACGAAAGGGTTTTGAATACATATAAACCACCCTCACAGAAATCAATATAACATTTCCAAAAGAATTTCGTATCTCCGTTTGGCTTTTCGTAAAAATAAATATGAATTAAAAATAATGTAATGTACTTAATAGTTGCTCTATGTTTACTTAGAAATACTTACTTTAAAATGTCGAGTTAGTAAAAAAATCATATTTTAAAAACAACTATATAAACTTGTAAATTACACATTCTTTACAATAATAAATAATTTATTAATTAATATACTTAAAATCATTCTTTAAAAATACTTTTTAGTACTCTAAGTTTACGTTTCTACAACATTTAACGTTATCTCATAAAACATTTTATTAAAAACATTATTAATTAAACAATTTTTAAAATATTTATATTTTAATGTATCCCGGTAATAGAAATAATTAATTTATATAAACAACGACTTTACGACACAACATCACATTTCGAAAGTTGCTTTCATTTTTACTAAAAAATACTCATTTGCTTTTAAAATTTAGTTAAAAATTAATAGTTGCATAAATAAAAATAAAATTGCACTATATCTTGATAAAATAATTTAAAAATTATATTAATGTTTTAAAATTTTTTTTGGATATTTCCTAAAAAAAATATTAAAAAGATTTTTTTGTTTGTAAAACAAACTATCATGTAACTCAAAAATAATAAAATACACTAGTTTTCTAAATTAGAAAATATAATTAACACGAATTTAGTTATTTGTTAGTAGAAAAAATAACATGTTTTAACTTTTTAACCATAAAATGTTTAGCTATTTTTTTATTATTCAAAAAAAACGTTAAAGGTATATTTTATAACAATATAATTAAACATAAAATTTTTTATAGAACTTTGTTTTGTAGTTAACAAAACGCTGATTTAAAAGGATTTATATTTTACATAACAAAATATAGTTCCATGTATAGTGAACTTTGAGCAAACTTATCTTTTAGTACTGCTTAAATATTTTTTATGTAAAAACACATTAATTTTATAATATAACCAGTATATAAGAAATTGTGTTAATCAATTTAATCCGTAATATTTTAATCTCAAAATTTGGTAATAAATGTTAGACAAATGCAATTTTTTTATGCCACAATTGCACCTGAGCCAAATGTCTACGAAAACAGACATCATATGCATTATTTGGCATTTTGTAGTGTATTATGCGACAAATTATTTAGTAGCCAAAAAATTAAATATGCTTTATATTTTCTGTAATATATAACCATATATAAACCAGTTGTAATCTTTTTATCATTAATATACATATATATATATATATATATATAAAGTTTACATTGATATTATGAAGTAACTATGACATTAAAGCTTGTACTTGATAAATGTAATTTTTAGGTATTAAACAATATTTTAAAACATTAGTTTGAGCAAAGAAATTAATAATTTATTAGATAATATTATAAAAAATGTGTGAATTACATTTAGTAATTACGTTTATATGTAGATGTTGACTTTGAAATATTACTTTCTCATTGCTTTTAGAACAAATGCATGTAACTCAATATGCAATCAAATGTATATTACTTTTCAAATCGTTGACTATCATTTTTTATTTTACATATTAACCAATCCAGAATAAAACAAAATTGAACCTCTAACAAACTTATATATTTACCGTTTTGACTATATTTATATTAATTATCATATGACATTCAATTTCATTTTATTCCCATTATTTGTACTACTACTTTTTTAAAATTCTGCTGTTATTTATTTATTTATTTTTGTTAATGTATTTTAGGCTGAATGTATCTCCAGTGAGATATTAAAGCTTAATATAATAATAATAATAATAATAATAATAAATAAATAAATAGAACTAATCAAAAGTTGACATTAATTTCGATTCAGCCCACTTTCAAATTTTTCCAATAAATTTTGGAGTCGTATGTATAACCAACCCCACTGTAGCTGATCCCAAATCCGGTTAAGAAGAAGAGGGTTAGAGCGCAAAAACAATCTAAAGGACGCCATTCGATAAATCTAGGGAAAATATATGATTCCAATAACAGGATTTAACAAAATCCGAATAAAAAATCAATCTACGATTTGGGGCTTGTTCAATGCTAAAACGTTCAATGTGCGATCAATCAAACAGAACCATCTTGTTGCTCCATGCTATTCAGAGAGAAAGGTTTATGAAATGAAGCCAATAATATACAACCAACCAATCTAGAATCGTTCACAATATAGTTATTGCAACTGATAAGTGTAAGTGAAGGTGTGACTGCGTTTGTCAATTTGAGTTACTGTTCAGTTTTCTACTTAACTATGGATAATCTGACACTATTGCTATAATTATATGCAAATATTCCAGAGTAATGTAATGGTACAACATTCGATTTGAGCCTGGGTGGGTGAGTTAGATCTCCACCACCGGTACCAAATGCGGGTCCACGTTTGGCTTTCCTCAAATCTCCACTGGTGAAAGATGTTTCCCGTAAAACACAAAGTAGTAAAATAATCTTAATAATAATAATAAATATAGTGGAGACAATCCTAATGGTGTATTTTAATCCATGTACCATTGACCTAAACTACACCCTCATTTTGAATGCACTTTTCATTTAAAAAAACTTACTGTTGTAACCAAGCTTCTTCCGGTTCCACATATTCGTCTGCTCTTGTTTCAACAATGGCGTGTTTTGCCTGTAAACAGAAATGTTTAAAATTTTAATTAAATTTTTACAACTTTAAATGTTAAACGGGAAACATTTTTAGCAATGGACATTTCAATAAAGCCGTATTTAGTGCCGGTGGTGCGATTCGAACCTATGACCACCGTGGTTCGAGTCAAGCGCTGTACCGCTAAGCCACCCCGAAAGACTGGATCGTTTTAATATATATTACAGTTTCATCGTACAATTGTAAAATACGACAAAAATTCGCAGATGGAATTATTAGTAACAGTTCTATACTAAACGTGGTGGATTCAATCTTTTGAACTGTATAGGTTTAGGCAATCTAACAGTACTACATTACTAAAAAACGTTGCTTACATCTAGAACCGACTAGTGGTTGACCAATAAAAATCATTTATTTTTAGGCGACCTAAAGCCTGTGCCTTGAAACGCCAACAAGACAGACATTTTATGTGCGTACGGCGAAAAAGGATGGTGAAATCAAAATAGAAAACCAAGAATTGTCGAGAGTGAGAAAGTTGAAATAACTGGGGTCATCGCTACAGGAGAATGGAGATTTGGATGCGGAGATATCTCAAAGAACGTTGGCGAGATGGTATAAATGAAGGAAATATACAGGACTACTGTGTGATAAAAGGAATAAATACCCTTGTTGTAATGGGAAAATTCTCATAGAACAATTTACTGACTATATAATTAAAAGTCGACTAATTAATTAATTTACACAATGATTATAATTTTTGCATTTCAAATCGACAGCAGAACTGCATTTGTAAATAGAACTAATCCAAGTCAAAATCAAACATTTTCAAACCCAACATACCAATGAATATTGTCGTTGTATTAGACTATTGGTCGAACCGTATTCAACAAGACTTCGTTGAACAGCCATTTGAACTATTTGTTCTTCTTCGTCCAAAGCACCATAATGACCAGGTGAATTTTCCACTATTATTCATAATTCAATAAATAGAAAGAAAAATAGCATAATAAATCGATAAACAATGTACACAATAAATCTCTCACACGTCCATCTTGAATTGGCTGCATTCACTACTAATAAACATGTAAATTCCTCTACCTGGTAGTAGTTAAACCTAGTTATATATTAATGAAATTTCAAATTAAATACAACAAATTCCATTTATATTAAATCGTTTGGTACACATATTTATTATTATTATTAATACTATTATTGTGTGAATGCTTCACGAATAACATTTTTAGCAAGTGGACATTTAATAAAGACAAATAGATGTCCGCATTTAGTACCGGCAACGGAACTCAAACCTAAGTTCAAGTCTAGTATCGTCCCACCAGACTACTCAAGAAATAAAAGGTTTAGCATAAACAGTTCAATAATGCATCATATTGTCTCTACCAAACAACATGCGTGTAGTTTGATCTCCATCGCTATTCCAGTTGGACTGGAGTAAACGAAGTTTCAATTTATTTGGTTACTTGAACATATCTGCAATACAATGGCAAAGGTGGAAAGTAGGTAACATAGTGAATCGAGCGTTTGGAAGTAACACTGAATGCTACTCATTGTTTGCCTACGCTACATGACGTAATTTAAAAAAAATTATTGACATAATGGTTTCTTAAACACGACGTCCTAGTTGAATAATACCAACTGCGTCATTAGTTGGTCTTATATATATATATATATATATATATATATATCAATAAGAGGACATTTAGCGCAGCCAAACGAGGATCCTCAAATAGTGCCGGCAGTTCGGAATCAAACTCATAACCACTCAGTTTTGAGTCTTTAATTGTAGGACTATTAAGTTATTCAACTCCACTGTAACCGGTTTCAAGCCTGGTTGACAAAAGAGGAGGTTTTAATTGCGCAGTTAGCACAATGGCTTCTGTAAAAAATAATATTGCTAAGAAAACAACAAGAGGACACAATTGGACTAAGCTATGCTTAAAAAATTGAAAGCTTGGTAAAATCCAAATAAAAGTTCAATATTCATTATGCATAATATTCAAAACCCAAAATTTAATGTACAACCACATGGAACAATCTTGTTGCCCCATGCTTTTGAAACAAAAGTATTTTGTAAAAGTAATTACATCAGGTTAGTCAATCGCTAACAGAAGGCAACAGTGAAGGGATCAAATCTTAATCCACTCGTCATTCGAGATACTTGTGACCAATGATTTATTTAGACACTAGCCACAATTTGGTACTTGTTAAACAATAAACGACCATCAACAATAAATCATTTAGTGCCAACGTACATATTACATTGTAATCCTTGCCAACATCAAATACACTTGCGTCGATGATGCATTTGCTATTTTGATTCGACGATTCGTGATGATTGTTTGACGCTTTATTTTCACTGTTTGCCGTCGCCGAACTGCTTACGCCGTACACGCTATTGTCCTTTCCATTTAAATTGCCAAACGAAATGCATGCATTCAACACGTGATACAATGGAATTTCTGTACAAAATCAAGGAAAAATAAAAAAAATTATTTTTGTCATAACCTGTCTCGTTCAAACAATACTGGTATCTATTTGAAACGTTTAAAAGCATTACTTCCTGCCTAGGATTGAAAAACCTAACAGTATTACGGTCTTAACTCCACACTAGCGGGTTTTAAGTCTGGTTGAGAAAGGATGAGGTAAACCCTCAAAATTGGAAACCTGGCCTCTGTATAAAAAAGAAACAACAACAAGACACCATTTCACTAAACTGCGGTAAGGACGTAAAAAACGCATGGTTCCATTAACTGGATTTGGCGACATCCGAATAGAATTTCAATCATCTTCAATATATACAATCTTCAAAGCCAAAAATATAATTTTAATTTTTTTAATTTTATGTTTGCTACTTTGTATGCTTTGCGGAAAATATCTTTTAGCAGTGAAAATTTTAGCGAAACCGAACGTGGGCCCGCATTTTAGTGCCGGTGGTGGGATTCGAATCTATGGCTACACATGTCTAAATCGAGCGCTGTACCGCTAGACAACCCCGGCAATTATATGTAATAAGGGTTTTAAAATAAATAAAGTGAAGACAGTCTTAAAATCATAAGAATATAACGATTATGCAGTCAATTAAAAATTCCTTTTTAAAAAATCATTGATTTCATTTTGATTGTTTCAATTGTTTTTTTTTGTAGTTAATACTGATGTCATAAACTTTACAGTGTTCATTCAGTTGTCGAATCTTATTCTTTTGTTACAAGCAAAATTCAAATAGTTTAGGCTATTATATTTATCTTATTTTGCATTTAATTTTAAACATAATGATGGCATACATAGTGCATTAAGTAGTTTAGTTAATAGTAAGCATAATAATTATAAAAGATTAATCATGCCTACATATTATTATATCATTATAAATGACTTGTTTTGACAATCATTAAAATTGCATTAAGTTTAATATACCATTAGCAACAACAGTTTTGTACCAATACATAACATTATTATTTCTGTTTGCAAAAACCAACAGTTTCAAATTGTCCAAACTAAGACAACAAAAGCCGAAAACTAAATTCAGTCAATTAATCAATTGATATCTTGATAACGGCAAATGTTGTTGAGATCTATGTGCAATACTGGTTAACCTTATACATATATTTGTTATTTTGTTAGATTGCTCAAACCCAAAGATGAAAAGCTGGATATAATTTTAATTTTTGTTTACATGTTGACTAACAATATAACACATACACCTTCAAATCGCTACATAGGGATGCTAATAATCCTGAAGATTTGACTCATACTTGTGAAGTCTCATTTTCCAATTGCTGGTGAAATTTCTGACCGTCACCTTCGAGTAGGGCATCCTGGATTAGTTGTACCCAAGCACCTAAACTAACTAAACCTATGCTTTCGCTAATGACTGCAAGCATACACCCAAGGCACTTAAAAGGAATCTAAAAATGTATGTACAAGTCAAGAAACTTTGTTATACTTATCAAACCATCGAAATCGATCGTTCAATATGCTGTACAAATATGGAGACCATCAGCAACCATAATGAAACAGCTGTATAAGCGCCATTTCCTCCAAAAGGCTTTATACAATCGACCAATATACAATTTGACCAAAACAAAACACCCAAACTGCCAATACCTATTTTTAATGGAAATCCACTTGGCAACTGTTTGGTCAAAAATTCTTTAAGTTTGTGAAAATAGGGATTGTATTCCGACATGAGGTCAATGATAAGAATAATTTGATCGCTCAACGACAAGGCATAATCTTGACACATCCACAATCGGGCTTTGAACGTTTTCACTTTGGTTGTCATCGTTTTGGGTCGACCAATATCGTAGACCATTTGACGTGGATGTTTGGGACAGAGATATTGTTCCACGGTAACGTTGTTGGGATTGTAACTGGCAGCTCCCTTGAGGAAAAGGAAGGGGTAGAGACACACACATATTTTAGACCAAATAAGAACGACAAACGTTATATAAACACACACACACACACATACACAAATATGATTTTTTTTGTTTATTAAAAAAAAGTTTGGTTTGGGAATTATTTGTCACATAAAAATTAAATTTATTCAAATGAATCAATTGATGCGTAAACATTTTTTACTCTCTTGATAAAATGTATATTATACATCGAAATAATGAAAAGTGTGTGTGAAAAATATGATGAATAAATAAAAAGCTAGACAAAAAAATCGGGCTGGCAGCCGTTAGTATAAAATTAAAATAAAAACAAATGTTCGTTAACCAAATTGCAATTCTGCCATTAGCGCTAAACTTGGTGAGTAATACAAATATTATTTTTATTATTAGTACTTTAAAATTTAATAGGTCATTAGGTCACAATTTTACTATTAGTCAGAACATATGACAAAATATTATTAACGTTATAACGTTTATGTTGCCGACATATGCAAAATTATTTTTATTTTACTACTTTGAAGGTTTTACGGGACAGTGGACAATTTAGCGAAGCCGAACGTTGGCCCGCATTTAGTGCCAGTAGTGCGATTCGAACCCCTATGCTTACCAGGTCCTAGTCGAACGTTGTACCACTAGACCACCTCGGCATACACAACAAATAGACACACAAGTTTAGCATTATTACAGCAATAATAAATAATAATCTGCACTCAACCTATTTTAAAGTGTCATCTACGTACTATAGTTTGTAATTTTCACCACATCCTTCTATTATATCAACCACTAGTGTAACCAAAGCCATCATCAAAACAGAGCACTGCCAATTAATTATTGATTGTATATCAAAACCTAGAACGTGGTATATAATTACGAATAAATTTTATATTTGCAACATAACAATTGACATTATCATTTAGATTAACTAGTACCGCAATGGACGTGTCGCGTTTACGTTGTTTGTCACAAAATCAATAATACATACTTGACAAAATAAAATTAAGCAAATTGTTGTCAGTTGAAGTTGTATATACAAACGTTGCTTTACAATTAATATGCCACAATGGTAAAGTTGGTAGAGCGCTAGATGCAAACTTGGGTCCGATTCCTGCCTCCGACACTAAATGTGGGCTTTCGCATGACTGTGCTAAAAATATCCATTTACTGAAAAATGTTTCTTGTCAAACATTCGAGGAATAAAGACATTTAAATTAATACAACAGTTTGACAAAGGCCCATATATTTAAATGAATGACCTTTATCTGTAATAGACAAATACAATCTAACACAACATAGAAATTGTATATTATGGTGACAATTACATTACCAAATTCCTTGACAAAGGAAAATGTTCAATATACTGCATATTTCTTGATTATAAATCTGCTTTCAGAGAAAAATTAATTCAACATCTTGAACTACTTGAAACACCAGACCATATCTGACTACGAAATCATTTTTCAAAAAGGTAACATTTGACGCAGAAAATAATAATGAAGTTCCACAAGGTACAGTATTATCCGTTTTTATTTTCACTGTACATAAATCCATTGCAAGTTACACAGCAATCACATTTATTTAAATTTGCCGATGATATGATCTCGTGCACAAAAATTCCTTCAAATAATGAATTTGAAAATTTTCCTAATAAAAATTGAACAGTGGTCTACTATCTTTGTTCTCAATTTAAATCCATTAAAATACAAGCTTGTTAAATTTACAATAAGGCGTCCAACAGGAACAATGGAATTAAACAAAACATTCAAATTAAATCAAACAAACATATGCACCTGCAACAAAATTAAGTATCTAGGGCTAAACATAAATAGCAAACTCACCTGGTGTGATCATGTAGAGCATATGTTAATAAAAACTAATTGTTTATGCTACTACATAAGAAAATTAAGAAAACTAAATGTTGACAATTATGTTACTTAATTGCTCGTTACATCTTGTTTTTATTCTTTAATATTATATTGCTCACCTGTAATTGTTCCTGGTTTATTAAAACAAGATTATGTTGTTTTAAAAAATGCATATCTTTAATGTCAAAATTTTCAGGAACCAAATACTCTATCTTATTGAATGATATTGTTAATAGATATTTTAAATCCTGTATACAATTAACATCAAGAATTTAAGGTAATAACACTCACCCCTACATACAGCTTTAAACAAACCTAAAGCTTCTGGAAAAGCAAGGAGAACTTACCCGTACATTAAAGCCAAAACTAATCAACACAAAAACTGAGGTCTGCCATACTTACCATAATATTAACCAATCTAGAATAAAACAAAATTGAACTTCTAACAAACCTATTAAAGTAAGAATCATTCCACCCACGCATTTACTTGAATTAATTTGGACATTCTACAGCATAATGTACCTTATAATGAATTATTCAAAGTATAGTAATTTTGAAATTTTTTAATCACATGTTTATCGTTTTGACTATATTTATATTCATTATCATATGACATTCAATTTCATTTTGGTCCCATTATTTGTACTACTACTTTAAAAAAAATTCTGTTGTTATATATTTGCTTATTTTTATTGATGATAAAAATGTATTTTACGCTGAATGTATCTCTAGTAAGATATTAAAGATATTAATGTAACAATAACAATAATAATAATGAAAAATGTAGATTAAAATGTTCAAACGATTATAAAGTAATTACAATAGCAATAGCTATTGTTTCAAACTTCGATTAAACGGTTAAAAATATTCAAAATGAAAATTAACTATCAAAACAGAGAAATGGATTCCCTGATCACAAATCCACCAAGTGTTACAGTGCCTAAATCGCTACACTTGTCGCCAATTGGATAGAGGATAGATCCCAGAACAATCACTAACCAAACCAACAACACACTTATACGGGGATTACTACTGTTTTTCAGGACAATGCTCCAAGTCATACGTCCAAAATGTTACCGTCATATTTATCTAAGTTCACTATATTTGCTTTATATTTACATTTAGACAGTAGAGGGAACTGAAATCAAAAAAGCTATCTTTCACTCAATTGCCACCTAACAGCCCGGATATCAATGTTATTGGAAATTTTTTCAGTATGCTAAAGCGCAATATCAATAAGCATACCGAAATTGAGGATTTATGTGGACGCATTCGGTTTGTTGTTCAATATGAGATGAAACAAGAATATATCAACACTCATCGACAGCATTCCAAAACGCCTGGATCAGGTTGTTCAAAAGAAAGGCGATCACATAGATTATTGAATTTTTTTAACTTTGTAATGTCCTTAATCATTTGGTAACTGAAAAAATTGCATGTAATCTGTATTTTTATTAATAGTTGACGTTATAAATCATATAAATCATTTTACTCCATTTCCGATTTTGCACCCGTTGATATTTTATATAATTTTTTTTACTTACAATATATATGTATATATAATTATAGTTTTTTTTTCAATTATTATATAGTATTGTATATTTTATAATCGAAGTGACGTTTCTCTTGTACGCTATGTAATTGCTAGAGATGTTTTAGTTAAATAATCACTTTTTTGCGGTAATTATTGTGACAGTTGTATTACCATATGTAGACCTTAAACTAAGGAAAAGATTCCTGACAAAATATCAAATATGAAAGGTTATGTAAAAGTGACTCTGTTTGTAAGTAAAAAAATTGACAAGTTTACAAAGTTGTTTTGTACATATGAGATTTCCAAGACTTAGAAGGAGCTTGTTTGGTATTGTCTACGAAATTGGAAATAATGAAACAGCAATAGCTTCACCGCTTTTTAAAAAATATTTTTTTATGGAATAAAAATTTAATCACTATTTATCATAATTTGTTTCAATTAATAACAAACCAATTTTAAATGACAACTTGACAATAGTTCTAGAAATTGTGTTCTGTAAAAAACAGTTAACAATTATATATATATATATATATATATATATATATATATATATATATATATATATTTGCAAACAGGATTAATCTTTATCATTAGACCATATAGTCAATAATTGTTTTAAAAAGTCTGGATCTTAAAAAGAAATAACAAAAAATATGTTTAGGTTTTCGGGTCAACTCATGATGTTGTGATTTAAAAATCAATGAAAAACATTATCAAAGTATTTGGTAGTACATTGTGAACATATATATATATATATATATATATATATATATATATATATATATATATATATATAATCAGTGTTTTAGAAGTATTTTAAAGATTACCTAGCGCAATCACTTTTGAAACAATGAGTTCGTGAGGATAACTGACTCTAGTTCACTACATGACATTACAATTAGAGGAAGAAAATTACTTGGTCAAAATCTGCAAAAAAACCGGCAAGAACAGTTTTGGAATGGACAATTGAAAATGGCAAAAGAGAGGTTGGGGCGTAGACCATAGAAAACTCGACTAAGCACCATTCAGGAATATCTAATTGAAATAAATGTCCAATAAAGAATTTAAAAAAATATTCGCAAAATGTTCGACTATGCGGATTCATTTTCTTGCTCCATATTTTTTTTAGTTATGGGACTCGGTTGTTGTTTTGCTGTTATTGTTTTTTTGTCGCCCCATGCACTTATAAGCAAAAGGCTTTTTCTAATATTAATCATTCTAATCATATTAAACAACTGATTTATCAAATAATTTCAAATTACTAAAACATCCTGATCAACAGGTTTTCACAGTTTTATCTGCAAAGTGCCGCGTATAGTCAACAACAAAGGTAGAAAAGAAATAAAAATTATTGACAAAATTATTGGTACAACAGTTCACAAAGGTGTTTGTTCGAATTATCTACCTTCTGTAAGTATTTATATTCAATATATATATATATATATATATATATATATATATATATATATATATATATACATTATAAGTACCCAAACAGGAAGGTCAGTTACATCGGTAAGCTATTATTCCAGCACCCGTGAAAAGATGGTAAAAGTATAATCACTCTATGATTCAATAAAGCTAAATGCAATAAACATGTAGAAACATTGTCGAAAATTACAATAGGAAGATAATTGAAAAAGAATAAAAACGTATCATTGTAGTAAAGTTTCATTTTAACTATTAAAGTATACAACGTCCTAGTTTAGTAATATTTTGATTTAATGTTTAATCCATCAAGCAATAAAAAATACTTTTCACAAAAATATTTTCCTAATTTATTGAAGTAATTAGGACACACCATATGTTTATTTATTTATTGTTTTTATTGCTTGATGTTTCACGTATCAATATTAACTCAACTTACAAGAACCCCCCACCCCCCAAAATGATTACATTATTACGTAATCAATAACGTTAGCGTTTAATAATTATCTAGTCTATAATAAAAGTCAAAATATCTCATTCGTCACTATTTACAAACTTGCCATGATTGTGAAACGTACGTTGACACGCTCACGGAATTGCCAAGCACCGGATCATCTATTTGATGACACTCAGTCATTCTGAGAATTCACATTCTAAACCTCATCATTCGGAACTAAACGTCCCTTGACAGTTTCTCTTTCAAGCAAATCGCATTATTCTTTTCCAAAACTGTACCAAGACTACAAAACAACCTCATGCATCTAAACAATCAGATGCATGACCTATTTTAATACTTGAACAACAAGCCTTTAAACTACTAATTCTCCAAACTTACATGAGATTCAATTACAACTTCGTTTGTTTGTGTCTCATTTCGAGTTGCAGTTTGCAACAAATTGGTCAGCAAATTGCCACGTCCGCCAGGAAACAATATGTCTGCACCCGTAATGTGTGATTCGTCATTTGCATTGCCTGTCACGTGTTGCTCGTTCAAGCGATGAACATCTTCTTCGGTCAGGTGTTCGGTGCGACGCAACGTAATGATTTGCACATTCGATGCCGAATAGACCTAAAAATATTGAAATGGGGATAATTAGTCAAGCATGAAATGGTCTACGTCAATGTTTCTAAACATGACACTTGAATTGTTCAAGTTGTGTAAGTTACTTTTGGTTGATGACACAATCGTCCCTTCAATATTTCTATTAAACAATAAACTTTAATGGCTTTACAAGACTAACAAACGTAGGAGAATAACGAAAATGCTTGGCTCAAATACAGTCTCCTTGTAACAGCGTTACAGTTTGCAAAGACAAGCATAGCCGCTCAATTTTTTGTCATGGTTATTTCTCTTAGCCCAACGATTACATATAGGTACTTTGTAAGTAAATTTGGTCCATTCTTTGCATCCGTCTACTAGAAGACGGTCCCTGAAACTTCAAATGCACTACTCAGATCCTCACAATCATTCGCGTTTAACAAAAGAACAAATATTGATTTATCTGGATTGATATTGTGGATAACTGTTTTGTTTGCATTAGTAATATCGACGTAATTACATATAAATCTTAATAAATTATTACAAAATATATAGAGACAATATTTGTGTAATTATTAATGGCTGAGATATTTAGATGAATAGTAGATCAGAAATGAACCAATCTAGCCAGTCCCAAGCCCGGATAAAGATGGAGGATTGAGTACACGGTAAAAAAACCTGGCCTCTGTAAAAAGCTATAATGCTACAGACACAACAAGAGGACGCCATGCCAGTAAAAAACCGCTAATAAGTAATAGCATAACCCAGTTGAGAAGGTTGAGTAAAATCTGGCAAACAGCTGAATCTTCGATTACTGGTCTGAATTATAAGCTTACTGCCCGAAACACCACCAAGAATGGTTTTGAAATAGACAATTAATGATAGCAAAAGAAAGGTTGGGGGTAGGCCACAGAAAACTTGGCTAAGAAATACTTGGAATGATTAAATTTAAAAGAATGTCTCATGGAATATCAAACAAACATTTTGGAAAATGTTTGAACACGTAGAATAATTATTTTGCCTCATTTTCTTTTCAAATTATGGAATTCTGTTGTTCTTTTTGCTGTCACTGTTATCATGTTGCCCCATAATTATATCAAATTTATATTTATTAAATGTTTATCGGAAAGCACTTTCTAGCAACTGGAAATTTATTCATTTTTATTATTATTATTACAAAAATAAGCATGGAGCAACAAGATGATGGCTACAGAAAAAAAGCAAAAACAAGGTCCCAAAATTTAAAAGCAACATAGGGCAACAAAATTATGCCATATATTCAAACATTTGATTAAAATATATGTTTCATCCAGTAAAACATTTATTCCCGAATAGTTTTGTATCCTATCACAACCTTTCTTTTACCATCCTCAATTGTCTATTCCAAATCCGTTCTTGCTGGTGTTTCGAGCGGTAAACGTAGAAATTGACCAAGTAATTTTCTTCGTCTACTTGTAACAATGTCATGTACATGTAGTAAACAAGAGTCAGTTCTTCTCATAATCCCATTATTTCAAATTGTGATCCCACCAGGTAATCTACTACTAAGTCACCGGCGACAAAAATTGTCCACCATCTCCTCAATCATGTCTGTTTGAATTCCACCTTCAGATATTAAGCAATGCTAATATTTAGTGTCAATGATCAAACTCAAATGCATATACACCCACTTTCAACTTTAGTGTTCCATCCACTTCTGTCAACCCCTATACAGTATAAAACCAGCATATACAGTAACAATCTACAAAACTGCATTAAAGTGAAAAGAGAATTACCCAACAGTTCAGAGATAAACAACAAATTATCTATCCAAGCAGAAGATAAATCAATTGAAAACGAAAATTTAATCAATGTTTATCTATTCTATATTAAAATTGCAACAAAAACACTCCACACATTAACAAACACTTGAACATGGTAAACAATTTCAAATAAATATAATTATTTTTCTACAGCTAATTTTTATATTAACCTCTTTTGATAAATATTGTATTGTTCACAATCTCCCAACACTCAATCAATAAATATTAAATACTTCACTTTATTTATATTTAATTATTATGCTCAAATAAACGTACATTTAATTTAAATAAATAGGTATTTAAGTAGTATACGGATGAATAAAGTATTTAAGCAGGTTTGGTTTAGCGGTAGAGCGCTCGACTTGAACAATGGGTGACAACAGGTTCAATTCCCACCACCGACACTAAATACGGGCCCCCGTTTGGCATTAGCAAATTTATGTTTCCCGTACAACACTCAAAGGAGAAACAATCAATCAGTCCTTGCAAAAAGAAATTAATTATAGGAAATGTTTACAATATGCCAAATTGGATAAAACCCATTTTTGATTTTAAAATTACGTCGAGTCAACACCATTGACCAATTTCAAAACTATTGCAACGCAAACGTTTGGATAACACGTACAATTAACTCACTTGACACACATTATTATTCACTGTTTCCTTACGATCGCTACGCCAGCCAAATATGCCAGATTTACTCCTAAAAATAAAATATAAAATATATTAACATTTAAAATCATGTCCATAGAACGTTTTTTGAATGGAAAAGGCCATTGAAGGATAATCTATATTATTAAACAGCTTAAGTTGTTCAGTATATATACATTGAACATTATCGTGCAATGATGTGGCATAAATAATCAAATACCTGTCCTCGTGTTCTAAAAAACGGGAATTCAAATCTTAACATCAACTGGAGTAGATAAGGAGTTATACTGGTAAATAAATGGCATATTAATAATAATAATAATAATAATATAAGCTTTAATACTTTACTAGAAGTACAATCAGCATATAAATACATACATAGCACATAATATTATCGCTATTAAATTGAATTGGTTGTGCCAGTGACCTATGTTCTAGTCAAGTTGATTTTAAGACACGTTGATAGCCACTATAATAATATTCCTTTTACGTTTAAAATGTTGTTTTTTATTTATATTTAAAAGAAATGTATTAAGTAGAAATGTTTAACTAATTTCAATATTTCATTTCAATGATAATAATATAGTTCTGTCAAAACAAATTCTCATTATGTATTACGCCAAAAAAGAAAATCTATTTATATATAAAAATACAATTGCATATATATGTAATTTACAAATATATATTAGTAAATAAAAAGATAATGGCAAATAAAATATATGTTAGGTACGTAGTCATGGTAACTTAGTATAGCACAGCCATTCGAGTCATAGTACGAACATTCAATACAGACCCTCATTTGACTTAACTGAATTTTCGTTTGCTCAATAATGTTTCGCATCGAGTAATAAAAGTGGAAAAATACAAAACATAAACGTCTTTTACACTATTAGCACTAGCAATTTTCATTTTACACAAAAAAGGATACACAATAAAAAAATATTGAAAAAAGAAAAATACAAAGACCTTGTTTTAAAAAAACTTTCATAGCATCAACTATTGGCAATCTCATTATAATTAATCAATAAATAAAAAATGGATTTACATAAGTTTAACAAGTGCCAAACATTCAGTGGACATTGAAAAACATATGATAAGATACAAATTATGTTTTGAAAGTATGTTGAATAGTAACTTTTTAATAAATTAAAAAATCAAGATTACATTTTTGGACAAAACCAGCATTACATTGAAAAAAAAGAAGTTTTAATCAATAAAAGAACAATAGATTTTCTCAACAATATATATATATATATATATATAATCTATTTAAAAAACCTTTCGCTTTGAAAAGCATGGGGCAACAAGACTGTTCCGTATAATTGTACATTAAATTCTTGGCATTAAAGATTGTGCATGAAGGAAGTTTGAAATTCTCTTCGGATTATTCGGAATTCCGTCATCATTATCATGTTCACTTTTTTGACGTAAGTAAATGTAATATTATCCGCTTATTGTTTTTAGCAGTATCTTTTACAGAAGCCAGATTACTAATTTTGCCCTCAAAACCTCCTTCTTTCTCCACCAGACCTAGTACCGCCAAATAACAGCATAGAAGTAACAATAAAATAAAGAAAATTACCTGGTTAAATTCACCATCAAAAACAGTTTTGGAATAGACAGTTGATGATGGTAAAAGAAAGGTTGGAGTAGACCACAGAAAACTTGGCTAAGAACTATTTGGGATGATCTAATTGAAATTAATGTCTCAAGGAGGATCAAACAGACATTTTAACAAAATGTTCAACTACGTGGAATTATTTTGTGTCCCCATGTTCTTTATCAATTATGAAACGTTGTTGTTTTTGCTGTTTCTGTTATCATCTTACCCCATGATTATTAGAAAGCAAAAGAGTTATATATATATATATATATATATATATATATATATATATATATATATATATATATATATATATATTTTTAGTGTTTTGAATATTGATATTGCTAATGTGATGTTTAATGCTTATTTTAGTAAAATGTTGATGTGCCTAATATGCTTAAGTGATATAAGGAAAGTCAATCAATTTCAATATGCTTATTTTAGTAAAATGTTGATGTGCCTAATATGCTTAAGTGATGTAAGGAAAGTCAATCAATTTCAATATGCTAATTTTGACAGCTCCTATTTTAGCCCCTGTATTTATGAGTGTGTGTGTTTGTAGGATCAACTAGTAACGCAGATTGTTGTCTCCAACTCCAACCTAACCAATATATCCGATTAAAAGTTCCAGTTTAATGAACAAGTCCTCTTCTTTCTTTACAGCTTTTCCCTATTTTATGAGGGGTAACTGTAGTTTAATAAATAAGTAACTACCTAAAATTCGGTATACATATTGCCCTTATTCCCAGTTGCCTCCAATGTCAGTTCGTTTGTAGAGAACGTTGAAACATTTCCCAAATGTTGATATCTCGTTTAATATCCAGAAGCAATAGTTGTCAATCGATGTTCCAGTTGTTTATTTATTGGTTGTAAACGTTAGATTTTCATTCGAACAGGACCATTCTAGAAACGGGCTTGGAAATGAGCAAACCGTCAAAAGTCAACATTTGTTTGTCAATTCTTCATAGGATATTATGGATAAATCAATCTTTTACATAATATAGATCAAATTGGCCTAACGATATACTAGGTAATACTCTGCCTTTCAATAATATAAATGTACGTAGCTCCAACGATATTAAATAGAGCCAATTTGAAATAAATGTAAACTTAAATAAGGTTCATTAGAAATTATAAATATTTCAAAGATCAATACTTTTGTTGTAATTTATAAATCAGAACGTTTTTAAACGCATTTTGAACAATAATAAATATGCACATGTTGTGTTATTGCAGACATATATATATATATATATATATATATATATATATATATATATATGCCGTTATCGTAAAAAATTTGCCTAAATGTGTAAAGTTAAAATAACAAAAAGTTTATTGCCATTTACAGAGATAAATAAATTGCAAATATTAGTTTGTTTTCCACATAATACCATAGGAAATTTAAATTCAACCCACCCATCATATATATATATATATATATATATATATATGTGTGTGTATATATAAAAGGTTGAATTACTAATCGATTTTATTAGATATGTACAAAAATGGAAAATTTAAACAAATCAATCAGAATTGTTTATCTACAATTAAGGTTAATTGAACCAATTGAAAAAATGCAAATTCTTTAATAGATGAGTGTTAGATGTAATGATATCAAAGAAAATTAGCGCTTTAAAAATATAAGAGATAAATATATTTACCAAAAAGGTCGATTTTCGATTACATAGAAATCAATGAAATAGACTTTTCACGGATAACACCATAAACAGCAATAAGATGTTCAAATTAAATTGTGGAAACATATGATTCCAAACCAAAATGCTGGTTGTAATTTTTAATAATTATATAATGCATTGGTAATGATCCTGAGAATTGAGTAATGTTTGTAAAGTTTCATTTTTCAATGATGGCAATATCTCTAATGTTGCCTATTTTCACGTAGTGTATTCTGGACTTTAACTATCACAACAGAAACTGAGTGCACAGCGGTATTATCGAAAATACTCTACTTACCATAAATAGGAAAATCATAAAGTAGAAAATTTGTCACTTTATAAAGTAAACAAAATTTCCAAATATTTGCACAAAACACAGTTTATTGAATTCAAAAATTTAATTATCTTGACAACAAAATGAGTACGCAAAAACCCCTTAAGAATTCTAATAATCTCTACGATTTAAAAAATGCTCACGACCATGCCATCTATCTCTCCAATAACTGTTATACTCCGACGTCCGTCACCACACACGCACAATTTTAGATTTCGAATAAAGTGGCATGTTTGAGATTTCGATTTTGTAAATGAGTACAAATACACACCAATTAGTTTTTTAGCTAAGTGAATACACTCCAAAAAATGGCGATCGAAACATTACCGTACGCCGTTAGTTAAACCTACCAATCAATTTATTTTTTATTACGTCTTTTCGTAAATAACCGAAACTTTTCTTACCTAAAATATATTGAAAAAAGAAAGAAAAACGTTCGAAATGTTTGACAGACTACCAACTATTTGGATAGTCAACCATCTTTTTAGATACACAAACTAAAAATTTGAACTTAAATCAATAAATAGTTGCCTTAAAAAGTTACAAATTATATCCCGCCAATTAATTTTCGATAAAAGCGCCCATATAATATAGAGATTTTAAGGTTGTCACATATTTCTGTGTTTTTTCTGGTAAATCGATTTAAAACTAACACTAAGGATAAACACACACACACACATACACGTACAATTCCGACACAAATACTGCAAAAAATTGTATTTTTGTTTATCTTTTAATTCCTAGTTAGTTTTATTAAAAACGGTTTTTACAGAAATATTAGAAACTAAAAATACTAACAAAATAATATACAATATTCCACATTCTGTTTCGCATTAAATAAGAAATAATTGTTTAAAAAAATGTTCGGAACTGTGATGAAGTTATAATTTAATAACAACAATTATATAAGCGGAATTATCAAATAAAATTTATTTATTATTATTTTAATTTTATGTTTACTACTTTGAATGTTTTACAAGAAACATCTTTCAGCAGTGAACATTTTAGCGAAGCCGAACGTGGGCCCGCATTCTAGTGCCGGTGATGGGATTCGAACCCATGTCCACCGAGGTCCAAATTCAAGCGCTGTACCGCTAGACCACCCCGGCATAATTAATAAATCATTACTTTATATGCCTAAAATTATTTTTAAATATATTTAAATACTCTACATTTATATTTTTTAATTATAAAAGTTGACGTTATAATAAAAATTAAAAACAAAGTTTTTAAAATATTTTATGTAAAAATAGAGAATTGCTAATTTTTACAAATCTCTTATTTTATTAAGTTAAGAAATATATTTTTTGAATTTAAAAACGTAGTTAATTTAAAACCTAAATTTAACAAAATATATTAGTTAAAGAAGACATTCGAATCTACTAAAAATTGATAATTTGTATTTTAAATTAAATTAAAAATTAATATTTTTATAAAAAATTAAAATATAAACTTAATATATCTTGTTAAAACAATACCAAAATATTATTGCTTATTTTTTAAATTATACAAGTTATTTGTAAAAAATAAAACAGTTTCTTTTTTTGTTTGTCTAAAGAAATTATGGTGTAAATTAAAACAATTAAATATACTTGTTTTATAGTTATAATAGATAACTAACGACAATTCAGCAATTTGCTTGTAGAGAACATAAAAAATAATATGTTTTAACTTTTTAATCATAGAAAGTTCACTTAATTTTTTATTACAAAAAGAAAGTACCAGCTGGACATTTTACAGTAGTAAAATTAGATAAAAATTAAATAGTGGGCTTTTCAGCATAGTTGAACGTGTATCCGCATTTAGTGCCGGTAGGGGGGGATTCAAACCAATGCCCACCCATGTCCAAGTAGAACGCTGTGCCGCTAGACCACCCCGACAAACAGCAATGCAGTTACTTGCATGTATATCCAATCAAGCTACAATATTCAATGAGGCAATTCGGTAAAAAATGGAGTCAAGTTTGATAACTAGTCATATTCCTGACAACTACTAGAGTATGCAAAAAGTTGAAAAACTGCGGACTTTTAATCAACAAGATCGCGATTGATATAAACTTGTTAAAATACTAAGTCTAAAATCAGCCACGGAATATTACTACTCCTACTACAAATAATAATTTTACAATGCCAAATCGTTATTGATTAAGTGTATTTATAAAAATGG
The DNA here is from genome assembly GCA_025895645.1 of Cardicola forsteri. Taxonomy (NCBI): domain Eukaryota; kingdom Metazoa; phylum Platyhelminthes; class Trematoda; order Strigeidida; family Aporocotylidae; genus Cardicola; species Cardicola forsteri. The sequence goes on from JAKXYG010001440.1 coordinate 1,397,911, forward strand.
TTCAATATCATAAATAATTAATTCAAAATTACAAAATAAATAACAATTTTCTAAAACTTCCTATTAGTAAACTTTTTTAAAATTTGTTTGGGCAATGAGCAAAATCTATAAATAGCTAACAAGAAACAAAAAGCTAACCAAATCGATAAAAAATGAATTTTAATTAAGTTTTTGTAGGAAATAACAATTGGCAACAAAAATATTATTTTTGTACAGATGATAACATCGAAACCAACCCCTTCCTTTGGGGCACAAAATTGTTCAAATTTAAAGCACCCATTGGTACACTTGCTTAATAACAAAATAACAAACAATAAAAACAAACCTATGTCCATTTTTTGGTATTGATTATCTAATCTGCATTCACATCATCAGCATGAAAAATTTAACAAAATTTTATGCAAAGCAACATTTTTTTTATTTTGAAAAAAAAACCAAAACTGCCAAACAGATTAATTTTTAAACTTAAAGATAATAACAACCTTCAACGAAAAAATCGCATTGCATATCATACGAACCATCAAACAGATAACAGAACAGCGGTTTAAAAACTTTTCTCCCATAAATAATACTAAATTCTAAAAAACCTATTTCTTTATAGTTTTAATTGCAATAACGATTGAATGCATATCTTCGTACTAAAATATTATCCCTGCTTTCAATAAATAAATAAATAAATGTCAAACACATTAACCATCTAACACTATTAGAGTAATAAATATAATACTGACCACTGGTGCACATGATTGCACACAACTCCATCTTGGGAAAAGCTAGTCAATAATTAACCGATCGATACAAACAACATTATATAAACTAATAAAAACGTAATACACTACGCTACCAAAAATTAGAATTTGTCCCATTCAAACTATAATAATAAACTGATGCTAATGATTCCAACGGTTTGACGAATGCCTATAAAGTTTAAATCTTCATCAATGGTGATATTCCTGACTGTTACTACCACATGGCATCCAGACTAACACAACTGGGACTTAATGCACCTCGAATTTCGTTTCGGCGGATCGTTGCAAGCATCGATCTAGGGTACTTAAAAGGTATCTCAAGGTATACGCATAAAATGTGTAGCCGTTAGGCTAACGGTTTCAACCCTAACAAAAGACCAGGTGACCTTGTCAATCTTTGCGAACACTAGCTCTGTCACAAGACTGCCGTCTACCAGGCAGAAAAATTCAATCGTTTAAGAAAGATACTGTAAAAATATGGGAGTAATAAAGAATTACACTGAAACGTTTATTAGGAATATATATATATATATATATATATATATAATGAATCATATATTTTTATTGAGGTATTAAAACAAATACTAGTAGTATAACATAATTTACTTAAACATGTCCCTGACCGGTAAGTAATAGAAAGTTGAATAACTGTAAAAATCAATTGCAATAAACGTTGTTTATCAAAACCCTTCCTAAAAACAACAAACACTAGAAATTTGTGCTTGAATGTTTCATGTCAAACACGTTTCAGTATAGAGACCTACATTTAGTGCCATTGGTGGGACGCCAACCCACGTCTACTACCCTAAATACTCCTGCTTGTCAACAAGTGCTCAATATTTACAATATGGCAAAAATTTACAATAATCGAATTGTTTAAACGCTTGGGAAAAGGAATAAATAAAAAAATTACAATAATGAAACAAAACGCTGTAAGCAACGATAAATTATTATTCTATAATCTAATTAGGAAAAAAGCAAATAGCCAATTCTAAAATGTTGTTTGCGTTGTTTGTATTAAAACATTATTATTATTATTATTATTATTATTATTATTATTTGAACTAATTTATAAAACACCGTCAAACACTTGAATCTTTTATTAAACTAGTTTAGCTTACCTAACCAATATCCAATGTCGAAATACCTACAATAATTAATGCATTATGTATTTACAAAAATTGTTTATTAATCTAGAAAATTACATAAATGAACTCTATATAAGTCATCAAAAAATTACTTAGTTTTGCGCCACATATGAAATCGTTTTGCTTTACAAAGTTTGATTATTTCTCAAATTTTTCTTATAATGTTTCTGATAAATTGATAATTTCATGAAATTTTTTAATGACCACGTGACAAAAGCATTCATTAATTTAAACTTTAATTTATTTCATTTTTTGTTTAGTAATTAACGTACAATTTCATAAACTTTTACGTTTTGATTTCGATTTAACTTTAATGGTGTAAAACCTTGTTTTGTGATTATTAAACTGATGTCAAACATAAAACGTTTAGTGATACAGCTCTGGATTCGAACATGATTAGGTATGAATTCGTTTGGTATTGCTAAAATATTTATTTACTAAAAATGTTTTTCTAAAAGCATTCAACCCATGATAATAATAATAATAATAATAATAATAATAATAATAATAATAATAATAACAGTAATATCAATAATAATAATAATAATAATAGTAATAATAATAATGATAATAATATATGAAAAAATAATATATTTTATAAATAAAACAAATTACTTTCCGTTCAATTTTCAAGAAATGTAATCAAATTATTTGTCATTTTTAATCAATATTTGTTCAAACCAATCACACAGCACAACATTCAAAAAACCACTTCAAGATACTTACGGCAGATAATAAATTTTTAATTTTGTTTTATCTGCTTTTTCAAAACATACTATATATTTAATAAACGCATTTTTATTCCCCCCCACCAAAAGTTATAAAAATCAAATTTACCCAAGTTAACTGTCCAAACAATTGACAAAAAAACATGTTTTCAGCAAGTGGACAATCAGTGCAATCAGATGAGGGTTTGTATTGAGCACCGATAATGCTACTCAAATCCCTATGTATTTAGTAAAGTATAAGTCTAGTGCATTAAACCTTTGTGTCACTTTGATATTAATAGCAAAGACTGATACAGTGTTTCAAAACTTTACTTTGAAAACACTTAAAATTTGTAATTAAAATTAGAATGTTCTCTTTGATGAATAGTAATAGAAAAAATATTCAAACTTAACTTTGAAGCACATTGTTTGTTTAGATAATAAGAAAATGCAAGTTAGTATCCACAATTTACTAAATCAACATACAATATGATAATGTTTATCTGTTAATACATTGATATTATTATTATCATTATCATTATCATTATTATTATTATTATTATTATTATTATTATTATTATTATTATTATTATTATTATTATTATTATTATTATTATTATTATTATTATTATTATTATTATTATTATTATTATTATTATTATTATTATCAAATTGAGATCAAAGTAAGTAAACCACTGTTCAATTTTATTAATATAACTTTCGAATTCTTTCAGATTATTATTTGAAAAAATGTTTGTGCACAGAACCATATAATTGACAACTTTATACATATGTGACGGCTGTAAAATTTGTTATGTGTCTAGATACAATGAAAATAAAAACAGAGATAGTATTACACCTTGTGGAACTCCATTGTTATATGTTCAATGCACATTTATTCATTTTAATAATTCCCATAATTTGAATAATGGCAACAAGGTCTCAATGTTCATTGATGGTAATAATCCTGTCACGTGCCTCCATGTGATATATCTTGAATTCATGTTAACACGGATGAAAGTACAAGGGTATAACGGTTTCTGCCTTAACATGTACGTGCATGCATAGAAGCAAGGTCTTTGAAACGTATTTTAAGGTATATACATATGATACTTAGTTATTTGACCAAGAGAAAATAACCCTGACAAAAATGAGTCAGCCTCGTCATAAAGATGCCGCTTATTAGCCAAAACATTTCATGTCTTTCTGCGTCTGTTATCTATACAAGGTACCCATCGTATGTTTATCATTCTCCACAAATATAGAAATAATAAATAGGTAATCTTTGTTTCATACTAATTAATACTACTTTATCTTAGTTATATATTAATATTACTATTATTAATTTATTTATTAATAAAGATAAGATATTGTCCTACAACAACAGAGTGTGTTTAATTAATGACAACAATGCGATAAGTTGAGCACAACAAAAAGGGTTCAGCATTTTCACAAAAAATCACTCAACATAGTATCGACAAGTATTGAACAATGTTTGTGATCAAAGGCCTTTCACCACAATAATTACGAATAATAGTATAAACAAAGATAATGCATAAAAGAACACATGTCCTCCAATACTCACTTTTCAAACTCAATTTTGTCCGTATCCAAATAGGTCTGAAATATTGGTTGAGTCAATTTGTTAGCAATTAGCGCGTCGGATGGAGTGCGCACAAACATTTGAGCCGAGGCCCCACCGGCTCCTGCACCAGCTCCCGCACTGTTTGCACCCGAATTTGTGGCAAATGGAAAATTGAAATTGTGGCGATAGATTGTACGATCGGTATGATTCACTTCGTCCATCACAATACCCGATTCTATATAAAATTTACATCAAATTATCAATTTTTTGTTAATCAAATTTAACGATTTTGTCCCACATAAACCTTGAAACCGAGTATAGAAACAAACTGCGACACCAATTTGTCCTATATAGACGTATTATATATTAAGTTTAATTCTAATAGGCTGCCCGAGGTTAGAGAGGAAACGATACTTGGAAAATCAAAACGCGCACAGTTATAAAATCCAATTTCCTCCAATCAATCAATCATGAATCCGATTAACCTAATTCTACGCCAATGTCAAGTATATGCTGAGTTAGAAAAAGAATGAAAACAAATTCATTCAGTCATTCATTGTGGTTAGTAATGTTGTCACTCCTTCATTATTTCTATATTTGAACAGAATATTAAACGATCGGGTCTGATGGCTCGATAAGCATAACAAAGGTAGAAGGATAAAGAAGTTTCTTAGCTGGTGAACGACATCCTTGTGACCGCACCGTTGATTGTAAAAATTGGTAAGGCAACTTGATGCTCTGTCAGAATTATCTCCCATGAAAAAACTTTCTAAGTGCCATAAGTGTATGCTTGTATTCATCCGCAGAAGAGGAAGTCGTTATACCGCGATGCAGTTCGTCCCTACTGTGCTAGTTTAAATAATTATGTGCACCTAGTCCTGAATGCGTTATGTAGAGGTAACAGTTTGGAATAACACCATTAGAAAAATCATTCAAATCATCAGGATCATTAACATTCCGATTAAAATATGCAACCTGTAGCCACATATATCAAAGTGTTGGAAGTGGCTAAAACGAAAGTAAACGATGTAAAATTGTATGTGTTTATATAACCATTTAATTTAATTTAAACATTATTATTTTTTTAAATAAAAATGTAATATAATAAAGGTATTTTTTATTAATTATATTTATAAATAAATTAAATATGTATACATTTATAATTTTTCAACTAGAAATAATTAAGGTTTAGGTAATACCTCAAATGCATATACTACAAGCCATGCAAGTTAAAAAAAATGATTTGTACAAATCGAACCTTTATAAAAAAAAATTATTTTAAAAACACAAAATATTATAAAAATATTAAGTTGAATCGGATTTATTATCTATTGTAAACAAAAATATGGAAAGTTGATAATAATTTGAACTGCAATTTCAAACTCTATTTACCCAATCGTTAATTTGGCATTATAGTCATAAGATAGGACTGCAATTAAAATTCTTAAAATTTGTTTTCAAGTCAACAGTTATGTATAAAATAACTTTAACGTTTTAAAAACTTGCCAAAATTCCTTCGTCAACAATAAAACAAAAAGTAATGCTATTTCCAAATCGATCTTTAAAACAAATCTGCCCAATCTGGCATCTTGGTTAGGACTGTCGTAGTGTTAGATTGTCCACATGGGGACAGAAAGCAATAATCAAAAGTTTCAAGTTTGAATCAGCAATTGACCGATTCAAATTCGATTTACCGTATTTGCATCAAACAAATTGTAGGAGGAATAGGAGCACCATTATAATTATAATCATCTGGTTCAATCAATAAAATAAATCAATTGTTCATATAAAAATAGACCCTTCTTAAACCTGATAATTTAATATTAAGAAATTAATCCGTAATAAGCCTTCTTATACATTTATTCGATTTTAAAATTAAATCTAAAAGTATTGTATTAAGTACTGGTTATCAATCAATCAAAGTGGTTTGTAACAAGAAACACTTTTGCTTTAATAAAAAATGAATCAACTTATAGTGAAGCTTATTATCTCAAATATAAAATTAGCCAATATTTATATAAAAAACGACTACTAAAATTTATAAATAACTGAATAATTTAATGCAAAATGTACATTAATGCATTCGATTTAATCATGTTAAAATTAATAATTAGTCAATTAATACATATAATATTCGTTTATAAATTTAAAGAATATCTTTATTGTCAATTACGTAATAGCCAAACAATTCGCCCATTTGCAGTTGTTACGTACGAACTTTGTCTTAGTTGATCCCAAGACCGTGTTGTTGTTAAAGGGAAATGAAATTTGAAGCATAGGCCTAGACGATATATCGCTTATAAATCCACAGATGCAAAATAAAAACGGTTTATACAGATAAGCTCCAACGTAGGACAAAAACAGTAGAACGTATAAAGTGAAAAATGTTTTACTCCTGCTGCTGCTTTTACTCATTATACCCTTAGATATGAATAAATTTAAATTTAGTCGTAACTGCCTTGAATTTTTCTGGAAAATGGACTTCTCAGGAAGTCGACATTTAGCGATAACCTAAACGAGAATTCTTATTGAGTGCTGGTGGTAAGACTCCATTTCATATTCGTCCATTTTTGAGAGTAGCGCTCTAGCGTTTGTGCCCCCTCGGTACATGTCAGGAAGTGTATATAAATATTGGCAATACTCACGTATACCAGAGTCGGAGTTTAATTAAATAGAAAGTCAAAAATCAATAATAGCACATTATTAATTAGTAACTACAAATTGTAGCGGCAAAAGGTAACCTCTATCCAAGCCAGTAGTATAGTATATTGCGGATGATATAACTACAAACCCTTTATCTGTATACATTATCAAAATAAAAACAATTAACTCAAATATATTGTAAAAACATTCTTATTCTTACCTTCAGCTCGAAAAATCAAACTCAAGTGCCTTTGAGAACACGGCGTAGAACTGCTGAAGCCGAGTAAATTGGTGTCAATACGTACGTTGGATCCGGATTTCCACACGCGACACACGTCACTTGGACACATGCGAGAAACAAGTGGCACTGTAAACAAACAAATACTTTCATTTGACAAAGGGTCATTCATTGTCTAACAGGGAAAAATTTGATACTGACTTTATCTTAAATAAACAAGACAATTTTTTGAACTAATGTTAATATATAGATTTATACCCATTGATGCATTAAACTGTCTTTATTCAATAGAGTTAGTTATAAAAAAAAGTTAGTTACTTTTTGCACTACTGCGCGGACGTGAATCAAAACAAACAAATAATTGGATCCTTAAATTGAACATCTTTCCATCGGGAATATTTCGGCAAGGTTGCAATTCGACTAAATTAATTATGCTTCTAATTTATATAATCTATATGTAATATTTGTATCAACGTGTAGCTAAGCGATGTCAAAAGATCCATACCTCATCATTCAATCAATAAAAAGTTGGTGGCAGAGCCACCTCTTCATTAGTTCCAAGTTTACATAGCATTCCGAATTCCTAAGTGAAGAGGTTATCGGATGTGAATCGAAATTAAGGGGGGAGGGAGAATAAATGTGGTTTATTGCGTAAAAGACACTTGGGAATAAAATATTTGACCTCCAATAGTTAGATGTGAAATTGTTAAATGTGCATTGATTTATTTATAAATAAAGTTACAATTTTGCAATATTAAAACACTATAAAATTCATTAATTGAGTAAATAAAAAATAAAGTTTCTTAGTGACCAGTTTTTTACAGTAAGCTATTAATAAAATAATTCAATTATTCATAAAACCATTCATACAATGCTAACTCCTATTTTATGATTAAACATTTACAATAATGATAAAAATTACTATAGTTACAGTAATATGGAAAAAAAACATTTATATAGAAAAACAAATATTTAAAAATTAATTAACTTTAATTTTCTAATTGTTTAAGAATTGTAATGCTTTTTATATGCATTCAACACACCCAAAATACATTATTCTTTGAATGTAAAATTATCATAATTCTTATCACTACAATAATAAATATATTTACAATAATTATTATATGTTTACAGTACATAGTGCTTTTTAACAAATTTTTAAGTGTAATCACTTGCTTTTCTAATCCCACAAATTACCATAACAATGAATAAATAACAGCAAGTAAATAATACACATTGTATAAAGTAAACAATATATATTCATGCTTGTAAATTAACAACACAAGAACAAACGTACGCCAACTAGTAAATTCCCACTTAATTTCGATATAAAAATCAGGTGCATCTCGAAGTTTTCGCAACAATTTCTCAACTAGTACAGCTTGGTGTCGAACAATTTGAGCATCGCGATGATTAATAATCATTTTCAACAATTCCGGATCTCCAGCAGCGGTAGCTTCTTGGGTTGCTAAAATAGGGAAAATATTAACAAATGTCACCAATACCAGTCCAGAAATCTCTAGATGAAGCACACGCATTTGCCGAATGACGCAATAAAACACGAGCAGATTCAAAATTATCCAATATAATGCTAAGCATAAGAGGAGTGCGTCCATGTACATCTAATTGTTCAATATCATGCTGTTAATTAATTTTTAAATGTGAAACACAAGTTAAATTACTTGATTTTGATGAAGTAATTCATCTAGTGCCATGTAATCATTTTCCCAAACATGATAATGCAAAGGATATTTAAATTTAGCGTCTTCAACGCTCATAATCCAATAAACCAATAAATCTAAAATTATAAACAAAATTGAAATTGTAAAATCAATCTGGTCACTTAAAATAATTGCATTCTGTTATATAAACTTAAAATGTGTGATCAAATAAAATTTAATACTCATCCCATTTAATAGAACAAAATTAAAATTAATTGTCAAAATCAAGTATTTATTATTATTATTGACCTAGATACTTGTTTATATATATATATATATATATATATATTTATATATATATATATATATATATATATATATATATATATATAGGTAAACATATATAACAAATCTTCATAAATGTAAAAATTCAAAGTGATTCCTATTATTAGTATTAGGTTGATTGTAATAGAATATAAATTTAGAGATGTATTAAAAATATTATACTTTATAACATCTGTTTTAATCAAAAATAATAAACGTTTAAAATGTTATTTGAAATATAAAATAGTGAACATATGTTGTTTTTATTAACAATACAATAAGAATAATTGCAACATACTAAATACAAGAAATAAATAGAGTAAAACTGCACTTGAGAAGAAGATAATCAATATTATTGTAATAAATATATATTACAAAATAAAGCCTATAGTTTAAAGCATGCAACATATTTTATCATGTCAAAAATTATTTTTACAATAAAACAATTTTCTAATCCATATAATTTAATAAGATTAAATTACTTATAAATTTGTCTCGTTAATTTATTGTATATTAATAAATGTTAACTAAAATCAGTGACAAAACTAAGTTACTCTAAATTGAGGTTAAATAACTTTAAATTTTGGTCTAAACTCTAATTAGTTATAGTATTATAATATATTTTGTAATCAAAATACCATAAAAATGTTAAATTCGTAAACTATTTATATCTTCAAATTCATTATATCTATCACAATTATCAGTGTTTTAAAAAAGTTTCTGTTTTTAATACTAAATATAAACTTGTATTACTTGTTTCCCTAATCCAAATTTAAACAATTAAAAAATATTTATTTAAATCATTTTCATTATCGAATACCCTAGTCAATTATAAAAACAAGAAAATGTTAAAGTATATATAGTTAAGTTATTGCCACAATAATTAAATTTTAATAAAAATTAAAAAATCAGTTTAAAAACAATTCAAACAAATTAGATAAGCATGCAGTATAAAACATTTACTAGTACAAATACTAACAAAACTTTATAATTTGTGAAATTGTCGAAAACACAATAACGATAGGTTGTTAAGAATTTGTTAAAAATGCTTTAGTACAACCTTAAACCTCTTACCATAAATTGACATTTGTATTATTTTAACCAAAATAATCACATTATTCAAAAATCAAATCACACACAAATTTAATTTCTCACAAATAAAATAAACTCAGAATCTGTTTTATTTTATAATTTGCTAAATCAATTATAAGCAATACGTACTATAAAAAATCAATGAAATAATAAACTATTAAAAACCATTTTTTAATCATACAAAAAAATAAAATCTTTTTGTGTACATTCAAAAATAAAAACACAAAATTGACAAATTATATTATATAAATGCTTTCAACTCTAACAATTTACCAAACATTCAGACAAGCTTTAAATGACATTAATGGTACAATTCACAAATAATAAAATAGATAAAAATATAATTACTAAGTCTAAATAACAACCAACATTTCAAATATAAAAGATAAACAATTAAATGGAAAATCCAAATCAAATAACAAAAAGTAGTCAAATACAAATAAACATTTTATTATAAGTTCTAGAAACAGAACATCCCAAATTGGTACCATTGTTAAGTTAAAGTCGCATAGAAAAAACGGCACCACTTTTTAAAATTACAAATAATGTTAATTTATCCAAGTATGTGCATAAAACAATACTCCGAACGTAAAAGTAATCTCTCCTCAATACTGAAAAAAGATATCTTAATAATAGGCTACATTTCCACTTCAACAATAAATTATAAAAAATACAAGTAAATCAACAATGTGAAAAACTTAATGGATACATTTATCAACATAATATATAAAACAAGCAATCATATTTTTTACTTTTTCAACTATGTAACGTAAATTTACAGTTAACATAAAAACCATAAACATTAAAGCATTAAACACATAAGTATATAAATTAATAACAATCACTTAATAACTATAAAAATAACCAAATTATTTTTAAAACATCACTGCACGTATACGCGTGTGCGTAAATTGTAAAAAATTATATATATATTATAATTACGTATCTTAGATGTATATATAAGCAGATACTTATATTCAGTCATAATAAGACATAAAATAAGCAGTCATTTATACTTCTAACAGCATTATTTTTTTAGATAACACACAATTTTGGTTTAATATTGAATCACGTACCAAAAAATTAATAACCCGATAAACAGAGGTTTAAAATGTTTCTAATAAATTAATGTAAATTGAAACACTTAAACAAATGTTTATAAATGTAAAGTAAATGTATTTTTAATAAATGTTTAGTATTAACGCATTAAAAAATATTACATTATTTATTTCATTAATTTTTATTAACATTTATTTTTGTATTAATAAACAGGTTTATTTATTTTGTCATTAGGTATTTAAGAGATTATTTATTTTAGAATTCTTATATTATGTTTTTTGTATTTAAAAAAGTTTATATAATTTAAAATTGCAACAAATTTAATATGTACATTAATATACAAATTCATTAAAACAAATACTGTTTGATACTTCGTTTTATAGTATTTCTAATATTAGTGAAATCGTAGAAGATAAACGTAATTCTTACAAGTTTAGATAGAGCAGTAAATAAAATTTTGGTAATTAAGCAAAAATTAATATAAATTAAAAAATGTTTAATAAAAATAAATAATTGTAACAAAATATAAATTACACTATAAAAGCACTAGAATATTTTGCAAGTACGAATTAAGGAATGAAAGCACATTACTTAGCATATATTTTTGTTCTCCTCACTTTTAATACAAGCACAATCTTGCACATAATTACATAATTTAAATGTTTTGTACTATGTTAATAATTAAAACAAACTAAAAAATTAATTAAATACATTTATTGATTAAACATTCTTATTAATGTGCATTATCCTTTAATATGTATAGGCCGTTACACATATCTCTTCCGTTCATTTGTGTTACCAACTTAGTATACCTAATATAAACAGAAAAAAAAATTATTATTATTATTATAGTTATTGAATTAAATACTTCAGTAAAAGTAGTTTTCAACACAAAATATGGGTATTATTATAAAATATAATACAATTAGCAGTTTTTATATTAATTAAAAAATTAAATTAAGTTGCATGTAGTAATACACTCAAAAATTAACGTATATTTAAACGTCATGTACATTATTATATGCGTCAAGAGACATAATATTACTTAAGAAACGTACTATTATTAATAAGGTGCTAATATAACAGTGTACATCAAATGTAAATGACTCTTTTGTGAGTATGAGTAATAAAACAATAACATCGATAAAAGATTATGAATAATTAGAAAATGGAATTAAAAGATTACAAACAACTGTAATTAAATAAACAAAATATTAATATTTTAGTTAGGTTTATGTTAAAATCACGTTCAACTTTATCAGGATTAAAAAATAACCTTGCTGAATGCAGCATACATGACTTTAAGTACATATTTGTTCTGCATTTGGCGTAGATATGTGATTATTTCATCCTTCCCAATGCAATTGATTTGTTGAAATTACAATAAAGTGGATAAATTGTGTTGTTAGAAATGCAAGTAATAAACTGAAAACATTTTTTAATGTCAATGGATTATTTAATGAAGAATATAATTGTAAGTAATGCCCGAGAATCGGCTTACATTTTTTAACTTTATAAAATACTTTCATTTTAGTCCTGGCAATATTACAGAAAATAAATCTAATATTATTAGATAAAATATAACTTTAAAATATAAACTAATAATATGTGAATGAAGGTAAAAAAATTTTAACCGTCTACTGTACAACTGTTACAACAATACCCGTAATTAGATAACGCACAAGAAAAACGTCATTTTAATTATAAAATATACATTACTATACAATAATTGAACAAAATATAGTTATATATACGTATATATTTTAAGTAATAAAATATCAACTGGTGTAAAATAAATAACATTATTTACAACGTCAAGTATTAATAAAAAAACAAATTACATGCAATTTTTTCAGTTATCAAATAACTAAAAACGTTACAAAGTTTAAAGAATTGAACAATTTATGTAATCTGTTTTCTTTTAAACAACCTGATCCAAATGTTTTGGAATGCTGTCGATAAGAGTGTTGATATATTCTTGTTTTATCTCATATTAAACAACAAAACAAATGAATTTACATAAATCCTCAATTTCAATATACATATTGATATCTCATTTTAGTATGCTAAAAATTTTTTTAATAACATTAATGTCCGGGCTGTTAAGTGGTAATTGAGTGAAAGATAGTTTTTTTAATGTTAACCCATCTACCATCTAAATGTAAATATAAAACAAATAAGGTGAACCTAGATAAATATAACGTCACTTTTTTGAACGTATGACATGGAGTATTGTCCTGAAAACGTATCCGTCATAATTGAAACAAATTCTTTACTATTTAAAGTACAAGGTATAATTCTCCATTAGTAAGTTGATTATACTTAATACCAAACCAACCCATTATTTGTCAAAGGTGGGAGTAAATGTTTTTAAAAACTCGAACCGTACAACACTTTGTTTTTAAAGCCAAATAGTTTGTTCTAAATAATTGTTTAATTAACAAAGTATACAAAACGTCAATAACAAAAGTGTCGTTTACTCTACAGTTTACAAAGGCTAATCTATTATTATTTTTTTTGTTGTTGTAATAAATAGCTTAACTTTTAGTGATTAAAGTGTTAAACCAAATTCTGTTGCCCTGTTTCTAATCGTGGAATGAGTAAAATCGTTTAAACAATTTTTTTAGTTTTTTAAGTATGTTTATTATAATTTTTTAATTATCCGTTGCAGTTGTTACACGTTTTCTTCCAAAAATTATTATAATTTCGCGGTTTTTGATCATTAATAATTCGATAAATTGTTGAAGAGTTAACTTTGTATAAATTTACTAATTCTTTTGGTAAAAATCCTTTATTTTAAAAAAATTTTAATTACACTATATTTATTTTCGGTAAGACAAAAACATTTTAATCACTATTATCTGTTTCAAAAACAATGCAATCAAAAAGCAAATTGAGCGGATAAGCGGAATCTCAAAGTTAAACATAAATAATAAATTATTTAATTTGTTTTAAAATATTTATTTAAAATTTTTTAAACGTTATTTTTATTATTTTTATTTATATAGATTTAATAATTAAATGTTTATTTTGATAATTATTATAACATCACATCGCGCGCGATTTTCGATTAACGATAAGTTTAAATTTTTTGCCCTCTCTCAGATTGCATTTTGCATATTTTTAAATATATTTTTTGGTTTTTCTCACTATTTGTTTAGAAATACCATTGTTTCTATTATTGAAAATTAATTTTTCGTTTTGTTCTCGTTGCTTATACATAAATGGACTCACACGCAAATTACTGTGGACGGCGTGGGTGCAGTAAACCTGTAAAAATTGGGATGATATGTTCCTCATGCGATTTATGGTTCCATGAATGTTGTACGGGACTTTCAATAGCTAGTTACGCTTTTTACGCCCATTCGGATAAAGATTTTATCTGCAGGGAATGTTTGCATAAAAATGCAAACCCACTAAAGAAATAGGAGTATTGTTTGAGAATAAAGTAGATAACATATATAATTATTTAGAAAATAACTGTAACAACACTATAGTGCACAAGGAAATTTGTGCTCTTGCACAAAAATTTGATGCATCCACAGTCGATATTAGGAATATCTACGACAAAATAATTGAGTTAAAATCTCACATCTCCATGCTTGGTCCAGCTAATGCAGCTGCAAACTGTGCCTTAAAACTTTCTCAGAAAGAGATTCTAAACGCCTCTAAAGATATTGTTACTGAACAACAAAGAGCATGTAATATTATCATTAAGGGTATGCCCGACACAGTGACAAATTGTCACCAAATCATATCTGATATGTGTAAAGATTTTCTCCATCCTGCACCATTAATTAAAGTAAGTAGGATTCATTGTAAACTAGATCATTCTGCCCCTCCGTTACTTGTCAGTTTCCTTCACCTAAATATGTATTAGACATTTGTAAGAGCTGGCCTAGTATTAGGAGTTCGCTACCTTTCAACTTAAGACTTTTTTAAAGATCTACCACCATAAAAAAGGCCCAAGCGGTCTTTTTCCCTAGGTAATATCCCTAACAATGTGTTAAATCCATCTAAAGTTCCAATAGTTGAGTTAACACCGTTAAGACTTGATAGAATTAATCAGGATTTTCCCCCACGCCTCAAGGGTCAAATTTACGTCCCATTAAGACATCGACTAAGATAAAATTCACCATTACTAATAACTCCGTAGCACTCAAAGTTGTATACACTAATGCACTAGTCTTAGGAATAAGTTGTCTGAGTTCAAGTGTCTAGCCACCTCTTACAAACCACATATCATTGGGGTTACAAAAATTTGGCTCACTGATGAAATTTTAGATAGTGAAATAAGCATTTATGGATATAATATTGTTAGGAGTGACTCGCATAAGGGTAAATGTGGAGGGTGTGTTTTTATGTCAAAAACTCCCTACAGTTCTCTATTTTTAGACCAGTTTCAGGTGATACGATAAAGGGGTATGATCTTCTGCATTTAGAGATTCCATTGGCTTCGGGAAAATTAGCTTTTTTTTTTATTTTGTATAGACTCCCCTCTCTCTCAAAAGCCTAAGATAGATCTCTTGTAAATGAACTCTCCTTCCTCACCTCCTACCACATAAATACATTGTTTTAATGAGGGATTTCAATGCTCCCTCAATTAACTGGAATTCCCTTGAGAGGCCTCAACTATTCTTTGAACATAGTTTGCTAAATTTTAGTATCGAACACGCCCTCAAACAGCATGTCCGTTCTTCTACTAAATATAGAGCTAGATGCAATCCATCTTGTCTAGATCTGGTCTTTACAAATATTCCATCTCTAGTAGACTTTATCAAGTTTCTCTCTCTATTGGGAAGGAGTGATCACTCAGTCCTATTTTTCTCAGTTTTCTTTCCCACGCCTATCACTAAATTACAGAAAGGAAACATACTACCCTTTCCTGATTTTAGGAACGCTAATTTTAAGAATTTACGCGAGTTTTTCTTTAATACCAATTGGAATCTACTAGGTTTTAATAATGTAAACTGCCTATGCTTACACATAACAGACATAATTAGTCGTGGCATTAGATTATTCGTTTCCTTCAAGATTCAAGCCTCACATAAAAAGCTATTTCCCAGCCGTATTAAAAGGTTAATCCAGAGTAGAAACACGGCATTTACTAAGTGAAAAGCTACAAATTTACCTTGTTTCTATTACAAATATATTGATATTCGAAATCAAGTCGTGGCAGCTATTAAAAGGTTTAAAGCTATAAAACTTAACACATTATTACATAGAGCCAAAAATGATAAAAAAAATTCTATTTAATTTTATTAAAAGGAAACGATGTTCGGAAATATTCTTCCTAATATTAAAGACAGTAATGGTCAGGTACTATCAGCTGAATCATCGTGTGAAACTTTTAAGGAATACTTTAAGTCAGTTTTTTGTACTGGAGAGTTGGTTGCCAGCTGTTCTACCGATCCTTCTACTTATTTAGGTAATTTCAATATCACTAAGGATATGACTTGTAAGCAATTTAAGCATCTAAAATCTAATTCATGCGGGTCTGATGGGATTTACACTAGAATTCTTAGGGAGTGTGCCGATGTCTTGGCACCAATTTTCCATTATTTATTTAGTGTATCCATTCTTAGTGGGCAAGTACCTGATGTCTGGAAATCAGCCTACATTAGGCCAATTCATAAAACAGGCAGCAGATGTAGCCCTGATAATTACAGGCCGATTAGCATTCTGCCTGCACCTAGTAAAGTAATAGAAAGACTAATCAAAGGATATTTAATAGACTATCTACTGGATAAGAATTTAATAAATCCTGCTCAGCATGGATTTATCCCTTCCTGTTCATGTCTAACCAACCTATTAGAATTCACAAACGGGCTAACTAGGGATTTAGAACAACACTCAAGTGTGGAAGCCGTCTACTTCGATTTCTCCAAAGCTTTTGATAAAGTCCCGCATTCCCTCCTAATAGCTAAGTTAAAGACTTTTGACATAGGTAATCCTTTATTAAATTGGATTAGTGATTTTCTGAAGGATCGATATTTCAGAGTTAGGCTCGGCGACGCGTTATCCACCCAGTGCAAAATAACATCAGGTGTGCCACAAGGGTCAGTCCTAGGTCCTTTACTTTTCATATTGTTTGTCAATGACCTATCTGCGAAAGTTCAATCAAACATTCTGCTCTATGCGGATGATGTTAAAATCTGGGGCACAAACCCGGAACTTTTGCAACAAGATGTTGATAATATCTATCTGTGGTCGGTTAAAAATAGGCTTCCTTTAAATTTAGAAAAGTGCAAACATATAACTTTTGGACGACCTTCGGGGGTAGCCTTTATGATTCGGGATAAACCTATTACAACAGTAAAAGTGGTTAAAGATCTGGGGGTTACATTTACGTTATCCTTAGTCTTCTCATTACATCATAAATTAGCGACCCAAAAATGCTTCAGTCTGATTAAGTTTTTCAGACGAAATTTAGGCAAAATTCCGATAGATAGCCTTCGACTATTATTTATGTTATATATAAGGCCACATTTAGAATATTGTATCCAGGTAACTGCCCCATCCCTGAAAGGTGACATATATCAACTAGAAAGAATTCAAAGGTTGCTCTCCAGACTTCCTCACGAGCTTAGTTTTAAATCATATCCTGAACGTCTACGGAATTTAAAATTATTCCCTTTAGGAGATAAGAGACTCCGAGGCGACTTAATCTTAATATATCAGTTATTCACCAGCAATAGGATCACGCACTTTTTTAATGTTAATAATGGTAACCTTAGGGGACATTGTCAGAAGATTCACAAACCTAGAGCCCTCACTAGTGTTAGACTAAATCATTTCACACACAGATCCATTACAGAATGGAATAAGCTTCCAAGTCATGTAGTTAATTCTAATTCCTTAGGGTCATTTAAGATAAATTATAACAAACACAAGCTCTCCAATTTCATTTAATTTCTAATTTATTTTTTCACTCTTTTCCACCATATTTTTATTATTTCCTTTCACAATTATTTACTTTTCTTGTCCCAGCTTCTTCCTCCCGCTTTATTCTCCCCGATTTTAAATTTTCAGATACTTTGAGAACCGAGGATTAAAAGGATAAAGTCCTACGCACCTTGTGTACCGTCCTGATCCTAATCTAATCAGGGCAGATTTGAATGTGCGTTTAGCATCATTTTTAAGGATTATTTATTTTAGACCATGATTTGTTGACCAATCCACTAATTCAGAAATTGTTGATTATCTTTAAATAATTGTGTGATTGGGAGCATTCAGTTTAGTAAGGCCATTAGACAGTTTGTTCCTGTATATGCTATCGAATACAAAAGGCTGTTTTTATTGTTTGGTGATTTTGCGACGTATTTTTTCTGGTACAAAAATAGAGTACTTATTTTATTCAAAATTATTTTTTCAGTTAGATTAAAGAGTACAGGAGTGTATGAAATTGATCAAAAATTTTCTACTTTTTTGGTTGTTTTCTTTTCGTGACTGGAACAATTTTGGAAGTTTTCCATAATTAGTTTAATACTAAAATTTACGTCA
Source organism: Cardicola forsteri (assembly GCA_025895645.1). Taxonomy (NCBI): domain Eukaryota; kingdom Metazoa; phylum Platyhelminthes; class Trematoda; order Strigeidida; family Aporocotylidae; genus Cardicola; species Cardicola forsteri. The sequence continues at coordinate 1,416,620 of JAKXYG010001440.1, forward strand.
ATAGTACTTTAAACCTAAAAATTGTTGGGTCAGATGCCAACTAATCTTTACAATTTACCGAACTTATTTATTTATTTCAAAACTCTCATTGTTGATTTTTTAAACTGTAATTACAGATTTTGGCCAAATAAATGTTTGTACAAATAAATTAATGTCATACAATAAACAAAAATCAGTTCTTATAATTTCATTGTTCAAAATGTGATCAAATAATTTGGAAAAACTCGAAATAAAAACAATTATAATTTTACAAATATTGTCTGTTTACGTCCGCGTTTTATTTCCATATAAAGCTGCATGAATGTCATATAATGTGTAAAAACAAAATTTTATTTTCAAGTTAGTAGGAAAACATAACTTTATGAATTTCAGTATATAAAAACTGTTGTCTTCTTTTTAAAGTTTATTTTTACATCATTTTTAATTTTTCCGTTTTTACCAATAATACTTCCATCAAGAGTTTAAATATTTTGTTTGTTAATTTTAATATGTATATTATTACTTGGTTTTAAACATTTTAGTTTTTAAAAAATGCATACATATTTCAATTTAATAAAGTTTATTACAAAAGCTTTTTATAATATATTTCCATTATTAGTAAGATCCTACTACGCTAACCGATATCATTTACAAAATTCGAATCAGTTAATCTATTTCAGTTCCATATAATACTGTGTATAAAATTATTTATAGACCGCATTATAGTAAAATCATTATCATTAAAAACAAGAATGGTAAACAAATAAATTTTTAAAGTAATTCTATGACAACAGTGCTAGCGTTTTTAATTTAAATACAATAACTACAATTTTTATATAACAAACGCATAATATTTACAGGTGGTATATAGAAAATTATTATAATTTTATACAATTACTATTAATAAACATAATTAAAAATCTTTTGTAAAATATATAGCACTAATTGTAATTTATTTTGGAAATTTTTGGCTTTGCTAAATAATGTTTTGACAAATAAGTGTTTGTTTAGTGTAATTCATTTCTTTTTGCAAACCTAATTGTTGCTATTAAAAACGTTTATTTACAGCTTTACTTAAACCGTTTAATATGATTTTAGTATACTATTAACTATAGTAAGTTTCCAAGTCATATCATGCCCCTTTATGCATATCATAATTGTATTTTATAATTGTACCTATTCTTGTGTTTTAAAAGTTATTTCAAAAACCGTTTAATTTTTGCTTGTTTTAATTTATTAGTAACCAGAAATTTGTCAATATTTTTTAGTATAAACTAATTTTCTAAATGAAATTTTTATTTATATAAATTGAACATATTTTATGTTTTTCGACCGAACTTTATTTAAAATCCCATTATTTGTTTGTTCTATAATCCAGGTTAATGACAAATATTCTAATTTATAAAAATGAATTGAATCTTATTAATACTTTATTTTGTTTGTTTGTTAAAAATAATAAAATTACTATTTTAATTACTTCATATATAATTACTTTGTTTACAAGTGCATTTAAAAAATATATGTGGCCTTTTTTATATATCAAATAAATTTGTTGCATAACTAAACAAAAAACAACTCAAAAATTGTTATGATTAATTTTTATTTGCAATATTATTAAATAAAGCAAATCTTTAAAGAAAACTTACTAACTAACAGAAATTATTACTTTATATTATTTAGAATCTTATTATTAGTACAACTAGTTCGATAAAAATAGAAATGTATCCAAAAATTCTAAATTAAATAACCAATACAATATATATATATATAATGCAATTAGCTTGTTTTGTTAATTAATAAGATTCCAAATTTATTATTTAAATTAAACAATTTATTTATTTTTTTGTAAATAAAAATAAGCACACATTAGAAAAACAAATACACAAACAAACATTGAGACAAAAATATGGAACAAATTTGAAACATTTACGTACAATTTTGGTTATTCTTTACACAAAAACCGACCAATGGAAAAATGAACAGTAAAAACAACAACTTTAAAAAAACAACAACTGTAAACGTCTTGAAAGTGTATTTTGGCGTATTGAAATGCAAATACAAATACGACACACTGTAAGCATATTATACAATGCCAAATGACCGCCAATGATAACTTATTTTTTTGTTTGTTTAGCAACAAATGTATCGTACACATTGATAAGTAGCTCGAGAAGTTCAACAATAATGGCAAATGTCATGCCTACCCAAATACTTAACAAACCGCCAATTTGCGAAAACAACGAAGCCATCGACACAACCGCTTTTTCTTCGACACGTTCCAAGTCGAAATTGGGTCGCGATATAATGATTGACAAAAAATTTTGTTCGAATATTTGCGTTTGCATGAGCATTTCAATGGCTTCGTCCATCAAGCCCTTTTTCGTCAAATTGCTAATTTGTTTGTATGGCTCGAGCAGTGTTCGCAGTTCGTCGAAACGTTCGTAGCGCAATTGATACGTTTGGTTGTCGGTTGTCTTGAAATGTTGTTTTTCGACATTTTCCAAGTCTCGTAAAAACTACAAATTAAACAAATGAACATCAACAATACAATAATAAAACAAATATTTCTTTAAGAAATATTTTTTTTAAATGAAATAGGAAATAGTGTAAAATTGTTTTAAAAAAATCGATTTCACAAGTTTTAAATAGCTTGAATTTTGGTTTGCAAAATAATATAAACGATACCTATTTAGGATAAAGTATTGGCATTGTATTTTCTTCAGAAATGTAATACTCTTTGAAAAAAGTTAAACGCTAAACTAATTTTAAAAAAAGGAATGTTTTCATGGAATAAATGCAAATCGCCCTGTCAAAGTGTTACTCAACTTGTGTCAAATAATAGATTTTCATTCCCGTTCACATCATTGTGAATCAACAGTTTTCTGCCTTAATTACAAAAATGATCAAAATAGATTTAAATAGCAAATTTGTGATTGGAACAGAGTTACACATTGAAAAATGTTCGTGTTTGAAAAACAGTTTGTGAGTTTACATTTTTTGTTTTTCCGGGGTGATCTAGCAGTAGAGCGCTCAACTTAGACTTGGATGGAAATGGGTTTAAACCTCACCATCAGCACTAAACTGGGGACCTACGTTCGGCGTTGCTAAAATGTCCACTGCTGAAAAATGTTTTTTGTAAAACTAGTAAATATAAATTAAAATAAAAAATAGTAAATGGAGCTACATTTACTATTTTCTAATTGTAAGTATGTGTTAAATATATTTTTATTACATTAAACACTACTAATAGTATTTAAATAACTTAATGTTTAAAACGTTGGTTTTTAAATTAAAAAAAGCAAGATTCAAAATTAAGCACCATCTTTAGTCTATCAAGTAAACAGTATTTAAAAGTTTAAAAAAATACTTATTAAAATTTCTCAATTAGCTACGTTACATTTTTTATATTGTACCAAAATTAGCTAATCGGGTTGAAAAGCGTATTCTTGTAATTGGAGCAATATCGGGTTAAACGGAAATCAATGTGAATGCAATTTTTCTATATCACGTCAACTGTCAACTGTAAAACGTTTTTGTATATAAATAGGTAGATAATTAAACCTACCGCGTGTAGAACAGTTTCTAAAATCTAAACTTTTACATGTTTGTAACTATCATCAATATACAAAATTAATTCATCTCACAGCAGCAGTAACTCTATTGCATATTATATATATAATATTAGTCTAATAATAACGCGCTGGACTCGAATTTGGGTAGGAATAGGTTTCAGTTCTACCACTGGCACTAACTAGCGGTTTTAGTTTGGCTTTGCTAAACTGTCCATTTCATAAAAAAGTTTCTTGTGAAGCATTTAAGCAATAATAATAATGATAATTATAATGATAATAATAATAATAATAATAATAAGCCTAATTATCCAAACTAAAACTATTCAACCAACCTTATTGACAAACCAAGTAAGAAACGTTTTTGTAGGCCATTTGGCAGCCGTAATGCTTGGCTTGTAGGTATAGCGAACACAAGCAGGTCGACAATCAATTTGACTTTCTTCCATCTGAATTCCAATACTTTCGGCACAACTCGACGATTGGGTAAAATTTTTGATCGCTTGTTTATTGAAATAAATTGCTTTTGAATGATTCAAATTGTTCAACGTTTGATAAGTAGCCGGCAAATTGAATGTTTGACATTTTTGCAAATTTTGTCTACTCAATTCGTTGGGCGTTGGTAAATATTGCGTCAAACAGTGACAATTTTTGGCAACTACGAGTTGCTCGTGTTGGAACCGACAAGCTTCTTCTGAAAATGAATAATTTACTTGATTCAATGTGACAAATTGAGGACTGTTTGTGTCACACCGACCGTGAGGCGGCTGCATCATGGACCATTCGTAGACGTTAAAACGGATATCGGTCATTGTTCCAGGCATTAAATTGATTCCCTCTTCAGCCACAAGTGGATATGAAGCACCAGGATGTAGTAGAAGTCTGGCACCTGTCAGTTGACTGGCCATGAGACGTTCCTATATAAAATGGATGAAGACATGGGTTTTGCAATTAATTCATTATTGACGAAATGCTTAAAAACAAATAAATACTAAGTAGCTCCAATTGTTCCACAATGTACGATGTTTTAAGAATTTTATTATTAAAAATTATATTTCTAATAAATGCGCCCTTTTAATACAATGTAAGTAACGACGGAATTCAAACTCATAGTTTGTTGAGTACAAGTATAGAAATTGAATTGGTACTGTGCGTAAATTTTTATTTTTTGCCATTATTTGATTTTTCTATAATGTGTATTATGTAAATAATATGTGTTTGGTATAAGTAAGCATTTTACATAATAATGTAAAATTGTGTAGAGATATGTAAGTTACTTGCATATTTAACATCATTTAAAAAAACAATTATCATACAGGAACTTAATTTGTTTTAATTTTCCGATTTTGTTGTCAAATTGTTGTGCGGTTAATTTAAAAACATTTACTATTTGTCTAAGTAAAAAACAACATACACTAGTAAAAACAGAACAAGTTATACTTTTTTAAAGGATTAGTATACATGAAACCCATTTTTTAATACACGTACAGACAAAGATTATAAGTCATTTTTTATAAATTGAGTGGTTGCTACTACTTGATAAGTTTACGGGAAATATTTTTTAGCAAGCGGATATTTAGAAAAATTGAACGGGAATTAAAATCAACTTTGACACTCAAACTGTTGGATATCCAAGTTCGAGTATTGCTCTGTACCACTAGACTACCTCCACAAATTCAATTAGTTTTGTTAAATGTTTACTTGATAAAAATTGTTATACGTAAAATATTAAAGCATATATATATAATTAAAAAAGTATTGTTAAATACTTTATCATATAAATAAACATATTACAAGTATATTATAAAAATATTACCTGTTTAACTATATTAAAACGTGGTTTGCTGAACGCATAAATTTAACCAATCATGGAATATTTATAAGAAAAATATAACTACATCAACACTGTTTATAGTTTATTTAGCATAATTTATAAGAACTGTCATTAAATTATTAATTTGCTTAAGTATATATATAAGTGTTTCGTATTTAGGAAATATTTAATTTGTTTTAAATTATATTAAAATGTGACAATTTTTTGACATTTTCTACTTAAATTTTACATTATTAATTATTTTTGTAATTATTATCTTGATCTTGCGTATATATGCATAAAAAAATAAGAAATTAATTTTATTAATAGTACTTTAATATGTTAAAAATTATTATATTGTTTAATTATTTAAAAGAAGTGTAAAATATGTTTATAATTAACCATAAATAGCTGTAATTTTTAAAATGTAAATTTAATTAAATTAATACAATTAGACGAAGAAAATTGATTGACTAAAATTCTACATTTACCTCCCGAATGACAAGCAAGAACAGTTTTGGAATGAACAATAAAGCATGGTAAAAGAAAGGTGGGTAAACCATAGGAAACTTAACTAAAAACGTTTGACAAAATGTTCGAATGCATCAAAACTTTTTGTTGTTTCACGTTTGTTATGATTTGTGCGACCTCCTTCTTGTAACTATTATCTTATTGCTCACTCCTTATATTTAAAGTAAAAGTGTTTCGCAATCATAGATATATTAAATATCTTTCAACATTATTTTTATCTGCTTAATTTATAATTTTTATTACATAATTTTTACCTGGCTCAAATTCAGCAGTCTTAATAGATTAGATCAGACACATTACACAAGTTACATTATTACGATGTTATATTTATGTTATATTTAAAAAAACGTAGAAAATACATTGCAGCACGAACATGCGAGTGAAAAATATAAAACTATGTAGATACTAATAACATTAATAATAAAGTATTGTATAAAATGAAACATTTTTTTATTTATATATTTTGCAAATTTTTAATAAATTAAAAATAAAACATTTATTCAACATTTTGAAAAGATTCTACAGTTTGAAGCGTGTAACGTATAGCAATACAATAACTAGTAGAAAAACCAATTGTATAATTATTTTGTGTAAACAAACCTTAACAATTATACAAATGCATGTATAATTGAAGTATAAACAAAACAGACTACTTCTGTTTATAATTAAAAATAAATTTTATCTAACTTCTTAGAAAAATAATAAATCTATTTTGTATAAACATTAATGACATAAATCCTTTTATTTTTAAGTAAAAATACATCTTAAAAAATATTTGGTTTTAATGTTTTGCAAAAATACTCAAATTAAGCACTACAATATTTGAATCAAAAACAAAAAAATTAGCTTTAAATAAAAATGGTCTAATAATATTAAAATTAAACAACCATTTTTTTAATAATTTGAAATTTAACCAACTTGCATTTTATTTGCAAGTTTTTTCCAAGTTTAATTTATTTATTAATTAACAATAAAAATAAAAACATGTAGTCATTTATTTGCAATTTAAAAATTTAAAATTTAAATAATTTTTGTTGAAGTTAAACTCCTTAATTTGTTTATTTGGCAAACATTTGTTGGTTTCATTGAATCATTTGTATAAATTAACACAATTTATTAATTTATTTATTAATGGATTTCAAAAGTTTTTATTTAATTTGTCAGATTTACTTGAATAATATATCTACTTGCTTTCAGTTAACCATGAACACCGTACAGCTGTTTCATCCTTATTTGAACCTATTAGCAAAGCATACATTTCAAGTTTTACACATACTTGAATTTAAATCCTCGTCCTATCTAGTCAAAGGCCAGAGTCTTAATTAACCAATTACTATTTTAAACAAAGTAACATAAAATAAAACTGACATAAATTGTACAAATTGTAAACAATTAATAAGACTCTATTAATTTATTTACATTTTAATACAATTTAGTTTTACATTGCTGCATCCCAAAATTACAAAACTGTTTAACTAATATTTATCATATATATATATATATATATATATATATATATATATATATATATATATATATATATATATATATAATCATAGTATCTCCGGGCCTTTGATATAATGTAAATGAAAAATGAAAAATGATGTTTACTGTTGATAATTTGTAAATAATTATCAAAAAAAAATTTTCATAAACAATAATATAATTGTTTTGACAATATTCGAAATTAGTGTAATGTACAATAAATTATTAACAAATCATTTTGTACACATTAAATAACTTTCAATTATTTTATTTGAATAAAACAAAAGTTGATTAAAAATCACAAAATCATTTATACTGTAAAAATTGTTTTTATTTTGTACAAAAAATATGTGATAAATAGAAAACTATTATCTTTTACGCAAGTGCTTTGAGTTTAAGTACACATTAGTAGTGATAAATGTTTATAAAAAAATACAAAAACATAATTAATTTTAAAAATAGATAGAAACATGTAATTTACATAACAAAGTTACATTTTTTGTATGAATAAAAAAGTTAAATTCAGCTAAAACTATAATTTCGTATTTTGTAATAAAGGTACTATTTTGAATAAACTAAAATATATATATATATATATATATATATATATATATATATATATATACTAAAGACTTATATAATTAAATCCGGTTTGTTGTTCAATATAAGTTTTATATAAGGCTGTATTAAAAAACTTATTAAAACTATAGCAAACCACTTAAAGCAATTAGTTGAAAAGAAAGACAATCACATTAATTGTTAAATATTTGCCTTAGTGTTTTTTACATTTATAATTTTACACAATCTCTGATTGTATGCCGGTTAAGGTATTATGCAATTTTATCTATTAATAACAATATATACTGAGAAAATTGTAATTATATTATATATATATATATATATATATACATAATTTATTATTATTAGTAGTAGTAGCAGTAGTGTTATATTCTATTAAACCCCGTCTAAAAAGTTAAGAAATGAACCAATCTAGTCAGTAGTTTTTGTAAAAATTTTATATTCCTACTGTAACAATAAAAGAATGCTATTCCGACAAACAACGGCAAAGTAGTGATAGTGTGACCGAGAGTAAAATATTAATCCTCGATACTGGAAGGGATTTATTTTTAAAATTGATCGCATATGTTTAACTTTATGGAATAATTAAGTAATGTAGTTATTATACATTCACTTATAAAAACTAAAGTTTTAACTTTAAATGTGTTGGAATTATTATTACTTTACATTGGAATAAGATATATATATATATATATATATATATATATATATATATATATATAGTTATATGCATCATATTATTAATAATAAAAGTTTAATTCTGGGTTTAGGAATTACTAGTAAAGATTAATTATTTAAATTATATTGGACCAAATATTAATACTTTTGTATTAAAAAGAAGTTGTGCATTTACGTATAAATAAAATATAGGCTTTTTGTAAATGTCAAATTATGAACAACTTTAGTCTTATGTTCTTTATTATTATTATTATTATTTTTATACCCACCTAAAAAAACAAATAAAAAATTGATTATTATGTTCAACTTCATAAATTATTTGCACAATTTAATAATACAGCAGTATTGGCATATATTTATACACTTTTTCATTAATTTTTTTAAATATACATATAAATTAGTATTTGTTAAAAGATATTTAAAAAATATAAAATTTTATTTCAAACTTAATTTATTAATTTTATAAAGCGTTTTTTGTCATACGTGAAATTGAACAAATCAACTTTAAAAATTAAATTGAATAATGTTTTAGTTGCAGTGTTTAATGAGACGTTAAAGTTTTAATTTGTCAATACAACATATTTTTAAATGGTATACAGAAATTTCTGTTTGTAATATTTGGAAATATAAGACATTTATAAAGACATAACTATTCTATTAAACAAAATAATTAATTAAATTGAAACAATTTATTTATGTAAACATAAATTAGTTTATATTTTTAAAGCACAAAAAAACAACTGAAGCCTTATGTTAATAAAAGTAAAAAATACATTGTACAATTTTTTTTTTCAATATGAAAAAATTTTGCAGTTATACAATTTATTTTTATTAATCTACGTTTTATTTATCTCAATTTTTATACATAAATTATGTACACTACATTCAAAATGACAGAGTTGGCTAAAACGCTTGAATTCTAGTAAACATGCGTTACAATTTTACTATTAGCACAAAATGCAAATTTACTTTTGGCTTAGTTGCAAATCCATATGTTAAATGTTTTTTTAATTAAATATTTAAATTAAGTTGATTATATTTAATTTTCGTCTAGCTAACAAAAATTATTTTTTTTAAATTATAGTAAAAAAATAATTGTATGGGAAAATGTAACTATAATTCAATAGACTACATCTAGTGACAAAACTGACTCCTATGTGGACTTACTATTATATTTAAGAATATTTAGCACTTTTTACTTATCTTAGACATGTCTAACACTTATTTATAAGTACCTTAGATAAAACTTTATCAGAAAATGTATAAAATATTATTTGCAATAAAACATTGTAATTATAATGTAGAACAATACTTGTTTTAGCAATAAATTATATATCTCTATTTATTAAAACTTAGAAACAAACACATGCAGTTTGTTAAAAAAAAATTTTATTGACCAAAATACATTAATATATACAGAAAAAATTAGAAACGTTGTTATGTTAACATTTTAAGTAACATTCACTTCTATTTAAATATGAGACTATCAAGATACCAATAAAATCCTTTTAAACTCGGTTTTTCATAACATAAATAATATTCTCTATAAGGAATACGTTATTTTACAACTTGTTAACCCATCCTTTAAGAAAACCCAAAACAGACAGAAGTTATAGATAGAAGTGAATGCTACCTGAATTGTTAACATTACAACGTTTGTAATTTTTTTCTGTATATATTAATGTATTTTGTCAATAAAATTCTTTTTTTAACAAACTGCATGTGTTTGTTTTTAAGTTTTAATAAACGGAGGTATTATAATTTATTGCTAGAACGATTATTGTTCTATATTATGATTACAATGTTTTATTGCAAATAATATTTTATATATTTTCTAATAAAGTTTTTTCTAAGGTACTTATAAATAAGTGTTAGACATGTCTAAGATAAGTAACAAGTGCTAAATATTCTTAAATATTATAGTAGGTCAATATAGGATTCAATTTCGTTACCCACTGTAATGTTTACTTACATGTAAAAATTTTAATGTCGTAATTTTTGTCTAAAACGCATATTTTGAATTAATTATAATCAATTATTGGGCTTTAATAATTTTAATTGTAGATATAAACTAATAAACACTCTATTTTTAAATTGTAGAAAATTAAGCTTAATCTTTTAAATATTATATATATTATATATATTATATATTTTAAATATTATTTGTTTTACATATTTCCAATTCTGATAATATAATCTATAACCACATCCTGTTTTAAAAATGTTTATTGTCATTCTAATTAAAAAAACTCCGCCTTAGCCAGTTTTAACTTTGGTTCAAATAGAAGGAGAATTAGAGCACAAGGTAGTTTGACCTTTTTTAAAAGAATATTGCTAAAGAAGCACCATGAAGATATTATTGTATAAAACTACGTTAACGAAGTAAAAGCATAATTCCGATAATAGAATTTATAGAAATTGAATAAAACAAACAAGTATTAATACTTGTTTGTGACATTGAATGTAACTTTGACCAATTATTAAAAATATTTGTTGTATAATGCCTTTACTCCATATAAAAAGAAAAGAGGCAGGCAGAGTAAAGTTGCCGAAAGGACTAAATATAGAAAACTAACCAGAAATAACAACTCTTTATAAAATAATAAAAATCTGTTAAAAAAAGAAAGAAATACTTTGAAGCAATAAATATTTTTTTAGATTTATTGCTTAAGTGTTTTTAAGTAAAAAGAAATTTTGTTATATTTTAGAAAATACCCACCTACACTTTATGTTGATAATAAAATTAATTTCATGTTTCTAAAAACACAAATGTAGACATTTCTGACACAATGCGTGTTAATACATCAAAGGATTGTTGTCTCAAAAATTAGTAAAATTAGGCTTATGTCTAGTACCTAGATACAGAAATATTTAATAAAAACAAACCAAAAACATCTTTGTATCCAACACCTCTATTGAAGTACAATTAATTACATCACTGGAATGTATCAATTTACCTGACAATCAAAGCAATCAGTATGTTCAATGAGGTTATCCAAATAGATAACAAGTTCCATATTCAATGCTTGTTTTGTACGATTCGGATGAACCGTATACGTATAACAATTGTGAAATACGGGATCTTGCGTTTTTGTCCAATAGCCCGACCGTTCACACACTGTGCCTCGTGTCATACTGCCCGTTTTGTAGACAATGAAACACGTTTTGACAATATCTTCCAGCGAATGTCCCAAGTCATTTGCATTAAAATCTTTAGGCAAATTTGACAAATATGAAGGAAAATTCCATAACATAGTCCATAGCCGTCTCTGATCAATAGGCATTTGTATTACGAGTCGTTTAATCAATTCCAAATATCGATCAACAGGCAAAACACCAGCTGCTTTCAATTTGCGTATGTCTCTTGTCGAAAATGGTCGCAAATTGCACAACGTAACCGACGGAAAGGGACTCGGTTTATCGTACAATTTTTTGGGTTGATGAATGACGTCAAATTCCAAATATTGTTTGATAATAAATGTTAAACAAGTAATACAACCGACGAAAAAAACAATAACAAAAATGAGCCACAACATTCGACGTTTGAGATCGACAGAATTGACAATTCGCGGTACGCCCCGTAGAGATGTTGACAAACAAAATTGTCTAAAATGGTCTCTAATTTGATTGAAAATAGAATTGGATTTGGGAATGTAATTGTAATTGCCATCAGATTGAATAGCAATTGGTTTGTCAACATTTTCCAAGTAATACGAATTATCGAGGGTGGAATTTTTTGACTGGCTGTTTGTGCTGTCATTTGTGTTCTTGTTTTTGACCATGTACTTTGTTGTTGTGTTGCATTCGAACAGAGGATGAAGTTTTGACGGCAATAAGTAGGAGTTGTTTAGATTAGAAAATTGGGTGTTGTATTTTGTATCATAATCAAATTCCGACATTGTAAATTAAATTTAAACGTTGTTTGTCTATTTGTTTTTAAAACAAAATAAATAAAGTGTTTTGTTATGTAAATATTTAAAAAACAAATTTTATTAATTAAGTGTTGTGAGAAATTAAACGCAAAACTAAATTGGTAAAAAATTACATTAATTTTTGATTAAAAGTATAATTAATTAAAAGGTAAAGTGTATCATAATTGTATATACTAAAATAAATGAAGGCTAAACAATAAATTTAACAGCTAAAAATAGTTTCTTTAAAATTAAAATTATTCTTTCAGTTTTAAACATTGTTATTCAAAATATAATAAGAAAATGTCTTCTTAAATGTACTTTTAAAATCCAGTTTTTGATTCCATATTTAATAATATAGGGTTGACAATAGGCGCTCAGTTTGTATTTAAATAGTCTGGTTTTTAAAAAACTTTGCTAAAATTGTACCGAATATTATTTTTACAAGTTGTTTAAATTGCTAACAATAATAAAATACTTGTAATTATACTACGATAATTGTATATTACAAAATAATTAAAATTGTCTGCTTATAAAGAAAAGTATATGTACAATTTCTATTTTGTTAAAAACAATAGATACACACCATGTCTAATTTACCGCAAACATACTAAATGCAATGTGCATTGTTCATTAAATTATTTTTTTAATAATCTTATATATAGTATTATACACTGTTCCGTTTGCTTAAAAATGATAGCTGAAATGTTTAATTATTTTAGCACAATTATTTTAACATTACGAAATACATTATTTAAAAAATGTTAAAAATATTATTTTACCAATCAGTTTTATGCCAGTTAAAATACCTTTTAAAGAATTTTCGGTTTAGATTGACATTGAAGCATTTTGTCAAGGAACGTTTTTCAATTTTAACATTAAAATGTGTTAATTTTCAGAATTATAAAAATTTATTTTACAATTTTATAAATCTAAAAGGTTTTAAAATAAAGAACATTCATATTAGTTGTAAGATGTGAGTTACGGATAATCTTAAATTTATACAAAGTTGTATTTAGTGAAGTATAATTAATTACATTGTACTATGTATATTTTAGATAAGTATGGTTAAAATTAATTTTTAATGTTAATATTTAAAATGCTTTTTTAGAGTGGGAAAGTTAGGAGAGTGCTAGATTTGAAACTGGCTAGGCATTGATTTGAATTTCGTTAGCGACACTAAATGTAAGACTTTATTCGCCAAATGTCTAATTTAAAGCATTGCGTTCCCTTTATAATTTTAAATAAAAATGTATAATAAAAAATAATTTAATGTAATAGTTTTACCAAACAATGTTTAAAGTGGTTAAATTAAAGGTAAGCCGTATGGTGTTACATTTCTTTATTTGGACTTTGTAATGTGCTAAATTATTGTACACCAGTCATCACAACATTTTTTTAACAATTTGATTTATTTATAAAATTTTAAATATTAAAAAAAGCAGAAAATTAAATTGTTTAAATAAACTCATTTCTACATTTTTATTATTTAAATATTTCATAGAAAAACATTTTCTAATAGGTGGACATTGAGGGAAGTCAAAAAAAATTATCATTTAGTACCAATAGTGTTATTCAAATTGATTTTTATTCAGCTACAATTGCATCAATATATTGGTTTTTATTATTTTACATACATGTATATATAAACTAAATAAAATACAACAAATTGTTTATAAAAATAATTTCTAAAGGAAAATCACAACTTTTGCAAGTTAAAAATGTCTATCTTATTTTACAATTACAAATAAAATGATATATATATATATATTAAAATGTTAATCAAAACATTAATTACTACACGAATACATTTACTCGGTAATTTAATAAGATTTAATAGAAACACAATGGATACAAGAAAAGTAAATATTATATATCTAACTCACTAATTTTTTTACATTAAGTTAAATTTAAAAAAGAAATATAAACTGGATTGTTGCGTGTTAATCTACGATTTATTTCAAACTTTTTATGTGTTTAACATAGTTTAAATTTTTTATAATATAACGTTTTTGTAATAAATAACATTATTTAACTTTTTAATTTTAATTTTCTTTTAATAAAATAATGTATTTTTCATATTTACAAAAGCATAAACTAGCAAACAATAAAAGTCTTATTTTGAAAGAAACATAAACAATTTAACTTAGTCTTATTTAATATTATAAAATGCATAATATTTTTAAACTAGATTAATTTTTGTTTAAAATTAAATTTATTTATTTACTTATTTATTTATTATAAGAGAAAAAAGTCGACATTTTATAAAGTTTAAAAATGTTATAAAATATTTTTATATTTTATGCAAATACCAACATTGACATTTTACATAGACATTTTACAAAGTAATGTTACAAAAACTAATGTTATTGTTATAAAAAATGAATCTATAATTTAAACTTTTTAAGATATAATTTTGCAACTCTACAGCACTAAATACGTCCCATTTATTTAAAATATAAACAAATAAACTGCACAAATGTGTGACGTAATTGATATTGTTAAATTAAAAAAAAACATTTATAAATATTTTTCAATTTAAATTTTTATAAAATTATTGCTGAAATTATTTTATACACTTGTTTTAAACAATTTAGTGTTATATATTTATTTTTTTAACTTACAATTAACTGCACCGTAATTAATTTTAAGCTTCTATTAAATAAGAAAATGTTAGAGCTTATAGCTACTAATCCGGTTTTTGCAAAAAATGTAATTGTTAAAAAAACAAAATATTGACAATTAACAAAAATATACTTAAGCGTATTGAAAAACATTTTAAAAAAGTGTAAATTGGAAACATTGCGTAATATTTTATTAGGGATAATAATTTGTATTACACTGAATTTAACACTATAAAAAGCTTTATTAGTTTTTAACTAAAACAATAATAATATTATTTTATAAAATCGATAACAAAATTACACAAATAATTATATATTCATTTGCATTAAATTACAGTATACATTTTAAGTTTGACTTTCTAAGTTCAAATAAATCATTTCTTAACATTTTATAAAAACAATTTTTTATATTTTATTATTGACATTGTTTATAATATATGTTTTTACCCTTAATAAACCAAATATACAACTAAATATTAAATATCATTAATTTTATTAAAAAAACTTTAATGTCAATTAGTGTTGTTTGACTTGTTTATTTTATTTTTAATGTCTGAACGATAATCAAAGAATTTGCTTATTGTAAGGAAATGAACAATAAAAAGTTTTTGTTATGTGCAAATATGTGTATTGTTTATTTTATTAATATATTATAAATGTATTGTTTTACCATTTATTTTAACATAATTATTTTGTTTTTAATAATTTAACGTAGCGTGATCATAATGAAATATGTTCCACTGTTCCATAAAAACTATAGAAATGGCATGCTCAGTATACATGTAACTATTATATATATATATATATATATAGTAGGAATGAATTTAAATCGACTTACTATTTAAATATATTTATAAAAATAATTAGCAAAAAGATTATTACTTTTTTATTATATTTTTAAATATTTTTATAAAATATAGTAAATGCTTACATAAAATTCTACAGGTTTACATTATATATCTAAATATTTAATAATTACTCTATTTTAAAATTAATTTATTATAAAAAATTATTAATAAATATTAAGTAACTAAAACACAGATTCGATTTTTATTTTGCATACAAATATTTTAAATATTATTACGTATAGCGACTTTATTGCTCACTTGATACATATGTTTAATAAAAAATTATCGTTTTTATTTAAGCTCTGATTAACCCAATTTTTTTATATAAGTGGTGTAAACGTTTGTAAAATTGCAAGAATATTTAAAATAAACGTGTCTAGAAAGTAGAAATATTTTGTAAATAAAATATTTTCCAAATTATCGACAAGTAGACTTTATGAATTTACAAGTATAATGTATACTTGTTTTATTTTGTACAAAACTTAGAAAATAAATTTAAATATAGCAACCATTAATTTATTGTTTATTAGAAAAATTAAAGTTAATTAGATTTTATAATTGTAAATCATAAATTACAAAAATTAAGCTATTTTTTAATAAAGACAAAACTAAATAACTACTAAATTTGTTTAAACTGGATTTTTTATTTTAAAGTAAAAGAAACTGGCAATATAAACAATAAGTTCAATTATCGTTACATTTCTAATATTTTCTTTTATCACAAATTAAATAACATTTTAAATATATAGATAAAATGCTGCATAGAACTAACTTTACAAAATTTTTATATTGAGCAGATAGAATAGTACTTATATTTAACAAACAATGTTTGGTACAAACTATAAAATATTTGTTACATTACCATTTACATAGTTTGTTAATTAATATATTCAGACAAACCGGTTCAAAAGATTTAGAAATAAATTTAATTTGTTCGGGCTACTATAGAGACCTATTGATTAATTTTAACAAAACAGATAACAATAAAAGATCTTTGTGACTGTTATAAACATAACAAATGTAACAAGAAGTATAATAATAATAATTATTATTATAATTATTATTAATATTATTATTATTAATAATAATAATGATAATAACAAATGTAGTAACAAATGTTGATTTGCAAATAAGGTTATTTATTATTATTTAAAAAATTATTTATTTTAAATTTAAAGTTTATTTAAATGTTACTATTATAAAAAAAAAATAATTAACAATTAAATAAATAAATTACAAACAAAGTTATATATATATATATATATGTAATGTGTAAGAACAATTTAAATATTATTTACAAATTTTTTCAAAAATTAACATTTTTTTTACTTTAATTTTTGAAATTGTTGGCAATAAATGTATGTAAAATATTAGAAATTAATGCATTTTTTTATGTTAAAATAATTTCATAAAAACATATAAATTCAAACATACATACAAGTAAGTATTTATCATTATTTTTAAATCGAACTTAATTTATGTTTTCAAAAGTCGGTTATTATAATAATTATTTTATTTTGATTATTTTTTTAATTGCAATGTTTATGCGTTTAATTAAACTAAAAAAATATAAACAAAACAAATAATGCAAATTATTATTATATTACAAGAATTCCCAACAGGTTCTATTTGAAAAGATGTTTGTTCGATTATTTGTCGGTCAAATATCTATACATACAAACTATTGCAGAAAATGCTTGTGACAATTATTATTCTATATTTTATCCAGTTGCCACATAATTTAGAGTAAGATCTTAACAATTGCGCAATAATATAATATTAAAAAATACAATATATGCTGTTACTAACAAAATATTATAAATTAAATGTAAACTGGTTTATGACTAAAAGTTTACAAACACTTTACTATAAATCGTGACATCAAATATTAAGGAAAATACAAAGTATATAGAACGTTTTGGTAATAAAATATTTTTCTGTATTTTACTTTACAACCTACTTACTAATTCATATAACTTTTTTGTCTCTAGAGGTTTTATACACTGTCAAAAAATATTGATAGTTTTTTGTAATTTTATATATAAGTACATAAGCCAGTCCCCAATTTTAGTATACTTATTAATGTTGTGGTTCAGTACAGTAAAAACTAATTTTAATAGTAGCACCAGAACTATCAAGTGGCACTATTAGAAAAATAGCGTTTTTTATTAAAATTTGTTCAACGTTTTAATTTGAATTTAAAATAGAAATAGAACAATAGTTTTAGTCAACATAAATATAAAGTACTTTTTGCATTTAACGTAGATACTTTACCTAAAATTAAAATGTACCTATATAATTTTAATTAAAGCTATTTTGTTATAGAATAAACAATACTATATACATAAAAAAGTTTTAAACATAAGATTAACAACTACACATTTTATAATAAAAGACGTCAGGAAAATTTTTTTTAAAACTATGTTTCTATGTAAATAAAAATATTAAAAATTGCACTAATTTAAGACTTTACAATTAATGCTTGTAGACAGAAAAAACAGATACTATATATATATATATATATATATATATATAGTACAGTAGGTAATGTATGTCATTCCAATTTTTTTTTTTATATTTTTGTTTTTAAAATAATTTTTTATATATTTTGAAAATAACCCTTTTTTACACATTACAAAGATTTGATTGATGCGCTACATTTTTATAAATATATGATCTTGATACGTACGTTGGTAATGCAATGCCTAAACGTTAACATTTTGTAGTTAAAATTAATTAAATATTAAAATACGTAATTTATTTTAAAAAATAATTATTTAAAAAATATTTTTATTTTGTATTTTTATTTTTATGTTTTTATATATTTTTTTCATATTTTTCATTTTTTAAAATAATTTTTAAAATAAAATAACTGCTTATACATATATTTACAAATATGCACTGTATTTTTAAATAGTCAATAACTAATTTATTTAAAAAGTATTTTAACATAAACAATTTTAAAACAAATGTTTTCCCAAAAAAATATAAAATTATTTGGATAATTTAAGCACAAAGTCGATTTTTATTTTTCACTTTAAATTTGTAATTTTAATAAAAAGGCTTCTTATTTCCGCGCACTTAGTACTTGTGGTTAAACCATCTCAGTGTCGTTATTTATCTTCCCATGATTATGAATTAGATCAAAGTTTTTATAAAAGGGGCACAAAACTTAAAATAATTACCGATTACATGAAAGTAGATGTTCAAACTGTATAAAACATTTTGAAAAATAGAGTAGGCCTCAAAGTACCCACAGTTGGAAGAAAACGTTCAACAAGCAAATGCCGAACAATGAATGTAAAACGAATAAGAAGTCAATATTTAAAAGATTTTCATATTCGATTGTAAGAAGAAGGATGAAATATAAAGGTTTTATTTTTAAAGCGACTGTCAAAATACCTCCACTCAGTCGTGTCTATAGATTACAACAAGTGGAGTTTGCAAAAAGTACAAACATTATCCATCGTCATTTTGGACATTAATATACTTCACAGATGAGTGTGCAATATCCTACGAACCATGGACTGAACATTCAATGGTTATTTATAGTCCACATTTTCCACTCAACCACCCTTGTACTACAATAAAAGTTGCACATCCCTCATGTATAAAGAAATATTTTACAATTAAGTACAATCAGTCTCCAGAATGGATGCGTACGAGTAACAATTTAAACAGCGCTGAATTTGTGCATATATTTAAACAATTATTTCATAGCGAGCTGTCCAAAAATGCGACAAGATACTAAACAATCATCCAAGACAATGCTCCTGTGATACTTTAAACGTGGTAATGTGTATTTTAATATGACTTACAATTTACTATACGTTTTACTTATTTAGACCTCAACCGATTTGAAGAGCAAAATATTATTTTTATTCTACTTCCTCCATACATTCCAGATCTTAATGTAATTGAAAACATTTTTAGTATTTTAAAACGTGAGGTAAAACGCATAGAACCTGACGTATTATTGAAGGCAAAAATCAATAATGCTGTAAAAAATTGTATTTGGAAGGGCTATATTGGTACGTTGATATGATTCCTACCCAAAGCGGCCGGCAGAAGTTGAACAAAGGCGTGGATATTATCTATATTACTAACATTATTAAGTTTGTTATCTTTATTTTGTATATTTATGTATTTCAGTAGATAAAACTATTTTTTTAAACCAATTATGTGTTTGTTTTCAAGTTTTCATAATGGTGGTATTGTGCTTTATTGCTAAAACAAATGTTATTATGTATTGTATAAAAAATTTTTTGCAAATAATATTAAATGCATGTATATTAGTAAATTATTATCGAAGGTATTTATTAATAAATGTTGGATATGTCTAAGATAAGTAACAAGTGCTACATATATTTAAATATCATAGTAGGTCAACATAAGAGTCACTTATGCCACTATCTGTACGCGAATTACAACTGTATTAAGGAAAATAGTGTAAAAAATAATTATTTAACTAAAATACCTCTAGCAACCAGATAACTTGAAAATTGAACTCAGGTTAATTATACTATATAAAATGATATACAGTAAATAAAATAAAATCAGGATTTTATTGATATGTTGTTAATAATAAAAAAATTGGATAAAATTACAACTGGTTTATAATTAAAGGTTGAGTAATTTTTCATATTGGTGCTATTGTGCTTTACTGCTAAACCGAATGTTATTGCGTATTGTATTAGGAACGTTTTTGTGAATAAAATTATATATATATATATATATATATATATATATATATATATATATTAGTAAAGTATAATCCAATGTATTTATTAGTAAGTTTTAGATATGTCTAAGATAAGTAACTATTGCTACATATATTTAAACATCATATTAAGTCAACATAGGAATCATTGATGTCACTATCTGTATATATATATATATATATATATATATATATATTAGTAAAGTAAAGTATTATCTAAAGTATTTATTAATAAGTGTTAGATATGTCTAAGATAAGTAGCTAGTGCTACATATATTTAAACATTGTAGTAAGTCAACATAGGTGTCACTTATGTTATATATATATATATATATATATATATATATATATATATATATATATATATATATATATATATATATATATATATATATATATATATATAAGTATTTTAACTGATAAAATAGGTTAAAACAAATAATTTCTTATTTTTTATGCAAATGTAGATACTCTACTTAAATACATTAAAAAATTAATAATTATTAATAAATAACAAGTTTTATTTTAGATCATATTATGTTTAAATTCAATTCAGAAACAAAGTTGATTTTTTAAATGCAAATGACTTTACTTTTTAAAACATTTGTTACCATAACAAAAGATAAGGTTGAAATATTTTTATACAATTTACGATGTTATAATAACAATTTGATATTTTAAACCAGATTTAAATATTTTTGTTAAATATGGATATTTTGTCTACTTGAAATAAACATATTTTAAAGTTTACCTTACACTATATTTCATTTTGTTGTTAAATATGTTGTATTTTTCATTTGTGTTATTATACAATTATACATATTTAACAGTAACAGTAGTATTTATAAAACAAAGCTTTAGTTTTTTGGAGTAGAAAATAATCTTAGTTTTGTTAATTTAAAATTATAAAACGTTATTGTTGTTTCATTTTTTATTTGCAAATAGGTTGAGTCTTGTAAATTATATTTTACTTTTACAAATTTTGCTTTATTTTACTTTTTAAGTTGCACAATAATTCTTATAATAATAAAAAATTATTGTTTTATTTTTTTTTAAAAGTACTGATTAATAAATTTATTTCACACGATCTATTTTATATACAAACTTATTTTAAAATAAAAAAATATTCACAGCGAAAATAATACTTCATTCTAACTTGTATCTTATTATATAAAAAATTGTCTAAAACTGTCATTTGTACTATAAGAGAGTAACATTATACTCTATAATTTAAAACATTTGGTCATCAATTTTTAAAAATTGAAATTTAAAATACAATTAACTGTTTTATATCTATTTAAAAAATTGCATTTTAGTTTTATTTAATATTGTGAGGTAATTATAGAATTGATGTTGTTTTAATAATTTAAAATTTAATCATAGAACAGTATTCAAAAATTAATTACATACTTTAATTAAAAATTAATTGTTACAAAAATAATATAAATTAAATTCAATAGTTATGTTTATATATATATATATATATATATATATTATTGTAAATATAATTAATTGTAATATAGATTTTATTTTACTGTAGCAATCAATATCTGTTGTTTTGAATCATTCTAGTCTCAATTAAAGTATTTTTAAATTTCCAATTATTGTATATTAACTTTCATTTTTTTATTCATTACTTTAAAATATTTGGAAAATAAATTAACCGTTTTCCAGTGTAAATGAATTCTACTCATATTTAGCACGTCTTTTTTATTTATTTTTTATTGTTTTGAATGTTTTACGGCAAACATGTTTCAGTAGTGGATATATCAGCAAAGCCGAACGTGAGCCCGCATTTGGTACAGGTAGTGGGGTTTTAAACCCACGTTCGCAGGTCTAAGTTGCGGACTGGTTGTGTCGTTTTAGCAATAGAAACTTTTTACATATATAATTCAATGTTTTAGATTGCATTTTTCCATACATAGGTTAAACTGATTATGATTAAGGCCTATTTAATAATAATGTTAAAAAATATTTTAATTAAAGTGTGTTAGTTATTAAACAATTTTTTAATTATTAACTTATACAACATTCTATTATCAAATTATTAGAAAGCAAAAAAACAATATTTAGAAGTAAAATTTTAAATATATTGTAACTGTCAAGCTTTACAATTGTTTATACATCAAATTGTTAAATGTTTTGTAATTATTTATTTAATAAGCTTTTATGCTAATTTTGTTTTGAAAAAATTTTTAAATTATTATTTTTCAAAAGTTAAATAATTTAATTAAAATTTACTTATTTATTACAAAAAAATAATTTTTAGACAGTGCATACTTATCCCTATAAAAGAAAATTACTACAAAGTAAGGATATTCTTTAATAAACAATTTTATACATCAAAATCAAAATTTTATTTTTCTTACGTATATTTAAGCATTTTATACTATTTATATAATTTTATTTTTAAAAATATATTAATGTAAATTTAGTAACTTGTTTTGAAATACATAAATAAAAAGATAGATGCAATTATTTTTGCTTACACTAATCGGTGAAATGTTTATTAGTATTGATGATGATATATTTCGAAACAATACATTTTAATGTTAATCAGATATATGTATATGTAACATATTTTTAAATAGAAAATTATTTCTAAATTTCAGTTATTATACCATTCAATAAAAAAATGAATTTATAACAACTTTATCTTTTTTAGCTAAAAACGTTTTTTTGTGTAATACAGTTGAAATAGGGACATAGGAAGCGCACTAACCGTCCTAAATACAGACCCTTATTTAAATGCTTTTGCTATTTTATTTTTTTTCAAAGAACACGTTTATGATATAAAGATTCCAGCAAGAATTAGAAATTAAAAAAGTGCTAATTTTAGTTTTTTTTATAGCATTTGTTTATTCTATTATGATGTATTACTGTTTAAATATAAGTACCTTCTTACTACTTTTTTATCATAAAACGTTTGTAAACCGACAGTCTGTGAATAAACTAAACAAATACTTAGCTGTTAATGAATATATGTATTTTTAAATGTTGATTATTAACGATTTAGAATTTATGTAAAATCTATTATTTTTTTATAAAATGTACTCATACAACTACCACCATACCCGTATTAGAAAAGTGGATAAATAAAATGTAAAATTAGTAATTCTGAAGTAAAGTAAAGTAGAATGGTAATAGAAAAACCTTGTTGCCTGGTGTTTTTAAAAAAAACGAAAAATGAAGTTGAGTGATTTGGAGTTACATATAAATAAAAATTGTCTTGTAAAAAAATGAACAAAGTTAAAACGGATCTTGTTTAACGTTTCGACAGTTACTTTAGTGTTACTAAAATATCTATAAACCAATAGAAATTAATTTTTAATTTAAAAAAAAATTATTGATACCCTATTTTAAACTACATTATTTTTCAAAAAACAATGTATATATTTGATTAATCAAACTTGAGCAAACACTAATGATTATTTTTTATAGTTTGAGAATATTCCACAAGACTTATTTTGTATAATAAGCGCTTTAATTATTATAAAACATATCTATAATTTATAAAAATGGTTTTATAACTAGATTAAGTTTTCTTAAAACAATTAAAATGCATTTTAACTGTAATAATTAATGTTTTATCAAACATGCTATTAAAAATTAAAATTTTTAATATTGTGTTTTATTTATGCGTGTTTATTGTAGATAAATGACAACCACTTTTTTAATTTTCGTAAAACAATTTATAATTTTTAGTTTATTTTTTGACAGTAAATTTTTAAAAACTTTTTTTATAAATCTACTACAATTATATAAATAAGTATTGCTTACGTTTTATATACATTAGTATTTCATACTATTATTATTTTATATTATGCAAAAATAGCTTATCGCCACATTGTTCAGGTTTTTAATATAGTTAGAATATATACTCTAAAAAAACATCTTAAATTCAAATATATATATATATATTGATATGTGTTTATTTTTTACGTAATTATATTCATTTATTCTATTAGTTTTAATAAACAATTAATATATCTAGTGGAAAAATGCATAGTTTTTCTAATAAATATAACTATAGTTTGAACAAGAAGATTAGTTATTATTTAGGACAATTTAACAGTATTACAGTGTTATATATAATTATTAATGATAATAAATGTGCATTTGTAATCGTGCTTGAATAACACGCAAACTAAAATTTTAAAACAAATATATAATAAATTATTTTAAAATTATTTTTTGCAAAATTTTAATTTTTTAACGCCATTTTTTTAAATAATTGTGAAATTAATCATATATACATATACCGTAGATGTACAAACTTTTGTTAAAATCTATACAGTACAAATGATCCGTTTGTATACATTACATTTTTAAATATATTCTATTAATAAATAAAAAATTTACATATTGTTTAATATTTTATAATGTTAACAATACCTTTATCAATCCTATTCTTTACTTACAATTTGTTGACTTTATTCTTCTCTAGTAAACAATGTAAACATTTAAAAATAAATTATAAAATATATCGGATACATTAAACAATTATCTAACATTTATTTTTGTACTTATTAAAACAATTATTTTATTTGATAATTTATAGTGTACATAAAGTTGGAATTTGTTTTTAAACTTACTTTACTGTCAATAAATACACATTTTATTTAAGTGTTTATTTTAATTATATACAATTTTTGGTGTAATTAAATTAGATTTCTTATGTTTCTTATTTGATTTGTTATTTTTAATTATTAAAAAAACTACTATGTAATTAAAACCTTTAGTTTAGTAACTGTAAATCTATTTAAAAAATGCGTTCAATATTTTTGGTTGATGAAAAGTATAAAAAGAAATAATGTAAAACAAACGTATTAAAACGTATATTAGTTTACTGACGTCAAACAGTTAATTAAATACTGCTTATTTAACGTTTCAAAAACATATATTTGTTTGTATAGAAAAAATTAATTAATAACAATGCTATATACTACAAAAAGGCTTTATTTACCCAACATTAAAACAACCAAAGCAACGTTTTCACCTCTTATTGTATCTAGTTTTCACCTGCAATTGCAGTAACAAATATATTGGTCTAACAATTCAATACTTAGCTAATCGGTCCAACGATGTGTTTATTCCTAATTCGATTGATAAAACGTTTAGCACAAGTGAACGTTGTTTATATTACGTCAAGTTAATTTTAATATTTACTTTAAGGTGTTAATAAGCGCTCAGATTTCAAAAATGTTAAAAACACTTCAATCTGTTTACATTCACACATTAAAATTTATTCTGTGCACAAAAATAATTTGCAACATTAAATTTATCAATGGGTTTTTAAGGAATTATTTGTTTTTTTAGAATTGTTATATTAGAATTGTTAGATTCACTTGAATAATAAATTTCCTAAGTTTTTAAGTCAACCGGGAGCACTGTACATCTGTTTTATCCATATTTGAAATCATCAGCAGCACATACCTTTTAAGTTTTACAACACATAAACTTGAACACACACTCTATCTGATGTCAGGTCAGCGCCTTAAACCACTGAGCTACAGTTGAATGACCTTATATATATATATATATATATATATATATATAAACTTTATATAACCAAATTTTTAACAATAAAATGTGCAAAATCAAAAAAATCTTTCAGTTTAACAAGAAACTATTAATAAAACAATTTTTGCTACATAAATGCGATAATACACATTGTGTTACTAAACTGTGCACATTTTGTTTGGTATTATTAATATTTGCTCCATATTGGCGTTATGATGTCTGCTATGGTGGACAGAAATTCAAATCCGTAAACTTATGCTTATTTCTTCATTATATAGTGTAGCGAATAGTCATTTATCAATATTAATTCAAAACGGTTTTATATATATATATATTATTTAACTTATAATTTAATATTAACAATTTATACAAATAAATGTTTTATTTTATAATTTATTTTAATTTAAAAACA
This sequence comes from Cardicola forsteri, assembly GCA_025895645.1. Taxonomy (NCBI): domain Eukaryota; kingdom Metazoa; phylum Platyhelminthes; class Trematoda; order Strigeidida; family Aporocotylidae; genus Cardicola; species Cardicola forsteri. The sequence continues at coordinate 1,443,292 of JAKXYG010001440.1, forward strand.
TTAGAAACTAGTAACAAAACATTCACTAATATTTTTTTTTAATTTAATGTTTTTAAACATGTATTTAACTTTAAAAAACATTGAGATCTTACTAAATAATCGATCACTTACGCGTTTGTTTAAAGGTGTGCAATAAATGTTAATTGTAATTAGCGAAAAAGCATTTAAACATGGCCAATTTAGCTAACATTGCTGTAAAGTGCAAATGAAAACGTGTATCTTATAGCATTTTTTGCCGAAACAACTAAATAACAACAACTTGCATTTATTTTATAGGCAAAATAATGCTTCATGCGTAGCCTATCAAAATTATTTTTTATTAAATGATCAATGTGCATTGGCCAGTTGAACAACAATATAGGAACAATTTTTTATTCATACATACTGATAGATAAAATTAAGAAAAATATATGGAAATTGAATTTATGATATTTCAATAGTGTGCTTCATATTTATACTTGACTGGTACAGTTAAATGTTGTTGAATGCATTTTGGTAAACAAAATATAAACCAAATATTTATTTAATTTAAATAATAATAATAATAATAATTCAAGTTATGTTAACAATTTAAAATTCCTTTACTGAATAGTAATTTTTAAAGATATTAATTTAAAAATGTATTTAAAAAAATATTTAATTGTAAATTTATTACTGTTGTTTTTTATTGTTTTTATTGATTATTTAAATTAAAGGAGCAAAAATAATGTTGTCTGTAATAATAAATTATATTATGGATATTTAATTGTTATAAGTAATTCATTGATTACAAAATATTTAATGTTTATTATTTTTTAATAGCATTGTTTTACGTTTAGAAATAATTACCTACTCCAATTTTAAACAACAATTTATCTTTAATTTTTGGCATTACTTTTTGTTTAGTTTACTAGTAATTGTAATTAATTACATCACTAGATAAAAATGTTACAAATATTATATTTGTAATTTATTTGTTAAATAATTACAATTATTACATTATTACAAAACCTTAGTGTTTTAAAAATAAGCATGGACCAGCAATATAACAGTTACAGCAGAAACAACAATAAAGTCCCATAACTCAAAATAAACATGAGACAATAAAATTATTCCAAGTGTTTGAACATTTTACCAAAAGTTTTGTTCAATTTCATAAAACATTTATTTTAGTTAAATCTTTCCGAATGGTTCTTAGCCAAGATTTTGTGGTCTGATTTGTATGTCTGATTTAAACATCAATTTCGGTTTTTTTCATTTTTACTAAAGATGCTTTTGAAATATGTAAATGAATCAGCAGAATCAATATTTTGTCTACTAATTTTAATGGACAAATAATCATTTGACATTGTGTACAACACTTTGATTTTTAAAGAGTTAATTTGTAAATCAACACAAAAACTAATATCAATGAGTCAAGTTGTTATATTTTGCATCATTTTTGGAGTTTTACTAAGTAAATCAATACCATCTGCAAAGTCTAAATCTGTTAATATGCTATGGTTCTATTTGATGTCATAAGACAAATAATTAATGGACCGAGTTATAATGAAATTAATTACCAAAAGAAATAAAAACGGTGATATTCTGTTAATTGTTGTTATTTGTTGAGAAATAATGAATATTTTATTTCAGCTAGGACGAAAACGCTTTAAATAATTACATGCAATAAACTAAATAAAAACACTTTTGTCTTTGAACAATTAATTTGTAAGCCAATTTATTTTTACTAAATTTATACGTTATTGTCAAAAATTAATGCACAGTTGTAAACTATTGTAAAATATTTATTTAATATATGTTGCAATATGATAACTTCGCTTAGTAAAAACCAGAAATTAACCGATCTAGCCAGTTCCAAGCTTGGATAAAGAAGAAGGATTTGTCTCAGGAAGGATATCCGGCAGTAAAACCTACGCCAAAACACTAAAATGGTTAAAATATTTCATAATGGTTCGATAAACGATAGGGCGTCCCTCGTAAGCGACGTGTATGACCATTGCCTGAGTCATGTAATAAATTAACAAAGGCAACCTAGAAACGGACGAGTCAGATTAAAGAAGTTAGTCTAAAGGAGATGTATAGGAAGGAAGTTGAAAGCAGGCACTTTAAACATTGGATCGTTAAAAGGTAAAAAAAGAGAAATTGCTGAACTAATAGATAGAAGCAAGCTGAACATACTATACCTCCAAGACACAAAATGGAAGAGTAAAAAAGCGCCTACAGACAAAAATCTTTATAGTAGAATGTGGAAATTTAGAAAGCGGTTAAAGATTAAAAAGATTAAAAAGAAGAAATGAGATTTTAATGGATTGGAAACCGATAAGTTGGAATATCAACAAGCCAAAAATATAGCTAAAAGAACGGTAGCAGTGGCACAAGCAAAAGCGTGGGATGCAATGTATAAAAATCTGAAGGCACCTGAAGAAGAGAAAAGGTTGTTTAGTGTTGCTAAAACCAGAAATAAAGCCTCAAAAGACCTGACACTTATTAAACAACTAAAAGATGAAAGAATAATATTATTAACAGAAGAAGAATCAATAAAAAGATGGGAAGTAAATTTTGAAGAAAATTCCAGAATAGTTATTAAACACAAGAAATATTCCACGGAAAAGTAATTAAAGGAGTAAGTAAGATGAAAAATGGAAAAGCTCCAGGACCAGACGGAATACCTAATGAAGTTTGGAAACGTTTGGGAAACTATGGAATTGACAGATTAACTAAACTGTTAAATTTAATATGGAACAAAGAAAAAATGCCTGACGAGTGGAGAAAAAATGTTATTACGCTAATTTACAAGAAGGTAGATGTTCAAGACTGTGGTAATTATAGGGATATAAAGCTTATGTGACATACTTTAAAACTTTGGTAAAAAATTATTAATAGAAAAATCCGCATAGAAACAGACTAAAAAACATTTTAGATTTATGCCTGGACGTAGTACAAGTGATGCAATCTTTTTTCTTAGAACAACAATAGAAAGACACAGAAAGAAACAGAAAGGACTTTATATGGTGTTCATTGATTTAGAAAAAGCATACAATCGGATTCCGAGTCAGGAAGTGTGGAGAAGCATAAGAAGTAAAGATGCTCCTGAAAAGTACGTAAAGATTCTACAAGATATGTATGATGACGCAAAAACGTTGGTGAAAACAAGTGTGGGGCTGATTGATGAGTTTTTAATAAAAGTTGATTTGTATCAGGGTTCAGCACTAAGCCCGTATTTGTTTGATCTAGTTATTGACGTACTAACAAAAAATATTTGAATGAAATCTCCATAGTGTATGTTATTTGCTGATGACATTGTCTTATGCGATAGAAAATAAGAGGATTTGGGAAGACGGTTAGAACAATGGAGAAAGGCACTGAAGGATTCAGGATTAAGAATTAACAAGAAAAGAACAATGTATATGAGAACAACAAAAGAAAATTGTAGGAAAATCAAAATGTAATACCAAAAATTGTTAAGAGTGAGGTTTAAATACCTTGGTTTATCGCTAAAAAAGAATAGAGATTTGAATGCAGAGATAGCGCAAAAAATACAAGCAGAATGGTATGACTAGATGAAACTTACAGGTGTTCTGTGCGACAAGGATATCAGAAAAGACAAAAGGTAAAAATTTTAAGACCGCAGTGAGACCGGCCTTGATGTACGGATCGAAAATATGGAGTATAAAGAAAGCCCCAGACAGAAAACTGAACTTAGAAGGAATAAAGGTGCTTTGATGGTCGTTGGGAGTATCCCAATTAGACAAAATAGAAAATAAAGATATTGGAAAAAACTGAAAGTTATTAAAGCATATAAAAAAATTAAGAAGAAAGGTTAAGTTGGTAGGGCCATATTCTACGTAGGGAAGAAAACTGTGTTACATAGAAAATAATGGCATTGGAAGTGGAAGGTATAAGAAACCGTGGTCGACCAGAGGGAAGATGGTTGGGTTGTGTAGAAACCGATATGAAGGAAAAGGGACTGACAAAAAATGACGGTACGGACAGAACCAAGTGGTAAATGCTGACCAGAAACAACGACTCTTTATAAGAGAGGGAAGAACTGTAAAAAAAGAAGAATTTGTTGCAATATAATGTTTTTTTATTTATTTTTTTAGTTTTACTATTTTGATTGTTTTACAGAAAACAACTTTCGGCAGTTGACATATTAGCGAAGCCGAACGTAGGCCAGCATTAAGTGCAGGTGATTGAATTCAAACTCAAACCCACCCGGGTCAAGGTTGACCGCTCTGCCGCTAAGCCACCCGGGCCCAAATATTTTTATTAATGGTTTAAATAACACTAAATAAAATGTCTACTTTAATTTAAAATAGTGACTGTGTAATAGAATCTTTGTTCAAATAATTAATAATTTATGTTTTCAGATTGTACTACAGACATTGAATGCAAATCCCCTTTTAAGTTTTTTAAATGCCTACGTTTTACAAAATTTTCTTTAAAGCACACAAATAATAAATGAATACCATTTAATTTTGTTTCTAAGAATTCTTAATATTCAGGTAGGTAAAATTATATAAATAAATAGCGTCAAAATTCCGCTAATGTATTTATAGAATAAATTGTACATTATGTTAAATTTATTTTAAATAAAATTCTTTAAAAAATTTGATTTCTAGTTTTAAAAATATATTTATGCGTATATAACACTTTTAAAAAATTAAAAAATTATCTGTTAGTTTTTACAAATAATTAAACTGTTTAATTTACGCAATAACATAAAGCAATAAAACAGTACAATATACATCACATTTAAACAACATTTTTTACTATAACATTTTTGTTACAAAATAATGACACAAAATATTATTACTAAAAGTGTACCACGTGCTAATTAAAATATGACAGTGTATTAATGTTTGTCTGTATAAAAACAATTTATGTATAAATGTAATAATTGGAAAGATATATTATTTATAATAAATGCCATAAAACTATTTAATTACATTAATTTAATGTTTTCAAATTGTTTTCTACACGTTTACACTATTGACAAAAGTCCATTTTGAGCAATTTTTTCCACCAATCTCCGTGTAAAACCGACCAAATTTTCTATTGTTTTCAACTTAACCAAATATATAAAAACTACATTACATTTTTGCCACAATTAACTTTAATTTGGTTATTTTTTTGACAATGTTTCAAACATTGTAAAACGCAATTTTTATTTTAATGTCCGCGATAATCAATAAATCCCAAAACCGGTACTAAATGCAGGCCCACGTTCGGTTTAGCTAAAATGTCTCCTGCTGAAAAATATTTATTGTAAAACATTTAAAGTAGTAAAATTTTTAAAACGATTTTTATTTATTTAATGGTACATACCAAATGCCTGTTTGTTTAATATTAAATGTACACAATTTCTTAAAGAAAAATTCAAGTGTTGTTACATATTGTTTTCTTTTGTTATTTAAGGCATCTTTCGTTTGACTTAAACTTTACAATTTTTTATTACTCGTAAAACAGTCAACTATACACAGATTTTAATGGTTTTTGTACAATAAAGTAAATGTTTGTAAATTTCTTTTTTGTATTAATTATTAAGCTTCACATGCGTTTTAAACTATTGCTCAACATCAACTATCTTCTCTTCTTAGCACGGACAAATAATATGTTTTTGGTGTTGAACACCATACAATGTTTAATTTTATACATTATTTAAAAGTTTTTACTGCATTTAAAATATTATAAAACGTGTGAATTGCATGACATTTTTAAACATTAAAATTAATTCTAACAATTAGTTAACATTTAGATTATTTAAATAATTTAATTTTTTAATTGAAAAAAACAACATCTACTATAATAAATAATAATATTTAAAATATACAACAAATGCACTTTTATAAATATAAATAAATATATAAAAATCTGTTTTTCTAAAGTTTGTTTATATAAAGATAAAGGATACTTTTTTAATTTTTTATGCTAAAATAAAAAATAGTACAAAACTTGCAGAAATTACATTTTTCTTTTTAAGTTAAATGTAATAAATAAAATATAATTTAAAATGTATTACCAAATAATAGCAAAATGCTCCTTTTCGTTATTTCTCAAATTTTTTAAAGTAATTTGAGTAATTATTTGATACGCTTTTCTTATAATTGGTGACGCAACCGCTTAATTAATTTATTAAAACAGTTACTTATTACTAATATTATTATTTATGGTTATTGGCTTAGGTACTTTAGTAGAAGTAACTTTCAGTACACAAAAAATATGTACAATTATAAAAATACAATAAAATTAGCAGTATGTAACACCAGTCCAAAAATAAATAAATAAATAAAATAAGATTAAATTACATTGGCTAAAGAAACTCAAAATTAACGTATATTCAAAAGTCATGTTTAATATGATATTACTTAAGAAATGTACTATAGTTAATAGTGTGCAAATATAGCATAATATAACATACTTTTAAACATATCTTAGTTATTTTAAGAAAACTTTTGTAGTTATCTACAAATACAAAGTTATAGTGCAATACATTTAGTTACTGCTTTGAAATAATGTGGAAGTAATGTGGAAATACGGATTGCATATTGTCAGTAGGATTATTAAAACCCATGTTAGTGTAAAAACCGAAGTTTTATCAAATTTAATTAGGGTAATAAGAGTAGTACAATAATCTTCAAAACAAGCCTTTGTTTGAACTTATTAATTATTTAGTTTCCAGTAAACATTATGCGTAAAATAATTAAACAATAAAAGTAAGATTAAACGATTAATAAAAAGATTGTTAAAATTATTAATACCAACAGTTTTAAATTAAACATTTTGCCCAAAGCTTTGTTTTAACATATTTTGTATTTAGTTTGAAAACACTTTTGGATATTTATTAAAATCTAATGGTTTATAAAATATATTATATAAATATACAAAACAAACCAATATTTACATTTTTCAAAATTTAATTAAACCATTATTGAAAATACACTAAATTAAAAACCGATTCTGACAACAATAAAAACAAACTTTTACACATAGTTTGCAATAAAAGTGATTTAAAATTGTAAAAAACAATCTGTTTACAATAACTGTAAATAAATCTAATTATAAACAAAACAAAATAGGAAATGAGATGCGATTTTATCGTAAACATATTCAAACCAATAAACATTTAAAAAACACAAAGCTTGAATAAAATTTGAAAGTTACTAGTACACGTGAAATGTTATATATATATATATATATATATATATATATATAGTGGATAAATGGAATACTGTCAAAATCCGTTCGCTTTTGTGATGCTATTTAATTATATTAAACACATCTAATTTGTATTTAAATATTTTTTAAACATTATCTTAGCAGTATAAGTATATGTTTTTTTAAAAAACCAATATTGTAATAAAATGCTAATTTATGTCAAAAACAAGAATATTGACATTTAGAGAAATTGAAAAACAACCAAATTAGTTGCTTAAAAATCATTTATATTATGAAATATGTATACATATATAAAAATAAATAATAAAAGCCATACATTTTCCCAAATTTTTTTATTGACTAGAGCGTTGTTATCAAAATAAAGTTAACTTGTTGAAGTTTAGCATTAAATACACAATGGAATAATGTACCAATTTTAGTGCTACCTTAGAATGTCCATTGTAATAGTAAAGATGATTAGAGCCCCAGACTTGTAATTGGGCAAACATAAGTTTAATCTTTAATAAATACCTATATACTAAAAAATATTTTTCGTTAAACACTTAGACAGTAAAAACTGAACAAATACGATAAAATAAATATATAATTATTCCTTGAAAGTTATCATATTCGACGAATAGTGAACAGTTTATAAAAGAAATCGACAATTGACTAGTCTGTAGGTGTTTTTGCTATTGACTATTGACTTAAATAGATTAAGAATTATATTTCGTTTTTAAACACCAATTGAAATTTGCGCAAAATAAAAACATGTTTCTAAATTTTACCCAAGGCTATGACAATCAATAAATTAAAGAAGTATAATAATAATAATAATAATAATAATCGTTTTTTAGCACCAAACTATATTGTTTTTCATAAATTAATAACGTTATTTACAATTTTAAATAGCCCAAAGGTTGAATTTAAATTCAATTTAAAATTATATATATATATATACATATATATATATATATATATATATATATGTAATAAATTATTACATACTGTAAAAACCAAAAATTAGTTAAAGTATTTTCTAATTTTTAATGTTTAAAAAAAGTTTTATAAATAATATTGTAAATTATTTAATTTTAAAAATGTGCAAATTTATTCATTGCGTTTTTAAGATATAAAATTTGTTTTAAGTGTATATAATTGTTTTATAATAATTTTTTTTTAATTATTAAATGATTTTAATAATAATGTATTAAACACAGTTTGCTAAACATTGTAATTTTATTTTTATGATAATATTAATTACCTTATATTACTAAATGAAGGAGTTAAAAAATTAAAATTTTAACAATAAAACACAATTTTTACTTAACAAATTACCTAGTACCAAGGTTTGTTTTTATAAAAAAGATAGTTTGAAAGACAAAATTTAAAACTACACATTTTACAATACAAGACGTGAGGAAAGGCAATTTACAAGAATACGCTTTTTTGCAAATAGAAACATCAAAAATTACACTAATTTAAAACACTTTACAACTAATGTTAGCTGGTAGACAGAAAAAACATTGATTATATATATATAACTAGTTTATTTGATAAGCTGGTATGTATAACATGAATAGAATTTTAATGCATCCAGATTATATAATTAATCTAAGTTATTACGTTTTAAAATTCTTTGCTTATGAACATTTTGTCAATTAACATTATTATCATTTATTAAATTATTTTCTCGCAGGTAACTATTAAATATTTTTTATATTAAGTGGTATTTATTTTGTAGTAATTTTTTATCGTTTTCTTTTGGCTTGACAGACTTTGTGTAATGATGCTATATTTCATAAATAAACCTCCATCGTTGTTAATTTTTTATATTGTGGCCTAAGTATGCCAATGATTTTGCAAAACTAATTAAATGTTTATTAATAATTACAAATTCAACTACACTATAAGATTAGATAATATTCATTATATCTCATTTTTTGAAAAGTAAACATAATTCAAACTTTTAAACCATTATTGAAGCATCTAAATTGAAAAACTTTAAATAACCATAATTATCACATTCAAAGTGAGATAATAAAATTGCATTTGACCAAAATATTGGGATAGAATAAAAATAATGAATTTAAAACACTTTTTAAGTAATAGTAATGTAAATTATGTAATTATATTTTTAATTAAATAATTAAAAAAACTATATATTTTTTATTAATTTTGCATAAATAATTTATAAATTTGAATTTAAAATATATAAATCTTTACATATTAATATGTAAAATATAAATATTACAAAATTTAGGTTCTTAAAATTTTTAATAATCAAAATAAACTTTATAATTAAAACGTTTTTAACAAAACCTACGGAATTAAAAAATTTTAACAAACAATTAAAAACATTTATTAAAACAAATATTAAGTTTAATAAGCAACAATATTGCATTAAATATATAATAAACAATTTCATTGTTTTAAGTATATTAATATTATTAGTATTTAGTACATTTCTAATTGCGTAATAAAAACATGTATTGCATTCCAACCTACCTTTTTCTTCTTCTTCTTCTTCAGTTTTATTTCCTCATTGATGGAAGGTCACTTTTTTGGTCCGTTTTCTGGGTTTGGTTCTTTATCAAACCAACTTAAAGCATTATGAAAATTATATAGTTTTGGCGTGCATGTTTTACTACCGGATGCCCTTCCTGCCGCAAATCCTCATCCTTTAATCCGGGCTTCGAATTAACTTGATTGATTTATTTCTTATCCTTTTTAGATAAACTGCATTTCAATCCACCTAAGCTCGGTAATTCTCAAAATATATAAACTATTCTGTCGCAATAATAAGACATTTGCTAATTTATCTGCGTTATATAATAACCAAACCTTTAACTTTTGTATTTTTATTATGTTTTATGCTGTAATTAAAGAGCTCTCTGTTATAATTGTACCTTTACCACAACTTTTATTACCGTAAGTTATTTATACTTTACAATTAAATTTAAGTTATTAGTACATATTATTTAATCTAAGTAATTTTGTAATAATTATTTACCAGTGCATTGCTTTAACAGTTCTAGTACAACAGCAAATTAATTTTTAATTATAAAAATGTCTATGTAATTTGTAAAACATTTAAACAACAAGCTAAATTACAATATCTATTAAAGAATATTAATAATAATAATAATAATAGAATTAATAAAAGCCACTGTAATGTATGTTTAGCGTGTTGATTTCTTTTTTTTTTTTATTAATTAAGAAAAGATGTACAATAGTATTTTTTTCAACACTTTCTTTATGCAATTTTATTTTACAAAATACACACAAATAAGAAATTATTTAAAGTTATTACCAATTGTATTAAAATATTTATTTTATATTTAAATGGAGCCAACGCATATATATATATATATATATATATATACATATATATATATATATATATAAATATAATATTTGCACTTAAAACAACAATTATCTGTTTTTCAGTAAAACCTTTTTTCAAAATAATTTTAACTGTAGTATTTTATATATTCAAATTAAATTTAAACAAATCAAACCTTGTGTATAAAAATGTTAAGTGTATAACTTTTATATAACTAATTTTTATTTCACAATTTTTTAAATAATTAAATTTTCTTAAGTTTTGGCCTTGGTTAGTGTATAAAAGTAAAAGTTTTGTTTGTCATTTTTAAAAAACTAATTAAATTATGCGCTAAAAGAAAACACACCTATAAACAATATAATTAAATGTTTTAGTTTTTTGTAAGCATATTACCGCATAATTTTATTACCTAAATTATAAACAGTAAAAATTTTAATTTTAATTTGTTATTGTTTAAACAATGCTGTAGGTGAACATGAATTTGAGTCCGATTACTGGCAATAAATGCGGGTCCTCCTTTAACTCTGCTAAATGTCTACTAGTAAAAAATGTCTTTTGTAAAATATTTAGGTAGTGAAAACCAGATAAATTATATATATATATATAATATATATATATATATATATATATATATATATATATATATATATATATATATATATATAAATATATATATATATAATTGTAACTGTACGCAATTTATTTTTAATAGAATTAATTTAGTATAACTTAGCAGTTAGAGTTTTAATGTTTTTATTAGACGCTTGAAGAGTAAACTCAAATATTGCTAATACATGTATTAATAATTGTATAAACTACTAAAATAACTACTGTTAATTATTTATTTTATATTAGATTTAATTTTTTATAATAATAAAACCATTTAAACAATATAATTCAGTATTATATAATTGCAACTCAGTTATTTTAATGTTCTAAAATTGCACTGAAAATAATAAAGGAAATTTCAGTATACATCCAGTAGTTTTGTGTTTGTAATAAAAATCTATATTATTATTGCTTAATATGCAATAATAAAAATGCTTTACACAAGTGCTTTTTAATGTAAAGCAAACCACTAAAATTGTTAAAATTTGAAACGCTTGTGTACTTACTTATAGATAAAAAGATTGAAGCTCAATTATAGTAAAGTAAAAATTATTCTGTAGTGTTAAATCTTTTTATTTCTTCAATATTTGATTGAAAGCATTTTTTTAAAATAGATATTTAGCAAAATGTTAAATGATAGTCTGCACTTATTATTAGTATTGAGACTCAAACCCATTTATACCCAGTTTTAAAGCTATTAATTTCTACTAATTTCCACTAGTATTAAAAAATAACCAGAATTATTTTTATATTCATTCAATGTTATAGAAACAATTTTTCTAAAATTGTTTAAATGTTACATTTAGATTTATGTATTTAAAAATGTTATTTAAAAACAAATTTAAGCAGATTTAAAATATGTTTATATAAATATTATTAAATAATGTTTTTTATTATTTTTTATAATAAAAATGTACACTATAAATTGGCTTTATATTATTTTTGTGGCACACACACTTAAATAAAAACAATTTTTATTTTGGTATATAATTAGTTCATTATTTTAACTAATACTCAAAATCCCTCGAATGCTTAAATTTTTATAATAATATTTAGAAAAATATAATTTTCAATTGAGGCTATTTGTTATATATTGTTGTTTATATACTCAATAAATAAATAATGTAATATGCCACACCTGTTGCTTTAAAATAATTATGTTATTATTATATAACAACATGTACAAAATATTTACTTAAGGTTTATGTTTTTGATTAAATATTTTATTTAATTATTTTTATTAACACTAATAAATAACTATTTCACATGTTATTATTATTATTATTATTATTATTATTATTATTATTGTTATAAGCTTTAATACCTCATTATAGCTACATTCGGAATATAAATACATACATAACACATAATATGTCACAATAATTATTTCAAAACTTAGAGTGGCTACGTTTTGGGATTTGTATGTATTGTGAAGAGCAAGAGTTTAATTTTTAAAGCATTGGGTTCCCTTTATAATTCCAAATAAAAATATAAGAAGACGTAAACTGTGAGATGAATTCATTTCGTACATTCTTGTCAGTCACAAACATATAACATTTTTATTTTTCAAAATGTGAACTCTTATTTAACTCTATCAAGTGTCACTTTTAAAATATTTTTTAGTTAAATAGAAAAAATAACAACAGTTTTTAAAAGTTATTAGTTGTTTTATGAAAAGTAAAAAATGCATATTTGTGAGATTCGTAAACAATTTATGCAAACAAACATGTGAATAAAACAGTTGTTTATTTGGTTGCTACTGCTTCAATGTTTTCTAGAAAATATTGTTTAGCAACTTGATATTTATTTAAACCAAACAAGAACCTGCATTTAGTACTCAAATTCATGTCTACAGCCATGTTTAAGTTTAACGTTATACCGCTTTCAAATGTACCTTCTAAATGCAATATATAATTCTAATAGTTAATTATTTTTGTTCGCCTGTTTTTAAGTTCCGAAATTTTATTGTTTACATTTTACGTCATTATGCAAACAAACATTTAGAACGTTTTATCCATATACATACAGTAAAACTTATTAAAACTTACACAAAATATTTTTTAAAAGTAGATTTGTGTAAAATTATTATTTTAAAGCATTTAACACGTTTTTTACCACTATTAATTGTACAGCTCCAGTCTGTCCGAGCACAAGTCCAGTTGGGAAAGAAGGGGGATTTGGCGCCCAAAATTAGCAACTTGGCCTCTGTAAACATATGTTGCCAAAGAAACGACAAGGGGATACCGAATCATTAAAACACTGCAAAAAGGTAAATACATAATTTTGATAATTAAAATAAAATTACAATCTTCAATACGCGCAATTTTTAAATCCGAAAATTTAATGTACAACTATATAGAATAATTTTGTTACCCCATTCCTTTACCGACAAAAGGATTTTAAAATAAATAATTAATTATAATAATAATTAATTATATAATAAAATAGATTATTTATTTATTATATTTATTTATAATACAATAAAACTAATAAATTTATTTACGTATACATACAAATGTTAGTGTTGATAATTAACATGTTTTTACAGTAATGTTTATTGAAAAAATGAGTAATTTATTTGTTTTTATTTGCACAATTAATTTAAAATATCATCGATCACTAGTTAAAACTTAATTAAATAAATGTGTACAAACATTTTGATTAAAATAATTTACTTTTATTATTTTTTTAAATAATACATTTCTATTACTAGTTGTTTTTTCTAATATACAAAAATGTCAAAAATATATTTTCTTGTATCAATGTATTACAAACAATAGCATATTGAAAATTTGTTTAAAACAAAGATTGTACAATAGATTATACTTTTGTTATTCACTGAAAACTTAAAAATCCTGTTTTTGCTGCTTCATTAAAGTTGAACAACTACGATGTTTTTCAAAACGAACAAAAATTAAAATAAAATATAAAATAAACCTATTGTAAATTAGGAGCACTGCATACGTTTTAACTCTCGTACATACTATAAACCCTGCTTTTTAAGATTTAAATTAAAAAATTATTATACTAAACAGTAAATTTATTATTTATAGTAAATTTTATATTAACATTAAAATTGTAATTTTTATAGACGTATTTTAATGTAGATTTTTGTAAATCTCAATAATTTATAAATTAAACTGCATCTTTTAATAAATTTGACTGTAATGTCATTTTGATTCTTAATAAATAATACATAAAACTTTACTTCATATATATATATATATATATATATATTAATAAACTTTTTAATTATAAATTTACTTTGTAAACTGCTGTAATTTATATCTAATTAACTGTACTTTGATCAATTGCAAACCAGTAATGATATTTAAAGCGTTAGACCAGAATCTCTTGCTTTATAAAAAAATAACAAAAAACAACGCATAAAAATACAATTTTAAAAAAGAAAATGTACAAAAAATTGTTCAGATTAAAAAACCGAATTTGTCATTATTGTATGGTAGAAATTAAACTAAATTAATCTAAATGGAATATAGAATTTAACCATTTTAACTAGTTAGTCCATTTAATGTTCTATTTTGTGGTTTATGAAACAAAGTCTGTATAATAACATTATTATTTAATTTTACACTAATTAAATAAAATTAAACACTTTTATTACTTTTACAGTTGTCATTATTATTATTATTATTATTATTATTATTATTATTATTATTATTATATTATTAATACCGTTGTAAAACAAAATTTAACTTATTTTAAAAATATTAACTTATGTTTTATTTTATTTTGCAAAAGTCAATTGGGTTAAAAAAGAAATATAATGATTAGATTAATTTGTTAGTTATTCACATATACACACACTAAAAGCAATTTAGTTTAACATTGTAAAAAAACATTCCCATAGATAATTTAAAGAAATAATTACATTTAAATTGCAAATTGCAAAATTGCATTCAATTATTTCATACATTTAAAATTATTTTATTATTATTTTTTAATTATTACAAATGTTTAAATTTTCTATTTATTAATAATAATCTAATTTAATGATAGAAGAATCTTAATTTACATAAATTGTAGAATAAATACAAGAACTAAGTTATGCAAAACTTTAAAAGGTAATAATAATAATAATTTTATTTAAGCAGTTATTCTAAAATACAGAATTATTCCTCTGGTAGCTTTGTAATAAAAAAAGTAATTAACGTATTACAAATAGCAATTATTCCTTTTGCAAAATTCTTTCCAGTATAAAAGTGAACTATTAGAAAGTGGTCAGATTAAAAACATATGCATTTTGTTAATGCTATGTTAGTAACTAAAGGTAGATAAATTACAAATGGAAAACTCCATTTTACGCAATCAAAAGCTAATTATAAACAAATGTTCATTTCTAAATCAATATAATATTTTTCAAATTTTTTTTTCGTTGCTTTTATGCATATTTTGCAATAAAAAGTGTATCAATTATTACAATTGTTTTGCTGCACATTAATTATTTTATTTTAATTGTTTTTATCATTATAATATTGTTTAATCAATCGCTTTTTCTCTCTGTATATTTTTATTAATTGTCATTGTTTTATTGATTATTTATGTTGTGTAGATAAAATATTGGTCAGTGTTTTGTAGTTTTTGCAAAAATATTTCGTTTTATTTTTAACTTTATGTAGGTTGATGTAGTTAAAATGTTTTATTTGTTAATATTTTTATTAGTTGTAATACCATTCAATTAAATAATTTTTTTAATTAGACAAAGTACATCTTGCTTAAATCACAATTTTGTGATACTAATAATCCTAAAAATTTGAGTAATGATTGCAAAGTCTCAATTTTTAATAATGGTGACATTCGTGATTGTTCCTCCTTTATGTTGTGCATCATGGACTAGGTGCCCGTAGGCATCTAAAGCAACAACAGCAGGGTCCGAGTACACAGCGGTATAACTGGGCTTCTGCTGTGGCGGATGGGTACAAGCGTACACCCAGAGTATTTAAAAAGTATCTTAAAGTATACGTATACTATATGTAGCCCTTGGGTTAAGGGAGATAACCCTGACAAAAATCAGGCGACCTTGTCAAACTTTGCAAACAGTGGCGCCGTCACAAGGATGTCGTCTATCAGCCAAGAAATTTTGTTATTCTTCTATGTTTGTTACACTTATCAAGTAGTTAAAATTAATTGTTTTAATATACCGTACAAATATAGAAATAATGGAGAGGTGATTATTTTGATAATTACAAAGAATAAAAAATAATTTTAGCAGACCGGTATTTAGTGATGGCGATAATACTCAAACTCATGTTGGTTGAACGCCTTAGCAACATGTATTACTCCAGAATTAAAAGACTGTTATTATTATTATTATTATTATTATTGTTACAAAACCCTTTTACTTTAAAAAGCATAAAGCAAAAAAATGTTTTTTTATTAAATTGTACTTTATATTTGAAAAGTTAAAATTTTGTACATCAAAGATTAAACTTTGCTGGATTTTACTAAACCCTGTTATTAGAATCATGTTTTCACTTTCTTGCAATAGTTTTCCAGAATGGTTTCTTGTTGTTGTTGTTTTTAATAATCGTTTTTTTAAAGAGGCCAGATGTTCAAAACCTTTTCCTTTGTCAATCGGACTTAGAACCGACTACGGTAGTTTTTAAAATAAACTTTATTATAAATAGAATTAATTGGTTCTTACATTATATTTTTGTTTAAAAAACTTACAATTTTAGCATTAAGCTAATAAACACTTAACATTTATTTATTTACAAATTAATTCTTAATTATTGATAAGTAACATTAACAAATTTGTAGTAAAAAATTACATATCAAGTGTTCAAACGCATTAAATCGTTTTTTTTTCTTATGTATTTCATGTATTGACTAAATGTATTTTGTTTGTTTACCTTAATATGTATGCATTAATCATGTTTTTTTGGTTAAACCAAACAATGTTTGAACAACGATGTAGATAATCTGTAAAAATATAATTTGTTCCTGACCAGTTTGAAATCCATATTTAAAAAAAGAATTTTGAAGTATATGATTAGCATCTGCTTTGTTTTGGTGCATAAAATGAATTGTTGTTAATAAAACAAAATATTATAAAGTTGCATCTCAGTGTATAAATAAAAGTTCAAAACGTTGTGCCTGATGTGATCGAGCACTACAGCGCTCGACTTGAATCTAAGTGTACATATGCTTGATCCTCACTACCGGCACTAAATGCAGGTCTACGTTTTACTTTGCTCAAATGTCCAGTTCTAAAAAAATATTTCTCGTCAAAACATTTTAAATGGTAATAATAAAATTAATAAATAAAGATTTCAGCAAATAGACGTTTAATATTGCCAAATTAGAGTCCGTAACAAGTCTCAAATCTGATTAAGAGGGAAAGACGGTTAGAAAGTAAGATTGGTAACCTAATCTTTTCAGAAAAATTAATATTTTTTTAAAAACAACAAAATAATGCTATTTGGGGAAATTACGGTTGTAACAGGTGTGAACAAAAACGGGAAAAAAGCTTAACAACCTTCAAATGTACGATATTCAAGACCAACAACTTAAAGTCGAACAACCTAGAAACATTATTTTGCTCCATTTTCTTTAGAACGAAAAGGTTTTACAATCCAAATAGTGGATTAGTTTTAAATGGCACTTTGATATGTGTTACCTGAAAAAAACGTTTTTTTAAATTGAATTAAATTTTTATACGTTTAAACAATTGTTGAAAAAACTTTTTAATAAACAACATTTTTGTTTTTATGTTCAACATCCATTTAATTAATTGCCGACAAATTGTATACTAATTAAAATTCACATTTTTAGTAATAACAAAACGTTAGGCTTTTAGCAACAAGTCTGTTCAATGTTTTTTCTAAGATTTCTTACTTGAATAATTGAAAAGACTGTTTTTAGAAAATAATACCAACATTCAATGCATTCAGTGCTAGTAGTGAGACTCGAACCCATGTCCACCCAAATACAATTTTAGCGTTTTAGTTACTTGTTTTACGTCAAAACAATTTAAAATCACATTTGAAAAAATAATTGTGGTCAAAATTAAGTTATTCCTGTTTAATTATTCATTTTTTAAAACTTACATAACGTACAATAACTAAATATTTAATAATTGATTATGTTTATATATTATTTCTAACATTAAATTATAAATAATTATTATTATATATATTTCTTTGTTTATATAATTATTATTATAACTTCAAAATTACGTTAATTTGATAAATGTAACTTATTTGTGACAAATAAACTATAAAACCTATGTAGTTTGTCAGGAGTTACATGACAAATATCTTAGCGAAAATAATCAGTCATTTACGTGTTAAATTAAATCTAAAGGTTAGTAAAAGGTCACATTTTTTTCAATGTTCAGAAAAATATGTTTGATATTTAATTTTATTTATTTTTTTTATTCTAAAAATAATCATTTAAATTATTTTTAAATTATTTGTTAAAATGTTTGTACTGTTAAAAAACAAACAGTTACTTTTTAAACAATTCCATATGATATTAAATTGGTAGATGTAATTTAGAATTTTCTTGTTACATACATTCGAAGTAACAAAAGTAAAAACAAAATTATTTAAAATACTTTAATAACAATTACACTATTTTTTATATTCAAATAAATATGGCCGTGTGTTTTTAACTATTCATAAATTAAACTTTGCAACTTAAATCGTTTTTTTTACAACTTTCTATGCTAGTAAAAAATAAAAAATAATTAATTTGTAATATTTTAAATGGTTTGTGATTCCGGTATTTTATAATTATTGTAAAAATATAACAAAAATTTAATGTTATATGGTTTGAGATATTTATAAAACGTTTCCCACAACTATGTTACTGAAATCTGTTTTTATGTTACATACTGCTAATTGTATTGTATTTTTATAATTGTACTTATTTTTTGTGTGCTGAAAGCTACTTTTACTGAAGTATCTAAGCAAATAACCACAATAATAATAATAATAATAATAATAATAATAATTTTTTGCAATTATTGTATTACCCTAATTTTTATTGGTTTCTGGCATTCGTTGCTTAAATGGCGTAATAATATTGCAAATAATCAAATTATTTATAAAACAGGCTTTTGTCTACTGTGTGACAACATTACAATTTATCAACAATTGTTTATTCGAAACGTCTTAAATACTAACATAAATGGGTTTTTTAATACTTTAAAATGTTAAAACAGCTTCGTAAACTTAAAAAAACTTGGTTATAAACAACAATAACATTTATATGGAATCATCTTGTTTTCTGACACTATACAGATAGTGACAAAAGTGACTCTTATATTAGCCTACTATAATATTTAAATATATTTAGCACTTGTTACGTATCTTAGAAATATCTAACACTCATTAATAAATGCTTTGCTAATGTATATATATATATGTATATATATATATATATATATGTATATATATATATATATATATGTATATATATATATATATATATATATATATATAAAACGTTTCCAATACAATACGCAAAACATTCGGTTTAGCAGTAAAGCACAATAGCACCAATATGAAAACTTAAAAACGAATTTAGATAATTGGTTTAAAAAATAGTTTTATGTACTAAAATACATAAATATACAAAATA
The DNA here is from genome assembly GCA_025895645.1 of Cardicola forsteri. NCBI lineage: Eukaryota > Metazoa > Platyhelminthes > Trematoda > Strigeidida > Aporocotylidae > Cardicola > Cardicola forsteri. The sequence goes on from JAKXYG010001440.1 coordinate 1,462,994, forward strand.
AAGGTAACAAACTTAATCATGTCAGTAATTTAAATAGTATCCACGCTTTTGTTCAATTTCTGCCAGCTGCTTTGGGTAGGAATCTATCAACGTAACAATATAGTGTTTCAAAATGCGGTTTTTTACGGCATGATTAATTTTCGCTTCTAATGATACGTCAGTTTCCATGCAGTTCACAACAAGTTTTAAAATACTAAAAACTTTTTCAATTACATTGAGGTCTGGACTGTATGGAGAAAGTTGAATAAAAGTAACCTTTTGTGGTCGTATAGTAAATTGTAAGTAATATTAAAATACACATTACCATTTGTGAAGTATGCACAGGGGCATTATCTTGAATAATTGTTAAGTGTCCTGTAGCATTTCTGGACAGCTCACTATGAAACAATTCTCTGAATATTTGTACAAATTCTGCGCTGTTCAAATTGTCACTAATACGCATCCATTTTGGAGATTAATTGGACTTAATTACTAAATATCCTTTGACACATGAAGGATGTACAACTTTTATAGCAGTACAAGTGTGGTTGAGTGAGAAATTTGGACTATAAATAACCTTTGAATGTTCAGTCCATGGTTCGTAGGATACAGCACATTCATCTGTGAAGTATATTGATCTCCAAAATGTCGATGGATAATGTTTGTACTATTTGGCAAACTCTACTCGTTGTAATCTATGGGCACGACTAAGAAAGGTTTCTTAACAGCTGCTTTAAAAATGAAACCTTCATATTTCATCCTCCTTCTTACAATTGAATATAAAAAATCTTATAATTATTAATTTTTTATTTGTTTTATATTCATTGTTTTGTTTTTTAAGCTGCATAATTATAAATTGATCATCTTGTTTGTTTGTTGAACGTTTATACGCAGTTGAAACATCTACTTTTATGCATTCGGTAATTATTTTTACTTTTATTCCCCTTTTATAAAACTTTTGAACTAATTCATAATTATGGGAAAACAAATAACGACACGGAGCTGCTTTAACCATAAATAATAAATGCGCGGAAATAAGAAGCCTTTTATCAAAATTACAAATTTTGAAAAGGAAAATAAAAATTAACTTTGTGCTTAAATTATTCAAATAATTTTATAATTTTTTGGGAAAACATTTGTTTTAAAATTGTTTATGTTAAAATACATTTTAAATAAATTAGTTATTGACTATTTAAAAATATAGTGCATATTTGTAAATATATGTATAAACAGTTATTTTATGTTAAAAATTATTTTACAAAATAAAAAATTATATAAAATTAAGATATTTTTTAAATAATTATTTTTGTAAATAAATTACATATTTTAATATTTAATTAATTTTAACTAGAAAAAGTTAAAGTTTAGGCATCGCATTACCAGCGTACGTATCAAAGTCATACATTTTTTTAAATGTAGCCTATCAATCAAATCTTTATAATGTGTAAAAAAATTTGATATTTTAAAAACATACAATAATTTATTTTAAAAACAAAAGTATTTTAAAAATTAATTAGAATGAGATACATTGCCTACTGCAAAATGAAAATTATTATTATTACTATTATTATTATTATTATTATTATTATTATTATTATTATTTATTTATTTATTTATTTATTTATTTATTTATAGTACTTTAAATATTTTACGAAAAACATTTTTTAGTAATGGACATTTTAACGAACTAAAATGTAGGCCCACATTTAGTAATGGTGGTAGAATCCGAACTCATACCTATCCAGGTTCAAGTCAAGCAATGTATTGCCAAACTGCCTTATTATTATTACTACTTTATTATTGTTACTATTGTTAATAATAATATTATTAATATTATAGTAATAATATTTTGTGTTATAAAAAAGCATGGCTATCCCCTGAATTATTAACTTTGGACAATTGGTGATGTCTGCTTTATATATATGTACATATTTCATAATATAATTTATTTTTAAGCAAATAACGTAGTAGTTTTTTCATGTTGTCGAAATGTGTAAATTCTGGCTTTTTGGTCTAAGCGTAAATTTGATAATGCTATTTGTAAAAAGGAAATATTTTTAGTGTTTTGAATATTGGTATTGCTAATGTGATGTTTAATGCTTATTTTAGTAAAATGTTGATGTACCTAATATGCTTAAGTGATGTAAGGAAAGTCAATCAATTTCAATGTGCTAATTTTGACTGCTCCCATGTTAGCCCCTGTATAAGTGTTAAAATCCTTGAAACTGTTTATATATATAACAATTTTTTATTTTACTAATGTGAAGGTTGAACTTGTGCATACGTAATGAAACAAAAGTTTTTAATATATTTATTACTTAAACATTATATATATATATATATATATATATAATTAAATTGTAAAAGTTTTAAACACGTGCCACTTTTTGCTTATCTTACTAGTATATATTTTAAAACTATATGTTAAAAAACATTATATAAAAAATTACGTCTTATTAATAATATTCATTAATCTTTACCTTAGCAATAAACAATATTACTACCATATATAAAACCTTTATAAAGAACTATGTAATTTAATTGCTTTTAGTAATTTTTATTGCGAAAAATACGTAAAAGTATATTAAATAAATATTACAAAATAGAGTAATAAATAACCAATTAACTGTATAACATGACATTATATGTTTTAATGTAAGCACTTATTTTGAAAGTATATATTAGTTTATTTTTAATTTGCAATAGCATACATTTTTAATCAATTAATTATATAATAATAATTATTATAAATAAATTATAATCTTAAACTTAAAATAATAATTAAGCTCTTGGGGTTTTACAACCAGTATTCTTTGCTGTACCAAATTAAGAAAGTGGTTTACACAAAACAATTGTATAATGTGTGTAAAAAAACGTTTTTAGCATCCATTATCTACTGTATAAAATAAATTCATTTTATACATTTTACATTTTCTAATATTATTGTTTGGAATTAGTAGCTAAACAGCGGTACTTTAATAATAAATTAATCACAAAAGTAAATATAAACGTTTGTTTATTTTTTAAAACTTGTATTTGGTTATTATCGTCTAAATGCTTTAACGAGAAACATATTTTTAAGCAGGTAAACATTGAGCAAAAAAAAAGGGGCCCGCATTTAGTGTCGGTAGTGATATTTAAACCCATGCCTTTCTATGTTTGAGTTTAGCGCTGTAATACTAGACTACCCTTGTAAACTTGTGTGCTTATATTGTTAAAAACATTATAGTAAATGTTTATGTAAATATATATATATATAAATTTTATACTGACTATTTAACAAAAACAGTGCGTAAAGTATTACTTAAAATTTTAATAAATGCATAAAAATAGTTAAATAAACAAAAACGGGAATGGGTTGAAATCGCATTACCACGTTCTGCTGAAAAATGTTTTTCGTAAAACATTCAAAGTAGTTAAATAATAAAAATAAATAAAATACGTTATATAAAAGTGAATACTTTAAAACATGAGCCTTTTACGATAACTTTATAAATTCCGTATCATGTAAATTATTCTGTTTTAATTAAATTGTAAAAATAAACATAAAACAAATTTTAATTTAATTTTTGTATGTTTGTTTGAACTGTTTGAAACAAGTGTTGCAACTGCTGAATACATAACTTAGTCCATAAATGGGTATTAAGTAATGTTTCTTATTTATATAATTTTTAGGGATTGTTCCACACCGTAGTAAATTTTTGTAAATTTCTTTTTATGTTAGATTGCTACAATGTAGTGTTGTAAATCCTATGCTTCAATTCTCTTCTTTCCTTAACACTAGTAAAATTGGCCACGTCAAAAGTATAGCAATATTTACCAAAATTATTTTATTTTAAAAACTTATACTACTAATAACCTACTATTACAATTTATAATATCTATATTTACTATTAAACTGCTAGTAAAAGTTACCAATGTTATGTAGATACACTTTGGGTCGATAATTTGAGTTAAAAAGTTTTTATAATATCTTTTTTATAACATTGCTTAATTTTAAACATTTTATGCAAAATCAAATTTACATAAATATATACGCAAATAAAACTTTGTAATTTCATTGTTTCTTTGTTTATCATCATTCTAAGAATTGACAGTTAGAAATTTCTTCTTATTTTTAACAATCAATTATTTATATATTCCAGTTATATATATATATATATATATATATATATATTTGTAAAAAATTAAATCTTTGATTGGCAATATATTTTTAACAAATTCTGGCATAATATTGAAATATTTAAAAAGTGTAAACAATACTAGGACAACCAATAATAATAGAAAAGATTGTCATTGCAATATTTATTATACTGTTAAAAACGTTTATATTATAAAACATATTTAATGATAAGTTAGTAAACGCAATAAATTTTCTATTGTTGGTAAATCACTAATATTAATAAATGTGTTTTACGACAATTTAAACTTATTTAATTCAATAAATTTGGTTAAGTTTATTTATAACTATATTAACATAAATTCGTTGTTAAACGGAATGTTGATTGTCTAATTAGTTTTTAAATTAATGATTACAGCATGTGTATTTTAAATGTAATGCATTATTCAACTGAAAATAACTTTCAAAATATCGACGTATTGGAAGATTTTATTTATTTTAATTATATTTTGTTATTGCTATTTTGGAAAATATTGTGTTTATAAACAACATAGCATATAATAAACACATATTTTGTACAATTGAAAATGTTTTTACATTTTTAATTTAAAACATTCATTTTTAGTTTGATGTGTAAATAATAATATTCGCTAAAAATTTTATTTGTTGTTTCTTTAATAACTCAATTATATATTTATAGCCTTTAATATAAAGTTTTTTATTCATTTAAAAATTGGTTTTTGCAACTTAATTACTTAAACAACTAAATTAATTAAATTAATTTTTTTAAAGTTAATAATTTATGAATAATGTTTTTTAATTAATGCGTAATTTTCTAACATAAGTTTAAACTTTTATTTGTTATAGAATAAATTTTGTTTAAATTAATTTAGAACTAATTTGAATTAAATTTAAAATATAACAAACAAACCAATTACAGTAGATGCAAAGAATGTTGCCAGTAACACGTAAACTTTTCCATTTTTTTTTAATTCTAAGCAAACGGTATTTTTGACAAAGTAAATATTGTACAGTAAGTACACTTTTGTAAAAATAAATGTTGTACAGGATATTTTTTAAATCAAATAAAGTAAAAATGTATAGTTTAGCATGCCTTGTTTTTAAGTTCTTTTACAACTTAACCATTACCAAATAACTCACTTTATTGATGTGCTTACATATTTACACATTTATTAACGTAAGATTTAATACATCAATAGAGGTGCATTCGGTATACATGTATACATACATAACATATAATTAGTGCTATCAAACAAAACAATACATAATAAAAGTACAAATTAATTAATTTATGTAATAATCAAGTGACATAAGATTATCATCAATGTATTTGTTTAGCCAGGATTCTTGAATTACTAAAAAAACTGTTAACATAAATTTTCGCATTAATTAGTAAACGCAAATTATCAGTTTTATTAACAATAGATCTTGCATTGAAGGATAATATTGGTGGCAATGACATATTCTCTGGTAAAGTCGATTTTAAAGCACGTTGAAAACAACCATAATTATATTTTCTTTAACGTTTAAAATATTAATCCTTAAATATATTTTTAAAAACCGTATTAGGTACAAAAGAAAAATTAATTCTACTATTAGTTTTTAATGAATCTGTCAAAACGATTTCACATATTATATTGCACCAAAAAAATAGAAAATAAATATATAAATATAGTTAAAATTATGTTTATATAATTCTTAAATATATTTTATATTATATATTTATTTATTTTATAAATTATTTTATTATATATTTTATATTATTATTATTATTATTATTATTTTACTACTTTAAATGCTTTACGAAAAACATTTTTCAGTAGTGAACATTATAGTGAAAACGAACGTGGGCCCTCATTTAGTGCCGGTGGTAGAGATTGAACCTAGGTTTGATTCCAGCGCCGTATCGCTAGAAAATTACAAATGCCAAATATTTATTTTAAAAGAACAATTATTTTATTTTTAAATGCTTTAGTATAGAGTGATAATTATCCCGAAAATTCGAGTAATACATATCAAGTCTCAATTTACAATAATAATAATATTCTTCTATGTAGTGCATCCTAGACCCCAACTAGCACTGTGAAGAACTGAATGTATAGTGGTACAAATAGACCTTTTTTAAATGCAAGCAGATACTAATAAAAAAGTATACACATAATTTTTGTAAATTAAATAATAAATAATAATACTCAAAATACGTCTGTATAAAATTACGCTACAACTATATATTTAAAGATAATAATATGTTTACGTTATATATATATATATATATATATATATATATAAATATATATACAGTATGATAGGTTTTATTTATAATATTTTTGCCTGTTGTGTAAAAGTGTTAAATTTATACTTATTAACGTAATCGTGATTATATATATGCTTATAAAGTCTCAATTTTTAATGATAATGGTATTCCTGACTGTTCTTCTTCCCTGTTGTGCATCATTCACTGATTGTCAACAGGTATCTAGACTAATAACAACAGTATAACTGGACTTTCACTAAGTTCTCGCTTAGTGAATAGGTGCCAGCATACACCCAATATGCTTTAAATGTATTTCAAGGTAACTATTTACCATATGTAGACGATTAGACTTGTGGATCCGTCAACCGGCGTCAACTCTAAAAAAGATTACCTCGTCAATTTCTGTAAAAATTGGCGCCGTCACAAGAAAGCGGTCTTTTAGCTAAAACACCTGATTTATTCCTCCAAGTTCAATTAGCATCCAACAACCTTTTGGCATAGAAACTTGAAAAGTCATTCATGCCGGGGTGGTCTAGCGGTACAACTCTCGATTCGGACCTGGGTGGGCATGGGTTCGAATCCTAACACCGGCACTAAAAATGTGGGCCTACGTTCCGCTTCACTACAATGTCCAATGCTGAAAGATATTTCACGTTAAATATTTAAAGTAGCAAACATAAATAAATAGTAAATTTGGAATTAATAAAGAAATGGATTTGCCATCAATTTGTGTTACGTTTATAGTAGATAAACCAGCTGCAGTCAATGTCAATGCAGTATAATTTATTTGCTTTTTTGTAACACTATTTAATTATGTAACACACATCTAAGTTAAACTAAAACATTCTTTAAACATTATTTTGGCAGTATAAGTAAAAATTTTATATAAAGTAATGTTATACTAATATCATTATAAAATTCCAATTTAAGTCAAAAACTAGAATATTGACAGTTCAAAAAATATTTTAAACAAGTAAATTAGTTGCTTAAAAATAATTTGTATAAAATATGTATGCATATATAAAAATAGATAATGAAATTTTATATATTTTTAATAATTTAGCTAATATTGATTACTTTCTAAAATTTTCTAAATACGTATTTTAACCCAATGTTGTAGAATTTGATCTTGCATTACATTAATTTTCATAACTGAACATTTTTATTTCTCAAATTATTTACGTTATATTTTTAAATGATTTTTAAAAAGTTCAATTTTATTAAGGTATGTATTGGTTGGAAGCAATTGTATGAATGTAACGTTTGTTTTGGTCAATGATTTTGCTCTTTATATAACTAAAAACACATTAATTTCAAAAGTATAATAAAAATTATCTTATCATTTTTAAATATAAACAAGAACACTGTTTTTATTCAATGTTCAAAAGCATCACGTTAAAATCCAACATTTAAAATATAAAATAGGAGATTTTACAAATTTTATTGCTACCTAATATCGTAAAAGTAGATTTTGTCATATAGAAATTTACATTTAAAAATGGACATTTAATATTTTAGTTGGAAAATCTTTTTCCTTTATTTTAGTATCCCTATGTTTTATTATAGTTCATAAAAAAATATTTTATTTAATGTAGCAGACTATAATAAACTCAAATTATGATGTAAAAATATTATAAAATAACGCTTGCTTTAACCTGTTTGATAACGCACGAATTAATTATAAATTTATACACCAATCACATTTTTAGCTAACCTATTTAACATTAAAACTTTATTAAAATTTTGTAGACTAATTTAATTACAAATTCTTAAACAAGACTTACAATATGAGTTTCTCAACAGTGTTTCAGCAGTGTAGAACAAACTGTATTTTTTAGTTAATCTCATATGTGAAATTTTGAAAGAAATTGAAACACACATTGTTTTAATTTGGTTTTGTGTTATTGTTTAAAAATTAATCAATTTATAAAGGAATTTTTTATTAAGTAAAATTTTTAATTTACCTTTAAACTGTAAGTGCCTATTAAATAAACAATTTTTACATCTTAGAAATGTATAATAAATGTATAATAAATTTACTAAGTTTTCATGTTAACCAGGAGCACTGTACAGCTGTTTCATCCTTATTTACATCTACCAAAGAAAATGATATATATATATATATATACGTGATTTATTCATGTTAGCAAACTTATCAAAAATACATTTTAAAAGACAATAAGCAGATTATATAACCAAAATATGTATTAAAAAGTTTTATTTTCACATAGTACTTGTTAGTAATCAAACGTAAATTAAGCAAATAAGACTGTTATTTTTAACAACCTGCTTTTGATTAAATTCAACAATATCTGACGTGAATTTACTCTTTATATACTCACTAATAATATTGTGTATCATTATTTACTAAATAATTCATTCTGCATACATGTGCTCCAATTGTCAGAATCACCAATGAATTAAGGCTACATGTGAACCGTTTATAAAGTAACCCCTCTACACTAGACTATATAGACAACTTAATCAATAACATTGCCAAATGATCAAATGAAGATAAATCTTTTGTTGGTTGCTTATTTATAAAAGTTTGCGTTTAATATTATTTTCAAAAACGTATCAACAAAAAATTTTCACAAATGGTTATTACATTTTTTTCTTACTCTGTAATATGGTGTATTCAAGTGTTCAATGCATTACAATTAATTACCGAACAATCTCGCTCTAAAACTCCTACATCAACAATACTGTTCTCTACATCCATTTTTGCAGCAGTTTGCGGAAATTGGACACTCTTATTGTTTCTTTAATAATATTTATTTTTCAAAGGTTAAGCTGCTAACTTACATTGAAATATGCAATAATTATATTTTTACAAATTAAATTAGTACCAAAATTCAAACATTGGTAGTATTTTTTATTTACTGTTAAATCAACAGTATTTAATGCAATTTCTTAAAGCAGTAGGTATTAAACTGCAATGGAGAATATTAACTATGTAAAAAATGTATTATTCTAATAGACTGGTACTCAAAACGACTAAAAAATTAATGTAGGTTTTCTAAATTTCAACAATTATTGGTAGTTTCACTGTTGAAAATAAATACAATGGTTAAATGAACATTGCTAAACTATCATTTAAGGAATGTAAGTAACTTGCCACATATGACTCCATAAGACAAACAGCAGACCTTAAATGCTTCCAAGTATCGCAGTGTGTAAATACTGACCAATAAAGCTAAACGTCCACAATACCCATCCAGATGGAATAGCCCAACCATTATTGGGATAGAACGGAAGACCGAGTGACCAACGAACAATTTCAGCAAACATTATAGCACGTAAACCTAGTCCTTTTGTTTATACTAAGAACCCCCTGTCCAAATAAATTACTTAATTGAGCATCAAATCACTTACCGCTTGTAGTTAATAGAGACCGTTTGAGGAGTTTGATTTGGGATGTAATTAACATTTAAAATAAGCATACCTCAAGTGTCGTTGATTAAAAGAGCGTTGTAAAAGTTGACGTTTTGCAGGTTTTTCGGTAATTTGGAACTACCCTGGGCGATAATAACCGGTGGGTGATGTTTATCCACAACGATGCTAATAATTATTGTAAATTCCATCATTCAACAAAATAACAAAAATCTCTAATAAAATTTTATTTATTCAATTACATTGATTTTTAAAAAAATAGATTCAAATCGATCAAAATGGCGTCATTTTCACTGCCCGAAACCGTCAAACAGCCATTTTCATTGACAACTTTGGATGTGGATCGTAACCAATCAGTTTAAAGTCTTCAAATTTAAAATCCTCAATATTCTCCACTTGACGAAGTATTTCCAATTTGGGAAAAGGTCTAGGCTCACGTTTCACCTATACAGTTGAACCAAACAAATGAAAAATAATACAAGTTTATATATCAATAACCCGCTACTAAATTTACCATCAATTGCACTATATTGATTAATCAACCAATTAGAATAGAAATTTGTATTACTTTTTTTATCCAAAATAAACATGCATGAATAATTACATATGCAATATTTTGTTCCATAAGCAATGCTTCAGGGTAGACATATTTTAAATAAGGCTTTCAATAATTATTGTGATCATTTTTAAAATGGACATTAATCTTTTTATAAATCTTTCACTCTTTTCAATATAGCTTGATTTGTAATATTGATAAACTTTAAAAATAATAATAGAAATTATAATTAGTCTATCATTTATCCTAAACGAATGTTTTGAATAAGATAAAGTTGTATAAAACTAACTATGCCACTAATTATATATATATATATATATATATATATATATATATATATATATATATATATATATATATATATATATATATTAAAACCGTAATATTGTTACGTTGTTTAATCCTAAACAGAGAGCAGTATTTAGAGGATTCAAACTATAGACCTCTTAATTTTATATTAATACTAAATATGGTAATGTACTCTTCTGATTTAAAGAGCACTTTCATTTTCTGATAATTGATTCATTTCACCAATGATTTATTCCAACCGGCCAAGTAAAGTTAAAAATATGTTGTCAAATATTGAACTTCCTTTCAACTTTCACTTAACCTCATTATCAAAATCGTGTTTCTACTTCTTTGCGGTTATTTACCGGAATAGCAACTATTTGTTTTATGGGATGCTGATGATCCTGAGAATTTGAGTAATCCTTACAAAGTTTCAATTTCCAATGATTGTGATATTCCTGACTATTCGTCCTCCACTTGGGGCATCCTGGACTAGGTGCCCATAGGCATCTAGACTAATAACAGCATGAACCAAATGCACGCCAGCATAACCGGGCTATCACTGGACTCCTCGCTCAGTGAATGGGTGCTAATATGCATCCTGTGAACACTGGTGTAGTCGCAAAAAAGCAGTTTTCTAATCAAGAAACTTAATTTATCCCAATACCCCCAAGTTCAACTGGCAAACGACAACCTTTTATCATTAGAGTTCGACATGTTATGCAAACTTGGAACTAATGAAGATGTGTATCAATCACCAACTCTTGACTCCATTTAATTTGATTTTGTTTCATCAGTAGTAATACATAGTTTTCACAAATGTAAAGATTATAATCTTGTATTCAGATACAATAGTTGTTATAAGATAGGAAGGTTCTTAGAGTATGTTTATAAATCTTATTCCTCAATGCTGATTACTCTATCAAATTTGTGCCTCAATCATTTAAATTACCGTACTAACAATAAAAGATAATAATATCCAAAACGTTTACTCACTTGTTCAGACAGGGCATCTCGGTGATTGGAATAAATATGAGCATCACCCATTGTATGAATAAAATCACCAGGTTTTAAACCTGTCACGTGAGCTATCATGTAGGTTAATAAAGCATAGCTGGCAATGTTGAATGGCACGCCAAGACCCTAAATAGTAACAAAAAAAGATTAACCTTTTGCTATGCATTTATATATTGCAAATTTAATATATATAAAATTCAATCATCAAAAAATCTACTAAAATTATGCACTTCAATAAACAGAAATACATTTTAACGGTAAAAAACAGTACAGTTATATCTTAAATATTTTATCTGTAATATGTATTCAACTAGTCTAAAAATAAAATAATAATAATACCTGAATATAGATGATTAAAAATTGTCGACACTTTATGGGATCCAAATAATCTTGAGGACTTTAATAATGCTTATAGTCTCAATTTCTAATTATGGTGATATTCCTGACTGTTCCCTCTCCATGTGGTGCATCCTAGACTAGATGCTCGTAGACATCTAGAGTAATAACAGCAGGGGCCGAGGCATAGTAGTATAACTAAGCCTCCGTTTCGGGTAGTGAGTGCAAGCATACACCAAGGATACTTAAAAATATCCTAATATAAATGTATACTATATATAGCTTTCGGGCTAAGGAAAATAACCCTAACAAAAACTCAGGTGGCCTTGCCAATCTTTACAAACAATGGCGTCGTCACAAGGATGCCGTCTATTAGCAAGAAACTTCGTTATTCTTCTACATTTGTTTCACTTATCAAGCCATTGAAGTCGATCGTTTAATATGCCTTACAAATATAGAAATAATAAAAGTGACTACATCACCAATCAAATGTATGACAACAGAACAATAAAAGTTAGTGACAAAGCCACATCTTCATTAATTCCAAATTCACATAGCATTTCAAACAATCCTTTCCATTGTTCACGATTTTCGGAGACGTCCATCGACTTAGCCATTGTTTCTAAGATAAAGTCCCGGTCAATATAGTGTTAAGATCGTCCCAAACAGCATCCATCCAAGTACGTTTCTGACCACCTTTCCTCTTCTTCCAATCGGCATGTGGACAAGCCAAGGTTACGATAGGTGAGGCTGCATCAAGATTTCTACGAAAAAGGTGTCCAAACCAACGTAATTTTTGTTGTCGCGATACCAATGAAGAAAGATCGTGAAATTGGAGATCATCTCGAATTTGACGGTTGCTGATCTTCTTCGTCTATTCCCCTGATACGGAGGTTGCAAAATGGGTTGTGCCAAATATATCTAAGAAATTTTGCTTCAAATTTGTCAAGCTTCTTGATCTCTTACTCTGTAAGAGTCCACCTTTCAGCTGCGTATAGAAGTACTGTGCGAACAAATGAAGAGCAAATGTTCATCTTTGTGTTTGGATTGATGGATTTTCGTTTCCATAATGGAATGGCAAGTATTCCAAAAGCAGCAGCAGCCAAACCGATTTACTTCATTAGATAAACCACCGTTAGAAGTAATTGAAGAGCCCAGATACGTAAATAGCCTTACATTGTGGAGCACATCATTTAATACAATCCTAGCGTTCGGATCTTGAGACGACATAACTGATATTTTTGGGTTGATCTTCAGACCATATTAACCATAAACTTTCACAAGGAAATCCAATGCATGCTGCAGCTGAACTTCGTTCTCACCTAAAAGTACAGCATCATCAGCGTATTCTAAGTCAGTAATGGCTATAGTACCAACATACACACCCTTTATTTGTACGGAGATCTTGACAAATATAGCATCAAATGAATGAATGAAATAAATTTAACGGCACAGTAAATAACATTTAAAAAATATTTCAATAACAAAAAACATGCCATATCAGCCGATCGTTGGTACAACTGACACGACAGTTCATCATTAGCCACAAAAAATTGAACTAAACAATGACAAGGAGGCAGTGCCATTTTCTTCAGATCTACAACAACCAAATACATGAATACATTTTAGAAATACTAAGCTCTAGTAATAACAAATCATAGTTAAACAATACTAAGTAGTATAAGAAACATCGACATTTCTGGTTCACAATAAATTCAATCTTGTTACTAACGCAATTTTAATGAAGTTATCAACTGAAAGAAAAGATCTGTAAGTCTACTATTAAAAAACTAAAGAAAACTTTGTAGTAACGCTTACTTCTTTAATTTAAACCCACAATATAGGCATTACTTTCTAATGTTATTACAGTTTCCATATATTATCCAAAAACGTCAGTCAATCATTAAAATACAAAAGTTATGTACAAAGATAATTTAAATATAAAAATAACAAACACTTACCTCTTACGTTCCATGCAACTATCATGATTCGCCTGTCCCACGGCCGCTCACGAATAAGTCTGATCACATCAACCAATTGATCAACACCCTGGTCAGTATAATCGGTCTTAAAATCTACATAATCTGCACCACTGTGACGCCATTGAAAACCATAAACAGGTCCAAGATCCCCTGAAAGCAAATATTCATTCAAAAATTATTCATCAAAAAATTAAGATTATGGTGTAAACTACGCAGATTTTCCCTAAAAAATTGACTCGGTATGTAAATACATCGGATAAATCGTGATACCACAAAACGTAAATTCAAATGTAATATTTTATAAAGATCATTAATAATTTTTAAAGTTTAAAGTATTTAACTTAAAAATATCAGTGAGTTCTAGTCTTATTGCCATCACTAAATACGGCTTCGATCATTTGGCTTCGCTAAATATCTGCACACTAAAAAGTGTTTTCTGTAAACCATTCAAGCAGTAAAAACCCAATTTAAAAAAAAATTAATTAGAATGGCAATTAATTCAGTGTACAGCTTTAAATCTAAAATCATAATTTAAGCACTAATTTTCCTGTTTTTATTTCTGAAAAAATGAAAATGAAATTTTCATGTTTAAATACTACTAACCCACTTCACGATCCACAAAACCCAAACTATCCAAAAACTCGCGTGAAGAATTTGCATCCCAAAAATGAACCTTCTTTTCGGCCAATTCCAACGAGTTTGTTGAACCACGAACAAACCACAAAAGTTCTTCTACAATACCTCTAAAAAAAACCTAAAACCAAAAGATTTTCCTAAATATTCTGTAAAAACTATATAAAAACAATACCAAAGTTGTAATAAAATAAAACATTTTCTTCAATTAATAACTTTACTAAATTTGTTATAGTTAATATAATGTAAAAGGCTGCTAAAATTCAAGTCATTAACCTGATCAAAGTATTCAAAATAAACGTTAATCTAAACCAAATAAGTGGAAACTATAGCCATACTTGCTTCGTTGTTAACAAAGGAAATTTTGAATTACGAAGATCAAAACGTATTTGTGGTCCAAAAATGGCATAAGTTCCTGTATTTGTGCGATCCATACGTTCTACACCATTGTTTAATATATATTTTAATAAATTAAGGTATCCATTTTCCCCACAAATGTGTTCTGGAAAATAACTGGGTAATACTGATAACTCTTTCGTATCAATAAAACTAAAATTATAAAAAAAAATTAACAGGCATAATCGTAAATAATAGGAATGTATAATAATAACAAACTGACACCGTTGTAAATTTTTAAGTACTCTTACACAATTAAACAACAAGACTATATTTAAAGTTAAACTACCCAGAATATAGAGATCTGTTATAAGTATTTTTTAACAGTAAACAAACGGTGCATGCAAATGAAGTGAAAATGGAAATTAAGTTGTATTTTAACGTTTTAAGACGACCTACGTTCAACTGTGAATGGAAGTAGTAAAAATAGGTATGCTGTTCTTCTTGCAACCTCTCTCATGAAACTAACACTACAGTCATTTCATTCATGTTATTATTGCGGGTTACAAGTTGGTACACAAATTCCGTAGATATAATAAACTTGTACTCTCTACTTTTAATTATTTTTTACTGAGTTCTATTTTTAGATCTTTTTATTTATCTATTACATCCCTTAATCATACTCTCCGCCAATTTTTTTTAATGCCTTCAAATAGATTAAAAGCCAAAACTTCAAATATTTTATTTCCTATATAGCTCGTGTATTATTCTGATCCTGGACACTCACGAGGTAACACGTGCTCCATATACATTAATCAATAATCTATAAATTATATATATATATATATATATATATATATATATATATATATATATATATATATATATATAATTAGGAATATTTTTAAAACTTTAAAAAAAAACAACCGATCTACAGCAGGCATCCTCAAATTAGCTAGACTAAAACACTAAAGAAAAACAGTTATTTTTAATTTTTTTTTAATTATATACAAAATATTTTTTTAATAGCGTTTATATGTTTTTTTTCTGTTAATTAAGAACCAAAAAATATTTGTTTTTCTCTTGCAAAATATTTTACAATATTAATGCATTTTTAATGTTTAATTTTTGATTTAATTTTTCTAATTAAATGGCATTCAATTTTTGTGAGTTGTGATTTAAATAATCATGTTGAATTAATTTTTTTGTTTTATATTAAAACTTATATAAAATAAAATAAAAATGCACAAATAACAACCAGCTATATTTGTTTATCGAAACTATTATATGTAATAGGCAATTATACATTTACGAATTCATTAAAAAAAAATAATCTTTATAATACATTATTTAGCATTTTAAAAATTTACAATTGATAAAACATGTTTTGTAAAAAAAAGCTTTTTTTATAAGAATGATGACTGTTTACAATATTTAACCTGAAATTATTTTGCAATGCAAAATTTATATTTTTAAAAATTTTTAATATATTTACTAAATTCATTAATGAAAAGTTATTATTTTTAAACTATTATTTCTTTGAAAACATATATTAATTTTTCTAAAAAAACGTGCCTCAAACGAAGAATTTTGCACTAAATATTTGATTGACCAAATAAAAACAATAATAATAATTTAATATAAATAATTTTTAAAATCCTTTGTTTGATAAAAACTGGTCTAATAAAAAATACTTAATTTAATAAATAAGGTCAATGTCACTGGTTTAAACATTTTGGTAAATTTTGGGATAATTTTGTTTGGTTTATTATATCAATTTGCATAAGATTACGCTAAATTTTTATTAGCTAATAAAATTTAATTTAATTAAATTTTATATTAAAAACGGATTAACATTTAGTAAATCTTAAAAATTTATAAAATAAACGTCTTTAAGGTGTAGAAAATTTTTGTAAATAAAACATCTTCCCACACGCGAGGTGAGGCGCGCGTCACGCTACACGTCCAATGAAGCGTTATTCATCCTTTTCTCTTTTCTTCCTTTTTGATGATTATTGCAGTGTTTTTGCATTGTAATACTTAACTTGTTTTATTATTATTTTTGCATATTTATAATGTTTGCTCGTTTTCTATAATTGTTAACTTCCACTATCTACCTTGATTTTATCTTGATTTCAAATATTTTTTCTGTCACTAATCCCCCTTTACCTCACTATCCATTTCATTTTTCCCTGAAAATTTAAGACAATTTGAGAACGAGTACTAATAGGCGTTTTGGCCTACTCAACTCGTGAAAAATCCTGAATCCTGAAAACATCTTCCCAATTATACATAAATGAACTAAATGGATCTACGAGCAAAAGGTATGTTAATTTTATTATTACAAAATTTTAAAATAAAAAATAATAAAATTAAAAGAAGTAAACAAAAATAATTTATGAAAATTTTAATATTGGATTTTCAAAAAATGCATAAAATTGTCAAAAAAATTATTTTTGGATAATTTATTTTTTAATTAGCTGTATACAAAAATACAGATTAATTACATTTACCAAAAAGTATAAAATTTATTTTAAATAATGTTAAAAAATAAAATTGAAAATATGTGTGCTGCTTATACGGATTTCGCAGTTAACATTTCAAATTTAAGTGTAGTGTTGATTTTGCTAAATATCACAATTTTTTGCAAAATAAGTTGCTTACGTATGTTATGTACATAGATAATGTGCTCAAAAGTGCCCGGAGTTATAAAAATGAACTCGTACTAACGAAATCTTAAACAGTAAAAAATTAATAAATTTTTCTTTTTTTTAAATTGTTGTAATTATAATTTTAGAAAAATATTTAAAAAAATTTAGAACATGTTTAACACAATTCGCCAATGTACATTTACAAATTGGTAATGTGTTTCTTATTATAACTCACGGTTTAGGAGCAAAGTTCCTTTAGATCCCCACTTCCATTTATCGATGATATAAGGAAGATTCAGGAGGAAATATTAATCTTATATTTAGGTTTTTTCAATAGTAGATTAACAAGTTGAAAACTAACGTATAACTAATTGAGAATATGGTTTATATTATAAAAAATAAAGTTTTATAGAAATTTATTAGTACCTTGATGGACTGAGATTAGAAATGACTAGTAAAAGTTATAAAAAGCAATTAATGTTTATTGAATTGTTGACATTATAAAGTTTGTAACTTTTTTTACATATTCATTTATTTTAGTTAATAAAATTTTTTAACGATTTACGCACTTTTGATTTAGGTTTTAGTAAATGGTAGTATTATGTTTTATTGCAGGAATAGAATTGCAGGAATTAAAAACTATTTTTGACAATAATGTTCCTTGATGTGTATTGATAAAGTATTATCTTTGGAATGTATTAATAAGAGTTAAATGTCTTAAATAAGTAACTAAAGCAGGAGGCTACAAAATATTAGTGTTTCCATTTTCGCACCTTAACTATCATAGATTGTAATAAAACGGTAATTTAATAATAAAAAACATTGATATTATTTGCAAACTAATGTGAAATAGACAGGTTCTTCCCGTCATATGTCTAAAATAAACAATGTTAAGATTATTCAAAACGGACCTTTGTATAAACAATAGAAATAATGTTACGTTAAAAGGAGAAATTTGATTAAATACGTTTTATGAGAGTATATCCCTTTTTATAAATAATCAGATGTTTGTTAGTTTACTTAATTTGGCTTCATTTTGTACTAAGTTTAAGCATTATGATTGTTAAAAGGTTTTGGTATAAATTTATTTATCATTTAATGTTATTTTGATTTAAAAACTCTCATTCTTTATCCAGGTTTAAAACGCTTCATTCCTAATCTTGTCTAAGCTTATACAACAATTACCATAAATTTGTTATTTTTTATAAACATTAAAAATTTTTAATAATTAATATTTTAAAATGTAATATATACAATTATAATTAAATAAAATAAAAAAAAAGTTTTTTGTTGTTTTAATGTTGCTAAAATGTGTAGCGGCACAGTTTTACTTTCCAGCGATTTTGGAATTGTTGATTTTTGTGCCTGTATCTTCTGATTGTTAGGTTTTCGGTACGTGGCTGAGTTTATGTTTATTTAAGTTTTTAAACTAAAGTGTAATAATTTTTTATTTTAATATATTTAATAATTTATTACTTATTTGATTTTTTTGATTTTCTGTGTCTGTTAACTGTGAATCATTTGTCCATTAACATAAAGGAAGAAAATGTTGTATATTTTAAAAAATAACTGGCATTTTATATTTATAATGTAATAAACATTTTTAAATGCAATATTTATGAAGATATTTGTTTTTGCTGTATTAGTATTCTTTTACTGAACGTTTTGGTACTGTTTTGTATGATAATCACTGGGTCTTCTGTTTATTTTAAGTGAATATTTTTGTTTGTGAAATCGTTTTAATATGGAAGAATATACGAAATGGTATTTTATACGGTGCATGGCAAAATTATTGAAAAGGTACCGTTAAAGTGAGGTGAGGCGCGGGTCACGCTGCAAGTTAAGTGGAGCGTTATTTATCTTTTTCTCTTCTTTTTTAAGATAATTACAGTGTTTTTTTTGCATTATAACACGAAATTTGATTTATTATTACTTTTGTATATTTATTATTTTGCTCGCGTTCCATAATTGTTAATTGTTCCACTATCTACCCTAATTTTGTCTTAACTTCAAAGTTTTTTAATGTGACAAATCCTGCTTTACCTCACTATCTATTTTATATTTCTCCATGAAAATTTGAGACAGTTTGAGAACCGAGTACTAAAAGGTATTTTTGGCCTACTCAACTCGTGAACAATCTTGAAGCTTGAAGAAGTTTAAGTACATTAAGCCATTATCTATTTTTTGAAAACAATTTATTTTTATTTTTTATCTAAATTAATTAGTTTTATAGCTATTTAGTTAAAATTTAAATAGGTTGGATTATATTTGCAGTGTCTTTTAGTATTAAAAAAGTAGGTTTATTTTTAAAGAAATATACTACTTAATGTAATATCTCTCATTTTGTAGTAACAACTGTAGAAATTCGTTGTACAAGGATTTCAGGATTTTTCACGAGTTGAGTAGGCCAAAACGCCTTTTAGTACTCGGTTCTCAAACTTTCAGGGGGGAAATGAAATGGATGGTGAGGTAAAGGGGGATTAGTGACAGAAAAAATATTTGAAATCAAGATAAAATCAAGGTAGATAGTGGAAGTTAACAATTATAGAAAACGAGCAAAAATTATAAATATGCAAAAATAATAATAAAATAAGTTACGTATTACAATGCAAAAACACTGCAATAATTTTCAAAAAAGAAGAAAAGTGAAAAGGATGAATAACGCTCCAATGGACGTAGCGTGACGCGCGCCTCCTCGCGAAGGCAGTTTGTGTGAAAGTAATTAACACAAACAAGTAATCTAAAATTTGATATTTTTATTAACATGACAGATTTTAAGAAGTGTTTTACTTTATGGCATTAAAAGTATTCTTAAATTGTTTAAAACGAGTTTGTTTCTTTTTCTTAACATGAAGTAATTTATGTTTAATTAGTATGATTTATAGTTACAGATTTTACACCATCGTTTTAACAAAATAATGCTAAGTACATAATATTTGTATTTATTTATTTAAAATAAATTGGTTTTAGAGTAAATAAATAAATTCAATTTTTATGATTTCTAAGACATTAAAAATGTTTAAACAAGGCTTCTCAAACATTTAAGGAAAATTTACGTTTACTGATTTTACATAAAAATTAAATGCATTCTACTATGAATGACTTTGAACACTTATGGTTTCGATTTTACCTCATTTGTTTGTCAATTATTTTAAAATAGGACTTACTTAAATTCATTACACATACGAGGTTTGTTTTTGACGTGTTACACAATTATTTTAAATGAAAATAAGATTGTCTATAAATGGTTTTACTATATGGTCAGGTAAGCAACGACAAATGTGACCGGGTCATTCATTCATTTCATTTATTTTGGTTGGTGACGTGGTCACCTCTTCATTATTTCCCATATTTATACCACATGTAGAACGATCGATTTCGATGGCTTGACAAGTGTAGACAAACGTGGAAGAATAACAAAGTTTCTTGGCTGGTAGACGGCATCCTTGTGACGTCGCCACTGTTCGCAAAGATTGACGAGGCCGCCTGATTTTTTGTCAGGGTTATCTCCTTTAGCCCAAGGGCTATATATGGTATACGTATACCTTTGGATACCTTTTAAGTATCCTGGGTGTATGTTCGCACCCACCCGCCGTAGCGGAAGCCCAGTTATACCGCTGTGCACTCGGACCCTGCTGTTATTAGTCTAGATGCATAGGGGCACCTAGTCCAGGATGCACCACGTGGAGGACTAACAGTCAGGAACATCACCATCATTGGAAATTGAGACTTTATAAGCATTACTCAAATCCTCAGGATATTAGCATCCCAAGTCCTCAGGATCATTAGCATCCCAATATAATGGTTGTTTTAATATTTTACCTGAAAGAAAAATTGAAATTACTAATAAGTACTAATTAGAAAGTGATTTTGAGTAGAATTTTTAAAATGCTTTATATGATAATTCTTTTCGTACTTTAATATAACAAACAAGAGTTTTCCATTGTATTCTCTTGGGAGTACATGGTGGCAATTGAAAGCCATTTTTTGATAAGTTCGACATCCCCATTTACTATTTGGTCATATTTTTACTTGTCTATCAAGGCTTTTTTTCTATGGACCCGAGGATTTTGCTGTTACCGGTTTTTCTAAATTATTAGTTGAGCAGCTACATATATGTTCAAACCAACGTAGTTATATGCTTCGGATAACTTTCGGTATTATTGAATAAAACTTGGGATGTTTTTAATTTTATCATTGGTTAATGTTCATTGGTAGAGTCCAGATTTGGCGTCGGCTGCTGATTCTGGCTGCGGTATCATGTTTTCCTGTAATTAAATTTTAAAGCATTGAAACATAGACTATTGGCTTTTATTGTGCACCACGTTGATGCAGTATATAATAGAATAGATTAAGTGATGGGTGCGTATTTTAATTTTAGTTAAAGAGGATTTTATGTTTTACAATAAGTCAGAGTTGTCCTAAGCTGGGTTCGGTCCCCATTACAGCACTAAAATGCGGGTCGCTATTTGGTTTTAATAAAGTGTCCACTGCCGACAGACGCTTCCCTTAAAACATTCAAAGTATTATTAATCAAAAATGATAGTCCGCATTTAGTGCCGGTGTAGCATCTGGGATGCTTATAATTCTGAGTGCTTGAATGTTTAAGTCTTAATTTCTACTGGATGTGATAATCTTAATTCTGTACCTACTTGTGGTGTATCCTGGACTTAGACGAACATGGATCAAGGATCGAATACACTGAACTTTAATTGGGTTTTCTTTTTGACGGATGCTAATGATCCTGAGGATTTGAGTAATGCTTATAAAGTCTCAATTTCCAATGATGGTGATATTCCTGACTGTTAGTCCTCCACGTGGTGCATCCTGGACTTGGTGCCCCTAGGCATCTAGACTAATAACAGCAGGGTCCGAGTGCACAGCGGTATAACTGTGTTTCCGCTACGGCGGGTGGGTGTGAACATACACCCAGGATACTTAAAAGGTATCTAAATGTATACGTATACCATATGTAGCCCTTGGGCTAAAGGAGATAACCCTGACAAAAAATCAGGCGGCCTCGTCAATCTTTGCGAACAGTGGCGACGTCACAAGGATGCCGTCTACCAGCCAAGAAACTTTGTTATTTTTCCACGTTTGTCTACGCTTATCAAGCCATCGAAATCGATCGTTCTACATGTGGTATAAATATGGGAAATAATGAAGAGGTGACCACGTCACCAACCAAAATGAATAAATGACGGATAAGTGCAAACATACACACATGGTACTTATAAAGATATCTTAGGGTGTACGTGTACGGTATGTGGCAGTTGGGCGAAGGTAGGCAACCCTGATACAAAATTTGACCAGGTCGTTAATTTTCCTAAATAATAACACTATCAAGAATGCCGTTTATTAGCCAAGAAACTTCGTACTTTACTTTTGTTACGTACATAGGATTTTCTGTTTATGCAACAACAGGAAGTAATAATTTAAGGTGCTTTATGAATTTACGTATAATAAAACGTTACCATTTCACTAACTGATTGATTATTATTTAAACACTTCTTTAGACACATTGAACGAGTCTGATACGAAAAATTATATAATAGAAGTTAATATAACGTATACTTATTTTATCCTTTATTCTGTGGACGTGTTGAGAATAGAATATTTATTTTAGGATATATAAAGTATATATATTGTTATTTTTGTGCGTGGTTATCTAATGGTGACATTGGTTGATGGGAGATTCAATTTTCACTGTATTTAAGTTTTTGAAATACTTGATTGTTTACTGCTTTTATACAAAGGAAATCATGTATGTTAGTAGAACACTAGATACGAAACTGTCGGCATGGACTCGAGTTCCACCGCCGGCGTTGAAGGCGATCCCTTTTGACTTTAATCAGTGCCTACTTGCTGAAAAATGTTTATCTTAAAACATTGAAGCAGTAGCAACCAAATAAAAAATACGAGTAAGAAAAAAAGATTTTATTGAAGGACATAATTTTTATAACAACATTGTTTGCAATTATTGATAAAATCCCTGATTTTCTGTCTTTGTAGCCTTAGTAAATTGACTGCATACGTAGTGTTATAATTTAAAACATGTTTGAAGCATTAAGGCGTATGCTTAAACCAATTTGTAAAAGCGAAATAGCTACAAGTGGTTTAATATAGATTGGGATACTAGGATAGATGATATGGAGATACGGGGTATTATGAATATTATTGCATATTGATATTTTATTGACGTTACTCGAATCCTCAGTATTATTTTTATCGTTGAAGTGGGGACTGAATAAAAATATAAATTATCTCAGTTTTCAACTTTTGGTTCTATTTTCACATTACTAATTCTTTGTTTTTCTATCTGTTTTTATTTTTTCAGTATTTAATGGCTTATGATCGTGCACAACAAATAATGCTACCACAAACTGGATACTTTTTATCACAACCTAGGATTAATTTAGTTCCTTCTTTGCAAAATGCCGCCATACCCGGTGGTTCTGTCCAATCGTCGGCATATCCACGAGCATTACATTTCTCATTGCCTTTTCCGGGTTATCCCGATTCGTATATTAATGAAGCCAACCCGCCTTCATTGCCCAATTATCTAACCTACTATAATCCGTATGATGTAAACGAACGAGATTATCAAATTATTACTTTTAAAGAATTGGAAAAAATGTTACCAGATCCAAAGCCTACGGGTCGTGTAGAATTGGGTATATTGCCAAATGGATGCGCTTATGCACCTAAGACGGCCACCAAAGAAAATTATTTGTTATTTCCGTCAAAATTAAATTACATATTGTATTTTACGTAAGTTTAATTTATTTACTCAATTACCTGGGTATTATTTTTAACCACTTGAAAAGTAAATAAATTTGGTTGTTTATTTGTGTACAGGGATGCTAATGATCGTGAGGATTTAGGGAATGCTTATAAAGTTTCAATTCCAAATGATGATGATATTCCTGGCTGTTTCTCTTCCATATGATACATCCTAGACTAGTTACTTGTAGGCATCTAAACTAATAATAGCAGGGACCGAATGCAGAGCGGTATAACTGGGGTTCCACTTGAGTGGATAGGTGCTAGCATACATTTAGGGTATTTAAATAACGTAATACATACATAACGTAATGCATACCATAGTAGCGTTGAACTATGGGAAATAACCCTGATGAAATATCAAGCGGCCTTATCAATCTTTTCGAACATTGGCGTCGTCACATATTTTTATATAATTATCATCATCATCAGAGCTAAACACTCCTTACAGGTTATACTCGCACAGGTTAGTTCAAGTAATCAAAAGTCAGCAAATTATCAACTTTCACAACGTACACTCATTTTACACTACATCCAATTGTTGAATATATTCTAATGGTCGATCTTGTTTTTGTAGGCATCATTATTTTTCGCGTGAAAATCTTTGCCGTGACCAAACATTTGTCAGTATGCTTGTAAACAAACTAACACTACCGTTGGAGAAACTTATCAAAGCACCTCGTTTGGCCGCTCTTGGCACAACAATAGAAGAAGTCGAAAGGGCCCTTGTCAATAGCAAAATTGTTTGTTTTGAGGATATGGGAGAAGGTGTATTGGGAGTGCGTCGTATAGATGGATGTAAGTTTTCGTATTTGTTGATGATATTTGTAGCAAATAAATATATTGCTTAATCTATTGCTCGATAATTTTGATTTGATTTATATTTTTAAATGTTTTTTTTCAAATGTACAATAGCAACAGCAGTTTCAGTTTTGTGTATTGATTTTGATTGATATTATAATCTCCTCATTGATTTTATATTTACAAAACATTGTATATTTTTAATTTCAATTTTTACTACTTTAAATATTCTATGGGAAACATTTTTCAGCAGTTGATATTTTGGTAAACTCCAACGTGGGTCCGCATTTAGTACTGTTGGTGTGGATCGAACCAATGCCCACCCATATATATGTAGAGGAAATACTTGTATGTATCATGAATGTATAAGAACCAACGAAGGTTCTTGTTTAAAGGATGCGCTACTGTTTCCAGAGATGAACGAAGCAGTTTGATTTTTTTGGTCAAGGTTGTATTCCTATAGTCAGGTGGGGTAGTATTATGCTTCTTCATCTACCTGCTGTTTTGGTTGAAAATTAATTATATTCATGTTGATTAGTATCACACGTTTCCCGTCTTCAACATGTATACTGACCATAAAGGTATATTTACATCATTTTTATCTGTATGCTTTTGGCTGGCGTAGACCCATGCGTATCCATCGGTTCAGATCATTCACTTTCCAACTCAATCGATGCCAGTTACAGTACATCGACTACGCCAAATAGCTACGTATCGCAACACGCTTCCAGCATGCAACAGCCACGCTTAAAATCGTCGAATGAATCTTCGTTTACCAAATCGGACGTACTCCAAACGGAAATGATCGATTTGGTGCACAAAACAGGCTCGTTGGACTTGAGTGGATCTGACAAAAATTTAGTCGATTCAAGTCATCATTCTGATTCAGTACCCAATACGCCATCATCAATGCACTCGATCTCGTTTGGTCAGCCTGTCGACTGCAATGCCATGTTCAGTCAAATGCCAGCGGCACAAGAATACGACGGGTCGTCCAAAAGCTTGAACCCGTCTCAGCTGTCCATCTGTACTGGCGATCGGGCATGGATCCAACCGTCCGTCAGACAACACACGCCCCATGCACTGCCACCTTCGTCATCATCGAATAACAGCACAGAAGTCGCATCTCCATCGTTTGCCAATTACGCACCAATTGTAGGATTTCATCCGCGCACATCGACGTTTTCGTCGGCCACTGTGCATCCATCCGAGTTGCAAAATATTGCCATTTTGCCTCTTAGGCCTGCACATTTGTCGCACTATTTCGTCGGACAGCCGGCCTACATACAAACTCCACTGGGTCCATATCCCCAAGTCAGTAATGCCGCACTATCAAATTTCAATTTGAACATGGCTGCTGCAGCTTTTGCTTCAATGAACAACGTGCCCAACACAGATCCCCATGCTCAATTATCTGCTGGAGCTGCTGCTCCTCCTCCTGCTGCTGCTGCTGCTCCAACTCATCCCGGTTTATCATCTGGCTACTATGCCAATCAATTTTTGACTGGTGGTCAATTCAATTCAGCTGTTTTAGGTCAACACCATCAACCATCTCCCGGATTGGTGTCGAACAATCAATATCAAGTAGCTGCAATTGCAGCAATGGCTGCTGCGTCCCAACAGCAGCAGCAACAACAACCTCAAAATGCTGGCAGTCCGCCTTACATTCATCCCCATACGCTTGGACCAGGACAAGTTCATTTGCCCATCTATTATGCCGCTCAACAATATCCTTTACAACAAACATCCATACCTAGACATCCGGTTCAGCGTGTACCACCCGCCTATCCTTATCCGTCATATCCAATGACTGGTCCAAGCGTAGACGGGTCCGAATCAGTCATTAAGACGGACTTGGCCTATCCAAACAACTTTGCCTATCCCCTAATACTGCAACAACAGCATCATCATCAACAACAGCAACAGCAACAACCACCCACAGCCAATAAACCGGGTGCTTTGTCAAACTTGGCCGTAGCAGCCGGACTGCAATTGAATTGTAGTCAGCCGATGCGGTCGTATGGAATTACGCCAATTCCTGTGAATTTGGCCATGATCAGTAATTCTCTTTCGGTTGCATCGATGACTACATCAACAACTACCAGTGCAAAAAGTCTTTCAGTTGCGTCCGGTCTATTAAAACCCGCCAAATCTACTGATTCGACAATGGGCATAGCCAAGCACGATTTGTCCGAAGGCGCAATCGTATACACACCACCGCCAGTTGCCACATCTCCTAGCTCGTCAAGTGGTCAAACAGGTAATGCAAATGGAAATTCGGTGTTGTTTGCTCCTACACACAACAACGGTCATGACAGTGTGGCAATCATGAAACAATCGTCTACCGACAAAATGTTTCCACCTTTTGTTGACGATTCGGAAGATTCCACGAGTTCGGGCATTGGCGACATGAATTTGGCAAGTGTCGAAGGAGGAGAATATGGCAAAAGAGTCAATTCATCTGGGACACTGACAGAACAGCAAGCCGAAATCAAATCCACCGTATCCATTCATTTGGAAGAACGTGTGAACAACAACACATGATTGGAGCTGGTGAATGGTGCGAGATGACCGAATTTCTGATTTTATCTTTTTTGAATTATTTAATAATTTGATGAAAACTGAAAAAAGTATTATTCAATCTTTAGGATGATGATAATGATGACTAGAAGCGTTTTTCATTACCTCTAACGACCATTGTGTTAATTTTTGCATACACGCACTATATATATATATATATATATATATATATATATATATATATATATATATATATATATATATATATATATATAGTCTTATACATTTCTAAACGCAAAAAAAGAAAGCACTATTGTTTGTGATTATTATTATCACTATTATTTTCATCTTCATTGAATATCCTGATTTTCAACGAATTGTTAACAACACAAAGTTCATACATATATATATATATATATATATATATATATATATATATATATATATATATGACTTAACGTATTCATGCATCTACTTCCATGCATATGACATTAATTTAATGTAATTTCTACACATACAGAAAAAAATATTCAAATCAAAAAGACAATATTTTAAAAATTCAGAAAAAATTTGTGATTAAACATTAATACTATTATTATTGGCTTTTAGTGTGTGACTGTGATTTTTAGCAACTTAAATTTGTTTTCGAAAGTATTCAGATGTATTTCTAGCTTTTTTTCTAACGCTCATTTATTGAACACTTGTACAGATATATATATATATATATATATATATTGAAACAAACAAAAAAAACAATACATTCAACCCATTTTGTATCCTTTACAACAAATGCAGTTTCAATCCCATTCATTTTTATACTGATTAAAGTATGCACGCGAGGCTTTGGTTCGTCTATTTTCAAGTCGGTTAAAATTAATTTGTACGCAGACATTGCTCCTCATGTTGGATTTCTATCGAAAATTTTATCTCATGTGCACTTTTGTTCGCATATAGTTTTTCTTTTTGCTCTGTTGGCGCCATCACACACAGACACACGAACGTAAATAATTACGATGCAGTTTTAAATTCAAACGGTTAAATCCTTTTTTGAAAAAGAATTTTCAACCGAGAAGAAATGCGGTATCTTCAGATTGTTTTTTCAAGAAAAACATGTTTTGGAGTGCCATCAATAATTATTCACACACACACACATCCAGATCTTCCGCTTTTCTAGTTTTTCGATTTTGAAAATGGACAATTTACGAAGATGACAAATGTCGTCGATGATGTTGATCGATTCCAACAAATGTCCAGTTTCAAGTCTTAGTTTTGATAATGTTGAGGTGATTATTTAGATAAAGCATATGTACGATTGGAAGGATTTTGACAAAATATACGCGTTTGGAATGATTGTTTTTTTTTCGGAGGGAGGGGGGGTTCAATTTTTTGCTTATTCGTAAAAAGGCTTGTTACAGCTCTGGTTCCTTATTTTTAAATGGTTTGGTAAATTTGGTTTAATATATACATTTTATTTGTATAGCTTCGTCTGAAAGTTAGTCACGACTGTGGCCAAGTTTGCAGAGGTTGAGATTTGAATAGAGATGTCTTGAGTAATAACGGAAGTATTTCATGTTTGCTAGGATTGGCCCCTACAAACTTCAAAAGTGGTCTGTGGGCATATAAATGTGGAAATCCTGTTGCTTTCTGATATTCCGTGGATTTTGAGTTATATTACATGGTAGCAAATCGTTCACGTATGATTTGCTTGTTTAAACATTCATCGAGAGCGCAAGGCCCATGACTACGTTGTCTGTAGGTGGCCTAGCGGTACAGCGCTCGACCTAAACTTGGGTGCGAATCCCAAGGTTAGGAAATGGTACATCTAAGTATTAAGACTAACACTGTAGGAACCGAGTGCAGGTGGTATGATTGGGCTTCGTCGAATGGGTACAAGCATATACCCAGGTATACGTATACCATACGTCACACTTTACAAACGCGCCGTCTAATAGCCAAGAAAATGTCATTCTACGTTTATCGATCGTTTAATATACTGTAAAAATATCATGGAGAAATGACCGCTGGATGTACCAAATGAATGAACTAAAAACCCATATGTGTTTAGGCGCCTTATTGATACAACCAAACTGGATACAATAAAATATCTAATACCAAAAATAAATAATAATTCAAATCCACAAAATCAAGACCAATTTCGAACGTCAAAAAAACGACACAAATGAAATACAATTTATTAAATATGATCGAAGTTACAAGTAAGTCATTTTGTACATGGTAAGTTGAGTTATTAATTCATCCGAGTACATTTTCTTCGTGAGCATTGTGGGCATGATCGCACAATGGAAAAGAAGGAATTTTGGTATCAAATGTATCACCGCCATCTCGTTCAAAACGGAACGATCCCCACATGTGGGCCCATGGAGCGGTGACGGACACGTGACTGTGGTATTGAAAAACAGGATTGTCGGCTGTGAGTATAGGTTGCTAAAAATGGAACACAATGAAAGATGCAACTTGAAACAACAATTAGTATTATACTTCCATTGCACTTAAATTTCTTCCATTAAAAAATGGAGTGGAAAAATTTTCGCTACAAAATAGATCCCCTTAACACCATTATATTTATAATAAGTTTTATTCACACAAAAATTCTATTTATTTTAATTTTCCTGAATTCACAAACTTATTAGTTTGAATACATTTTGGGCAAAAAGTGAATAAAAATTTCCCACTATATAACAACAGTTAGTGGTAGAGCCACCTCCTCCCAAACAATCTCCTTCCACTGTTCCCGAGATGCTAAATGATCCTGAGGATTTGAGTAATGCTTATTAAGTCT
Source organism: Cardicola forsteri (assembly GCA_025895645.1). Lineage (NCBI taxonomy): Eukaryota > Metazoa > Platyhelminthes > Trematoda > Strigeidida > Aporocotylidae > Cardicola > Cardicola forsteri. The sequence continues at coordinate 1,493,464 of JAKXYG010001440.1, forward strand.
CAAACTCCAATGATGGTGATACTCGTGACTGTTATTCCTCCACGTGGTGCATCCTGGACTAGGTGCCTATAGGCATTCTAGACCAATAACAGCAGGGACCGAGTCCACAGCGGTATATCTGTTCTCACTGGACTCCTGCTCAGTGAAGGGGTGTTAGCATACACCCTAGATGCAAAAAAAGTATCTTAAGGTATTCGTTTACCATATGTAGCCGGCTAGGCTAAGGGAGTTCATCCTGACAGAAAATCAGGCCTCAGGTCCTTATCCTGTGCAAACAATTATGAAACTTCGATCAACCAGAAAATATATGATGGATTCAGCTGCCGAGACCACCAGGGCATCTGATCTCCCTAACGCGTCTGGGGAAGGACCGAAGTTGATGGGTTTGCATGGGAGAGTTAACAAAATTTTACCCTTGTTAACTAATAATGACAAGCCTGACTTAAAGTCACCAAGGTGTGAACGGTCAGCCTCTGATGGCTCCCGTCTCCCGAAGAAGATTGCCTTGTCAACTTCTGTGAACTGGCGCCGTCGCAAGGAAGCAATCTTCTAGCCGAGAAACTTTATTTACCTCCCCAAGTTTAATTAGCATCCGAAATACACTCCGCATAGGAACATGGAACGTACAATCACTGTCATCTGTCTCGACTCAAACATTTACTGCCGAAGAGCTAAGTCGTTACAAGATTGACATTGCTTGTCTTCAGGAAACAAGACTGAATTGTTCGGATCCGTTTCGTCTTCCTACAGCTCCCCAGTCTGTCGCATTATTTCTCCCATCACCTTGTGCATCAAACCCAGCACACCACGGGGTTGCTTTTTGTCTATCCCCAACAGCTTCCGGTGCGTTAATTGATTGGAAAGGCATATCTACACGATTAACGTTTGCGCGCTTTAAGGTATCCAATTACTCAATGGCCGTTATGAATGCTTATGCTCCAACCAATAATTATAGTGAAAAAGAAATAGATGAGTTTTACGAGCAACTAGAAGATTTATACTCCCGGCTCAAAATCTCATCCCAAATTATCGTTGTTGGAGGAGATTTTAATGGCAGAGTTTGCAGGGACGATGTCAACCGTCCCTGGATTGGCCCTTGGACAAAATCGCGCAAACAATGCGATAATGGAAGAAGATTAAGTGAATTCGCTGCTAGGTGCAATATGGTTCTCACGAACACATTTTTCCAACACCCGACGAAACATTTGACAACATTTCGTTCAAGCTGTGGTAGATACTCTTCCCAAATTGATTACGTTCTGGTTAACAAACGTTGGTTCAGTGCAATATAGAATTCCCGTGGATACAGAGGTTGCCGAACAGGAAGCGAGAATGACACCGATCATTCGCTTGTTTCATGTTCACTTCGTCTACGTCTCAGAGTGACAAAGGCTAGCCCTGAAATTCATGCTCCGGATTATTCTCTACTAACACACAGTGACTATGCTGACAAGTTCTCCAAAGCCTACTTATCAGCTCCAGCTGTTCCAAGTTGCAGTATGAGAATAAATCGACCATGGAATATTTTGAAACGAAAGATCGACTTAGCTAGTTTGGTGCTCCCCGTTTAGACAACTTCAAAGGACCAACTGGTTGTCCGCCAATTCTCGATATCTTTATACACAAGCAAAGATATCTACGAGAAAAAGCGAAGCAAGATCACTATGTGCTGAATTTCGAAAAAGTTATGAGGAGGATGAACAAAGACACTGGGATTCTGTAGCAGATGAGCTAGAGGTTTCTGCTCGCCATAATGACAGCGGGAAAATATACAAGAAATTGGAACAACTCTGCCGTGGTAACAAAGTTAAAGTTGGATCGTCTGGCATTTCAAATGAAAACTGGTTACTTCACTTTAACCAGATTTTAAACCATCCTGAAATCACAACAGGCTGGCTGCAATGTAAATTCAATCTTGACACAATTCCTGCGGCAATTTATCCAATCTCCGTAGAACCTCCAACTGTCGATGATATTATGCACATATGCAGTAAACTCAAAGCTAAGTAAGCCGCCGGATTCGACAGAATTCCTCCATATGTCTTCAAATATGACCCCTTGCGGCTCACTGAAGACCTCCATGGCATCATAACGGATTTCTGGACAACTGAGCAGTGCCCTGAAGACTGGCACCGTGCTACTACTGTTCCTGTTCACAAGAAAGGAGATCGGCAAATACCTACTAACTACAGAGGCATCAGCTTACTTTGCATAGCTGCCAAAATTGCCACCTCAGCAATAGTTGAACGGATCCGCCTGGAAAGGAGAAAACCACTCGTCCTAATCAAACGGGTTTTTGTCCTGGTATGGGATACATCGATCAAATTTATACGCTTCGACGCATTCTTGAATTTTGGGCAAAGTTTCAGCGTCCTACGTATGTAGCATTCATTGACTACTCTTCAGCTTTTGACTCGCTGAACAGAAAACGACTCTGGATAGCTATGTTACGTGATGGAACTCCGCTGAAACTTGTAAATCTCCTACGTGCTCTGTACAAGAACTCAACTGCTGTAATCCGCAATTGCAACAGATCTACTACAAAGCCGTTCGAAATTCGCAGTGGTGTCCGTCAAGGCTGCGTGGCTGCTCCACTTTTGTTCAACTATGCAATTGATGCTATATTTGCCAAGGTCTCTGGACAAATGGAAGGCGTGTATGTTGGTACAAAGCCCATCACCGACTTAGAATATGCTGACAATGCTGTTCTGCTAGCTGAAAATGAAGATCAACTACAGAGAGCATTGGATTTTCTTGTTATCGTTTCCGGTGAAGATGGCCTGAAGATCAATCCCAAAAAATCAGTCATCATGACGTCACAGTCTCTTGATGCGAGGATTATATTAAATGTTGTGCTTCCCAATGTAAAGCAATTTACGTATCTGGGCTCTTCGATTACTTCTGACGGAGGTTCATCTAACGAAGTAAATCGACGAATTTATTTGGCTGGTGCTGCGTTTGGGAAACTTGCTAATCCATTATGGAGACAAAAAAACATCAATCCAAAGACAAAGATGAACATTTTCTCTTCATAGATTCGCACAGTGCTTCTATACGCAGCTGAAACCTGGACTCTTACAGGGTCTGAGATCATGAAGCTTAACAAATTTGAGGCAAGATGTCTCAGATACATTTGGCACAACACTCATTGTGCATCATCCATATCAAGAGACTGGACAAAAAGATCAGTATCCACCAAATTCGAGATGACCTCCAATTCCATGAACTTCCTTTCTTGGTATCGCAACAACGTAGATTGCGCTGGTTTGGTCACGTTCTTCGTAAAAATCCTGATGCAATCCTCACGTTCAGTAACTTTGGCTTGTCCAAATGCCGATTAGAAGAAAAGGAAAGGTGGTCAGAAACGTACTTGGATGGGCGCTGTTCGGGACGATATTCACCTTATTTTGGCCGGGACTTTATCTTGGAAACAATGGCAAAGTCGCTGGACTGACATATCTGTGCTCGCCTCCAAAAACCGTGAACAATGAAGGGGAATTATTCGTGATGCTTTAAGAACTTGGAACTAATAAAGAGGTGGCTTTGCCACCAACTTTTGTTGTTGTTGTTCCCGGATTTCAGAAACGTGTGGGAATATGTCAGCTCGACAATTTAGCCATTGTTTCTATGATGCCATTATTCATGAATTTCCTATTCATATACTTAGCTACCTATATTATCAAACGTATACCATCAATAGTCTTACACAACATTTTGCTTTCACACAGAAACAGAAATAGTACATTTTTCAAAAATGTCATTGATTCATCACAATATTCCTACACTACATTGTTTTAGCTCAATTAATGCGCTAAAAGTAAAACAATATAAACTTTTTGTACTTTAACGGAGTGTGTGTGTATGACTACCCACATTCGAAAGTAGAATACGTGCTAGATAATACGAAAATGAGCAGTTTAATAAAAAAGATTTATTTGAATGCATTCTTGTTACATATTTAAAATTCAAACTACAAAGGTCTTTGAATATTCACAAAAATAATTATTAGGAATTTGATTAAGACTGGTTAAATTCACAGTCATCATATCTACAACACTATTGTTGTATGCGCCTAATAAACATAAAAACGGTAAAGTTTATTAACCAAAAACATAACCTTTGTAACGTTTTGGAAAGAGTTTCAAAGTCACCAAACGTTATAGTAGGACTTTCTGTCACAATCAATTATTACTTTTAAATGTTTCACAAGGTACAAAATTGGGAATATAATAATTACCATAATACTGATGATCTTGAAGATTCGAGTATTGCTCATCAAGTCTTCATGTCCGACAAGTGATAATCCAACTATCGACTCAGACTAACATCGACTAAAAGACGGAATGCTCAGCGGTATAATTGACCGACAGATAGAAGTATACACTCAGGCTACTTAAAAGGTTTCCTGTGTTATACGCTTACCGGGTGGCTGAAAAAATTACCTCAATCTTTGTTAACAATACGGCTTCCCGCGTTTATTAAAGATACCAAGTGTTTGGCATATAAAAACCGTGTAAGGAAATTGTTTGTTATGCTCTATGAATATGAAAATAATAATAAGATGACCACATCATGGCAACAAAAGTTTGTGACAGAGCCACCTCTTCACTAGTTTCAAGTTCGCACAACATCTCGAATTCCTTTACAAAGAGGTTGTCGGATGCGCATTAAATTGGGGGGAGGATAAATAAAGTTTCTTGGCTAGAAGATTGCTTCCTTGCAATATCGACGACAGTGTTAACAGGAATTGAAGAAAAAATCTTCTTAGGGGTAATTGGAGGTTGACACCGGTTGACAGATTCACAAGTCTAACCGGCTATATATGGAAAATGGATACCTTTTAAACATCTTGGGTGTATGCTAGTACCCATTCACTGAGCGGTAGTCCTGTGAATGCCCAGTTATACCGTTGTCCACTCATCATCACATTACCAACCATATAAAAGATTTAAAAAATTTAGTAAGATTTAAATAATGTCGGTTGCCATTATCATCTAAAGTAGGGACTACATTGAAATATGACCATTTCTCAGTGTCATCAGCATCACAAACATCCCATACACCAACAAAATCAACGTACCACTCCAACAACACCTTTGCCACGAATCGATTCCAAACTGCCCGTAACTGAAAATATTTTCCAAAATCTTTCTCGCAACTGGACCGGTTGGAACGACAAATTTTCCAACCGAATCAAATACCGCCACTAACATGGAGAATACAAATACATAATCACATTTTTTAAAATTTACGACACAGAGGGATTGTTGAATCCGACTTTGTAAAAAAAGTTGATATTGCCTATCAACCAAACAAACTCAACAACCTCTCTACGATGAACGCATAGAAAACACGACAGTTCAAAATGTTTGACAAAGTTGGAATTTGAGACGTGTTGACACTTAATGATTATTATTATTGCTTGAATGCTTCATAAGAAACATTTTTCAGCAAGTGGACATTTCAACAAAGACCCGCATTTGGTGCTGCTGATGACACTCAAATGCATGCTCACCCAAGTTCGAGACAACCTCTGTATCACCAGGCTAACCAAGCACATCAAGTAATCTGTTCGTTCCGTAGTAATTATGCCCAAAAAGCTTTGTAGGTATTTGCTTTTACACCAAAACGCCATAAAATATTATCTACCAACGTAAATCTATATCGCTTGTTTTTTCTTAAAGTTAAAATCTTCAGAACATTGTGTCAAAGTCGCTTATCGGTAAGACCTCCGCTATCCAACTGACAACACCAGGGAGGTTAAGTCCTTTGATCACCTTCTGTATCAAATCGAGCGATCTAACAGTATTTGGTTTTGAAATTACACACAAACGTGGGACTAATATCAAACTTGGCTCTATACAACTAGAGTAGGTTACTACCCTATTAAGAAGTCAAATGTAATTTATTTAAAAAATTAATTCATCTTAATAATAATAATAAATCAAATTACAAAGCTTACGTAACGCATCTGTTTTTCATTGCTTTCCTAATACAAAAAAGTAAACATTATATATATTATATATATGTATGTATATATATTCCAATAAATTTACAATACAATTTTTACATTGTTAAAAAAGTTAATTTTTATAACACAATGTCTACGTAAAAGTTAATTATTCAAAGATGTATTATAATTATCATGCGTCTTTTAATTATCAATAGTGTTTCTTCGGTGCTTGCACTCAAAAGATTCTTTACTCTATGTGACCTACTATTATTTGCCGTTGTTTTTAATTTAGCCAATAGTTTATATTATTACTATAACTACATCCTGATAAAGCATTGGCTTTAGGCTTTCATTCATTCATTGTGGTTGGTGACATAGTTACCTCTTTATTATTTCTACATCTGTATGGCATATTAAACGATCGATTTCGATAGCTTGATTAGTATAGTCCAGGACGCACCACGTGAAGGAGGAACAGTTGGGATATCACTATCAATGGAAATTGAAAGTTTATAAGGACTACTCAGGATCATAAGCATTCTTTATACTTTCAAAAATCTATAAGACTATTTCAATTGCCATGCTACCAAGCCTTTTTCTTTTGATTTTGTTTTCCCAATTATTATATAACTTTATATCTTTTCTTCTATAACATTCTTTGCTTGTAAAAAGTGTAAAAAAATTGTATTTTATCATACTAAATGTACTTAGACTGGAGTATTTAAGTTGACTATAGTAATAATAAATCTCATAACATCAATTTGTTTAATTTAGAAAATAATTAAGTTAATTCGCATATCATGTGCTAATAATCTTGAGGATTTGAGTAATGCTTATGAAATCTCAAATTTCAATAATGGTTATGTACCTGACTATTCTTCTTCCATATGGTGCATCCTGAACTACGTGCCCATAGATATCCTTGGACCTAGGGCATAGCAGTATAACTGGACTTCCGCTTCGGCGGATGGGTGCAAGCATACACCCAAGGAGATAACCCTGACAAAAATTCAGATGGCCTAGTCAATCATTGTGAATAATGGCGCTGTCACAAAAATGCCGTCTACAAGCCAAGATACTTCATTATTCTTCTACATTTGTTACGTTTATTAAACCATCGAAGTCGATCGTTTGATATACCATACAAATATAGAAATAATGAAGAGGTAATTTTATCATCTACCAAATAACAATAAAATAAATATCTATAAACAAAAATGATTTCATATAGTACATCAAAGTCATTACATCCATTAATTTACGTCCCATGAAGAATGGAATAGCTGTAACACTAACACCATCAGTAACTTCTTTGTGTATTGATGTAACATCTAAACACTGTTTCTTTGATTCTATCCATCGCCTTAAACGATCAGTTGGTAAAAAAGGAGGGTCTGTAAAATAAGTCACATATATACAAATACATTAAAATAGCTAAAAAAAATTACTTCTATATAATTTACCTATTTTAAACCGTATTTTTCACATCTTTCATATTGCAATGTGATCATGATGCAACACCAGTATATCATTATAAGTCATTATAGAAGAGTATGTACTGTACTAAGAATGACCATACATCAAATGGAGTGATTATTGTAATTATTCCATTTAATAAATCATTATCTCAAAAAGCTAATAAAATCTTTTTCATCAAAATTTTAACTTACTCATTATATGTTTAATCTCATTACAGATGCTTTTACTCCTTAAAGCGTTTTATGCATCCAATGGGTATTATTGCTTTCAAATCACTTGATAAATTGAAATCACAATTAAAAATAATAGTCTATTGTTTTATTTAATATGTTCTTATAAATTTTAAGAATTTAGAACTAAGCAATATTAATAATAAAGTAATGCAATCTTTTCTTTTCAATCCACAAAATCTTAATAGTGGGCAATATGAAAAAAGACGCTAAGACCGTGATTTAAAAAAGTAGATTTTATTCTATATTTTTATCTATTTTATGTAGACACTACATTTAAGGATATATATACCGGCAACGTAATCGCTTCTTCATGATTTTATATTTGTATAACATATTAAATGATTAGCCTCAGTGGCCTAGTAAAATGACAAACATAGAAGTGTAATAGTTCGGCTTGCATGGCTATTCTGGCTGGATGTGTGGGCAACCTTCGTAAAACATGGGCAATCCATTTCAGACGTCTTTATCTTATTATGTTAAAAACACATGGTCAATTAATAATAAGTATGCTACAAATATTTTTAAATGGTTAAAATGTTTGATTAGTTATTAAACAGTTGCATTCAACGGGAGATAGAAAGCGAAAATATGTAGATCTTAAACAGCTTTTCTCAAACTGAACAAATTTTTATCTATCCATTTGACTGAAAATCCAAGTTTTCCAACCATAAAGCAGAATAGAAAGCACTAAACTCATAAATATTCTAATCTTGGTTTTAATAGAAATATTATTTTTATTCCATTAAAGTCTACATAAACGCCCGAAAGCTGCCACAAACAGATAATAATAATAATAATAATAATTATTATTATTATTAAGCTTTAATATCTCACTAGAGATACATTCAGCATAAAATACATTTTTACCATCAATATAAAAAAGTAGTAGTATAAATAATGGGATCAAAATGAAATAGAATGTCATATGTTAATGAATATAAATATAGACTATATAGTATGCATGTGATTTTTTTTTTAATATTCAAAATTGTCATTATAAGGCACACTTGTTACATTATACTGTGAGATGTCCAAATTAGTTCAAATGAATGCGTAGGTAGAACAATTCCTATTTTGATAGGTTCCTTAGTAGTTCAATTTTGTTTGATTCTGGATTGGTTAATACTCTGGATAAGTAGGGCAGACATAAATTTTTGTATTGATTAGTTTTGACTTTCATGTGCAGGCAAGTTCTTCTTGATTTTCCAGAAGCTTTAGAATTGTTAAAAGCTGCATGTAGCGGGTGATTGTTATTATTTTCAATCCTTGATGCTAATTGTATACAGGATTTAAAATGTTTATCAACAATATCATTCAATAAGATAGAATATTTGATTCCTACAGATTTTGATACCAATCATATGCATCTTTTTAAAATAACGTAATCCTGTTTTAATAAACCAGGAAAAATTATGGGTGAGCAATATAATATCAAAGGATAAAAGCATGATGCAATAAACAATTTAGTAATATAATTGTTAACATTTAGTTTTCTTAATCTTCTTATATAGTAGCATAAGGATTTGGTTTTTAAAAATATATGCTCTACATGTTTACACCAAGATATTTAATTTTGTTACAGGTGCATATATTTGTTTGATTTAACTTGAATGTTCTGTTTAATTCCATTGTTTCTCTTGGACGCCTCGTTGTAAATTTAACAAACTTGCATTTTGATGGATTTAAATTGAGATCAAAGTTAGTAAACCATTTTTCAATTTTATTAATAGAATTTTCAAAATTGTTTAAATCATTGTTTGAAGAAATCTTTGTGCACAATACCATATCATCTGCAAATTTAAACAAAAGTGATGGCTTCGGCACTAGCAATGGATCTACGTACAGTGAAAATAAAAACGGATAGTACTGCACCTTGTGGAACTCCATTATTATTTTCTGTTAACTCTGATTTATTACGATCAATTTGTGTAAATTGTTTTTTTTTGAGAAATAATTTCGTAGCCAGTTTAAAATGTAGTTGAGCGTTTTAAGTAGCTCAAGACGTTTAAGTAATTTTTCTCTTGATATGCTATTGAAAGCAGATTTGTAATCTAGAAACATGCAATATATTGAACATTTTCCTTTGTCAAGCGATTCAGTAATGTAATAAACAAGGCTGGTTACACAGTCTACAGTAGAATAATTATTTTTATATGCAAATTGATAATGATCATTACTAATGTTCAATATAGGCTTAATCATTTGCTATCTATAACAGAGTCTGGGTAAGTAAATTCATCATTCACTGGAAACGGATTACCATTTACTAAAACTACTGTTTTTCAGTATTAAGGTATAAGCCATATTATCTTTGGCTTTTCGCATAAGCCGAATCGCATATTGTAGGTCTATTTCGGTTTCTGCCATAAAAAAGGCATCACCTGCATATTGAAAATCCGTTATTTTACAACCATAATCAGTTTTAGTCTTCTAATAACTGAGCAACCTAATCAAAAATAGTATCGACTACAAATTTGAAAAGTGTTTGAGCTGGAACGCATCCTTGGATTCCTGAGTTGGTGTAAAACGCATCAGTTAAGGAATCCCTATTACATATTACTGCATTGGATGACGTATATAAGGATTTCATTATGTTGACAATTTTGGCAGAAATTTCTCTGGTAATGAAACGATTCCATAAGTTGCGATTAACGGAGTCAAAAGCGGCTAAATAATCTACAAATTCACAGTACACAGACTGCTGCTATTTCAATCAGTTCTAACATTCTACAAAAAGTGTGGGTCTAATTGATGCATCCCATCACTGGACGAAATCCAGTTTGATTTGCTCGTATACGAGACTCATACTTGCCATAAATTCTAAAGATTTAAGTACTTTTAAAGTATCAATTTTAATAACGATGATAATCCTGACTGTTACCTCTACGCGGCGCATTCTGGACTAAGAGCAAATAAGCACATAAACTAACACAACCGAGGCCGAGTGCACAACAATTTAACTAATCTTCCATTTCGATAGATAGATACAAGCATACACCTAGAGTACCTAAAAGGTATCTTAAGGTATATATATATATACGATATGTAGTTGCTGGGCTAAAAGAAATAACCCTAATAAAAAATCCAACATCCTCATCAATCTTTGCGAACAGCGGCACCGTCTAAAGAATATCGTCTACCAACCAAAAACATAATCATTGCCCCACGTTTGTTAAGATTATAAATCTATTAAAATTGCTTGTCTAATATGCTGTACAACTATACTAATAATAGAGATGACTACGTCATCAACCAAATTAAATGACCATATTTTTCGACATAATAAAACTTACTTTTTCAAATAAACGTTTTAAATAAAAAATTAATTTAAAATTATCGTAAATTTTTTTAATATAAAAAATAAGTGAGCTTGGCGTAATACCACTTACAAAATAACTAACACACTGACTCATCATACTTTATAATTTCTTCAATACAAAATAGCACAATCAACCTTATAAATAAAAATTCAAATCAGTATTTTAACTTAAAAATTATTTGCAATTACCAAAATTATTTTTAACCACTTCCGTATTAATATTAAACATCGACGAAGTTAATAAATACCTTTATCATGTGCTGAGGAAAAAAATTCACCAAAATATTCATTTTTAATTGGACTGGCTTCTTGTGGTGTGTACGGAATAATATCATCATGAAATACATAATCCATTTCTAAAAGTTAAAAAAAATCTGTTTACCTGAAACAATGTAAATTGTATTAAATATATCCTTAGATAAAAATGTGATGCCCGGTTTTAAAGAAGCATTCTAAAAAAATAATTTATATAAATTAACTAACACAAATTGCAATATCTCGAACATCAGTTAAAACCTGGTAAACATTCATTTTCGTAGTTTCTTTTTTGCTAAAACGTGGGTCGGGTTCACTAAAACAATTATCGCCAAATATAATTACGTTGAATGAATGTTAAAACTATGTTTTTCAATCATGTTCCCAACCCAAGATTGAAGAACTACACCCCTATATCCAAAATACCTATGTAGAAAAAATTGTCCCGACTCGTATAAAGTTTCTCCAGAATCTTGAAGTTGGCCAATTGGTTCTAATCTAAAAGTAAAACAAAATATAACTTTTAAAAACCAACCTTAAGGGTTCAACATTTGATATAAAACATCTTCTATTAATATTTAATTTTGTACGTGGCACACGAAAAATCTTCAACACATGAGATCCTAAACATAACATAACAGTATCGTACAACTTCAAATGTGCTACAATAAAGAAAAACAATCTAGTATAATCTAGTATAAAAATAAAATATATTAAATATATTTATAATATATTTTTTTAATTAATAACAATATATTTTGTAAAATTATTAGAAAAATAATATGTAATACTCGCGAGGTAATGCGCGCGTCACGCTGGTTCTCAAATTATCTCAAATTTTTAGGGGAAATATAAATGAATGCTGAAGTAAAAAGAAAGTTGTTACAGAACATTTCTTTAAAATTAAGATAAAATCAATGTAGATAGTGAAGCAGTTAACAACTATAAACAGTGAGTAATAATAATAAAACAAGTTTTGAAATACAATGCAAAAACAATGCAATTATCTTTTAAAAAATTGTTGTAAAACTAAAATTCTGAATTACTTTGCACTATAAATATGTCGTTACGGTACAAAAAATGGAATCACTGTTCTAGTGATAAATTTTTAATGGATTTAAAAAAATATTAGAGATAGAAGAAGGTAAATTAAAATCAGATATTTCGTGTAATCATTGTGTGGTATGTAGTCATTATTTTTGTACTTTCGGCTTAAATAAACAACCCTGAGATTAATTGGAAATAAAATCATTGTTATCAAAACATAATCCTGTTCGTACTTTGGGCCCTATGTAATTACATAAAATTGCACTAAAAAAAGCTAGTAATATATATATCACATAGTTTTAAAGGAATTTGACCTACTTTGTTATTAAAACATTATTTGATCTAATGTGTGTAAAGTATAAACAATTTTTTTTATTTATTCTATCGAATTGCATTACATTTTATTGTAGTACCAACATCTGTTAACAGTAAAATATATCATACATTAATCGGCTTTGTGAAATATGCAAATAATCAATTCTCTGAAGTAATTATAAGTACATTATTTTTACTTTAATTTTAAGCAAGCAACAGAATTTGTTTTGGTAAATATGTTATTACAATGTTTATATAATAAATAAATAAAGTAATTTTTATTTCATCTGAAAGTGCAAAAGTACCAAAAATATGTATACAAGAATGTATGTATATAAGAATATGTATATGGATTACAATATTTGGCAATTATTTTTTTTATGGTTTAATAATGACTAATAAAAATTTTTTTAGCACCAATAGCTAAATATAAAAATAATTGTATTAAACACTTTTGAATCCGTGTGATACGCTTGCGTGACGTGCGCTTAAAAGTTTGCTTATTGTTTTTGCGCTTGCCATAGTGTTTAGAAATGTTTAATCTAACAATGAAAGTGTCTCAGCTTGCAACTTGTGGCCGTCGCGGCTGTAGTGAGTTAGTATAAACTGGTATGCTTTGTTCAAAGTGTAACACTTAGTTCCACAAAAACTGCACTGATCTTTCGGAAAGTATCTACAATGATTTGGCCACTAGTAATGTTGATTTTATTTGTATGAATTGTATCTGGTCATCCAATTCTTCATTTGTCGTCCATCCCCGCGCTACCACTAAGTTTGACTCTAATTTAGACGCCAAACTAGACCTCATTCTAGATCTAGTTAAATATATTAAACTCAATAACTCCAACATTAGTAAATCTGTAGAGGAACTAGGTGAATCGCAATCAGCTTTGCATGTATGTTCTAATAAACATTCTGTTGAGATTAATCAGCTCAAAGCCTCAGTTGGGACACTCACCTCAACACTCAAGAAAGTTACTCCCTTTCCCATATCTAATGCCGTTATTAGACTTTCTCAAGAAGAAATCTTATTAACTGCTAAGCAATATGCTGCTGACAAAAGGAGGGATAACAATTTAATAGTTAGAGGCATCCTTGACACTGCCATTAATTTCAAAAAGATTGTTTCCGAGATAGTTAAGACTTGTCATCCACAGCCAATTAATTTTAAGGCTATGCGTATGACATGTAAACGGAGTCTATCCTCTCCTTCCCAATTATTGTCTTTTTCAAATCCTTAGATATTGCTACTGATATCCTCAGTAACTGGTCGACCGTTAAGTTTTAATTCCCGGAGATCCGTTTACATAAGAATTACGCTACGACAGATAGGATTGGTAAAACCCCGTTGTTGCCTCACTCATCTTGTCCGAAATCAGCTGCTATACTCATAGTCAATTTAACCCCCCTTAGACTTAAAAATAGCTCGCCCTACGTCCCCGACTTTCAGGATTTTCCACTAGCGCCCCGGAGCCATGTCCATTTCCTCCACCGTCTAAAAAGAACAGGACCGCTTCTTCCTCTTCCAGCATTTTACCCCTAAGAGTAGTTTATACCAATGCCTGCAGTTTCCTTAATAAGCACACCGAGTTAAGTTTTTTAGTCCTAAAAACTAAGGCTCATATTATTGGCATTACTAAAACCTGGTTGTCGGAGGATATACTTGATAATGAATTGCCAATCCAAGGCTACAGTATTATCCGGTCTGATTCTAAGCGGACTAAATATGGTTGTCTCTTCTTTATTAAAGATGGCCTCAACTACTCTCTCCTACCTCCCCTTGCTGCCACAAGTCATGGATTTCACTTGCTTTCTATCTCTATCTCTCTCTTTTCTGGAAATCAGGCTAGATTCTCTATTTTTTACAGACCTCCTTCCCTCCCAGAGACCTCTGTTTTATTGGAAAAACTTTATTCAATCCTCGCTTCTTCTCATAAATATCAAGTTCTCATGGGGGACTTCAACGCCCCTCCTATCAGTTGGGACACCCTAACTAGTCCGGGTAAATCCTTCAATTCCTGCTTTCTTCAATTCTGCATTGAGAACGCACTTTTCCAACATGTGTCCTTCACTACTAGACACAGGGTTGGTTGTTTTTTTGTCTCAATTTAGTACTCACTAATTTTCCTCATATAATAGATACTATTAATGTTCTTCCTCCGCTGAGCAAAAGCGACCACTCTGTCTTAACCTATAAAGTGCATCTTCCTAATACAGCCCCATTGCCAAATTCAGTTCTGCACCTATCCCCGATTTCAGTAATGTTAATTTTGAGAGCTTAAGAAACCATTTTAAGGGTATTAAATGAGTTTACTACTCCACGGATGAAGTTGATAACTTTTATTAAGTCGGGAGTTAAGCTTTTTGTCCTCTTCCGTGCGCCCACCCGGCCATTAAATAAGATTCCACGGCATTTTATTCGACTTATTAAACTCCGTAATCGCGAGTTTTATAAGTGGAAATTAACTAGCCTCCTATGTTTTTATTACGAGTACCTAGCATTACGAAACAAATATGCACTTAGCCTTACCAGTTTCAAACATTGTAGAATTTATAGTCTCCTAAATAAAGCTAAGACTGACAAGAGCCTGCTTTATAAATTCATCGAGAACAAACGAGGGACCACCAAATTTCTCCCGCAACTTAAGGATATTTATGGGTCTCCTCTTCCCCTGCCTGAAGTCTGCAACACATTCTGCAAATACTTCCAATCTGTCTTTAATGCGGATTTTACAGAAAACCCATCCACTAGTCCCTTGCGTTTATCAGGTTCCTCTCTTATTACTCCGAAGATTGTCCGTAATCTCTTTTTCAAATTAAAATCTTTTTTTAATTATATCCGAGAATTCTCAAAGAATGCGCCGCCGAGTTAGCTCCTGCACTTGCCTACTTGTTTAACCTTTTCTTAAACAAGGCACGGTTCCTTCTGTTTGGAAATTAGCATACATCAGACTGATCTACAAATCTGGTAGTAGATTTAAGGCTGAGAGCTACCGACCTATTAACATTTTGTCTACTCCCAGTAAAATTTTTGGAAAAAATAATTAAGTTTCACCTAATAAACTTTATAGTCGACAACAACCTTATAAACCCTGTCCAGCATGGGTTTATGCCTTAAAAAACCTGCCTCTCCAATTTACTAACGTTCACTAGTAGTCTTACCAGAATGCTGGAGTACTCTCATTTGATTGACGTCATCTACTTTGATTTTTGCAAAGCATTTGACAAATTACTTCATTCGGCATTATTGAATAAGCTGAGAGCATTTAGGATTAGCCCCCTCTCCTCGAATGGATAAGAGATTTCCTCTCCAATCGTCAACTAAGTGTAAGATTAGGTGATATCACTTCCGCAGCTGTTAATATTACCTCAGGTGTCCCCCAAGGGTCCGTCCTCGGTCTTTTGTTATTTATTATTTATATTAATAACTTAGCCGCTGTTGTTCGTTCTGACATCTTGTACGCTAATGATGTCAAAATTTGGACTACTAATCCTGAACAACTTTAACTAGATATTTTGAGTATCTACAACTGGTCCATAGCAAATGCACTTCCTCTGAATTTTTTCAAGTGTAAACACTTCTCCCTTGGTAAATCTTGAGGCAATATATTTGGAGCGCCAGATTCATCTCCCATCACTCGAGTTAATTCAGTTAAGGATCTAGGGGTTACCTTCAACTACTCCCTAAATTTTTTAACGCACCACAGGATAGCAGCTTTCAAGGGGTTCCAACTTACTAAATTCTTTAAGCGTAATTTAGGGAATGCCCCTGTGAGTTGTACACGGCTACTCTATCAGGTTTATATTAGACCCCATTTAGAAAATGGTATGCAAGTTATATCCCCTTTCCTAAAAGCGGACATTAAGATTTTAGACAAAGTACAGCGCAGATTCACAAAGATCTTTAGACAGCTTAAAAATGTAAGTTACACAAACCGATTAAAATCTCTTAAGCTCTTTCCATTACAAGATAGAAGGCTCCGGGGCGATCTCATCTTAGTTTTTAAATTATTAAGGTCGGTTGGTGTCGATTATCCTCTCGTCCCTGCTAACTATTCTTAAAGGGGGCACCCTTTTAAGTTATCCCGGTTACGTTTACACCATTTCTCGTATAAGGTCATATCCGCGTGGAATCTTTTACCGAGCTATGTTGTTTCAGCCCCGTCCATTGACGCTTTTAAATCGGCGTATGACAATTATTTCCTCTATGAATATATATATTTATATTCACAACTTTCGAGATTTATTTTTGTCGACATTTGATATTTTGAACCGCGTACCAAAAAGAGTTTCCTCCTACATAACTCGTGATTTTACCTAAAAAAAAACGTATCAGATTAAAAAAAGTACAATTAATATTAATAATTATAAATATAATTGTAGTGTTAATAATAATAATAATAATAATAATAATAATAATAATAGTAATAATAACTATAGCAATATTAATCCTTGTAATTGTGATAGTAATAGAAATAATAATAATAATAACAATAATAATAATAATAATAATAATTATTATTATTATTACTATTATTATTATGACAATAATAATAATAATTGTAAAATCATAATTATTGCTTGAAATGCACCAATAGATTAACTTATAAATGTTTGTTTATTTGTGCTTATTTGGTTGTTTGTGACTATGTCAGTTTGGCACTTGTTTGACTTTGACTGTAATAACGTGGCACAGTTAGTTGTAAGCTGTTTTCTATTAACATTGTGTTTATTATTACTGTTATTATTATATAACATTAGTTGTTGTTCTTGGTACTATTAAATTCATGTTAATTTATGTATATTAATGTAAATTTAAGAGTTTCGCATTTATATTAATATTGTATTATAGAACCAAACGTCAACGCTTATTATTTTATTAATAAAGAATATTTTATATTCGTGAGTTTTACTTTAACGGATATTTGAAGAACGTTTATTAAGTAGTAATAAAAAAGTTTTTGCAAGCAAAACAAAGGTAAATTGGTAATAAGAGTGTTTGCGTATAAACTGTCTAACTTGATCAAACAAGTCAATTGTAAAATAAGGTATCTTACAATAATAATAATAATAATTCTAATAATAATATTAATAATTATAAGAATATTAATAATAATAATAATAATAATAATAGTAATAGCTATAATAATAATAATAATAATAATGATATTAATAATAACATTAATAATGATTTACTCGCGAGGTGAGGCGCGCTTCACGTCCATTGGAGCGTTGTCCATTCTTTTCTCTTTTCTCCTTTTCTGAAGCTTATTGCAGTGTTTTTGTATTGTAATACGTAACTTGTTTTATTATTATTATTGTATATTTATATTTGTTTTTGTTTTTTATAATTGTTAACTTTTACTATCTACCATGATTTTGTTTTAATGAATATTTTTTTTCTTGTAACTAATCCCCCTTCACCTCACCATCCATTTCGTATTTCCCCCTAAGAACTTGAGATAATTTGAGAATCGAGTACTAAAAGGCGTACTAAAAGGCGTACTAAAAGGCTTACTCAACTTGTAAAAAATTCTAAAAAAAAAAATTATTATTATTATGTACAAAAGAAGCAATTTATGTCACCACTGTCAATAATATTTTAATAATAAATTGATAAATGTTTAATATTAAAGTCTTTTTAATTTTAGCATCTACTACTTTTTTACAGTTAGATAAATAATATGTTGATTTTCTATTAGCTGTCCTAATATCATAATCACATCTACAATTTTCTCCTTCTATTCTCATATTATTTCTATCGGTTAAAAAAGTTTTGGTTCTAAATAACCTTGAACTTGTTTATTTTATTTGTATGACAGGAAGAATAAAATTTTAATTTTATTTAAAATAAAATAAATTAATTGTTTTTTAAAAAATTAAAAATAATTTTATAAAATTGTAATCATAAATTAATTGAACAAATATAATTAATTGTAAATATAATCAACAATTAAAAATATGTTAACGCGTTAATTGCAATTTAGTACAATTTAAAATTTAATAATTTATAATATTTAATATTGTTTTTATTTACTTTTTGTTAGTTTTACTCTATAAAGGTCGACCAATTTCGAAACCGTGTGTTCTGATATTGTATTATAATCAAGCAGATATTTGCACGTTCGTGTGTTAATATAAAAGCATTACTAATCAATCATAAACTGGTGAACATTATTAAAATGTTGAACGTTAATTGAAGTATTTTTTACTATTTTTCGTCTTAAAGATTAATACAATGTATGTTTATTGATTCAAAATTTTCCATACTGATTAAATTTGTATTATTATTATTTATTTTTAAATATTTATATTTTTTTAATTACATTTTTTTCTTACTAAAGAGCAATAAAACCGAGTAGTAAAAGATACATGTTCTACTCAACCCTTGTACTCATTTTTGATAAACCTATTTAAATATTAATTTTTTTATTGGGTTTAATTTTTATTTAAAATTTTTAGCTTAAAATATTTTTGGTTGATAGTCGTATTTTATGATTTGAAGAAATTATAATAAACTACAATTTAATAATCATTTTTAATAATTTTGCGATTTTATAAAATTATTTAAATTTAACTTTGAATATGTTTTAATTAATGAAACACTGATTTTTTTTAAATACTTCAAATTAATAGTATATATTAATAATTTTCATGTAATATGTTTCTTTATTACCATCCAAAATAATTATGAGAAAAACGAATTACTACTTAGTTTTTCTTGTTGGGCGTATTGTGTTTTTTTGCATATACAAGATTGGATGCAATTGTTTGAGTCGCTTTGTGATAATGGAAATGAAGAGGTCATTATTAAAATGGTTGATTATTTTTTGTTATTTGGTTGAGAAAATTGGATTATCACTGTTTTTTTTAATTTATGAGTGACTTTTGTTAATAAATAAAAAATATTTATTAGATGTTAGGGATATTTTAGGCAAGTATAATTTTATTTATTTCAGTTAATAATTTAACGTTTTTGTTGTAAATCAATTTTATTTTTTTATCTTTTTGATCTGAACTTTTTATTACTTAGTCATAGGTATTTTCTTGTGTCAAACAGTTAGTTGGTTACATAGATAACTGTTTACTTCCATTTTTGCAAAGCATTTTAACCGATTGATTTTTACTGTTTTATATGCAAAGGTAAATTATATGCGGAACATATGTAGAAAAGTATTAAACTTTGTGGTTGATATACATCCTTTTGACATCTTCAAGATTTATGAAGATTAAGAAGTCCACGATTTTTTGTGAAGGATGTTGTTTTTAATCTAACTGCTACAAATGACATACATATACTTTAAAAAACCTTTTCAGTATTTTAGGTGTGTGCTTATACCCATTCGACAAAAGCCCAGATATTCCTTTGTGCACTCAGTCTTTAATTTATATTAGTCCAAGCTCAGGATGAACTATATGAAGGTATGGAAACAGGATTATCATGATTGTTGATAATCGATGCTTTCTAAACATTATTCGAGTTATCAGGATCATTAGTATTACTTAAATCTTTAGCATTATAATTTATAGTTTTTATTTTTGTTAATTTGTTATTCTTTTGAAATTATATATATATATATATATATATATATATAAAGCTACAATCTTGAATGAATTGGCTTTAAATCTTTTAAAATGATGCAGATATTTTACAATGCAATGATTAATATATATATATTTTTAGTGTTTTTGTGTATATAACTGTCTAGTGGGTTTCAATATTTTTAGTATAAAGATGAGTAAAATATTTAAATATTTTTGTAAGGAATGTATTAGTCTTAAAAAACAGGTAAAACGGTTAACAATTATGCATTTCAGTGTTAAAAGATTTATTGTAAATTATCGAATTGTTTTTCAATAAACGGACTTGACTAAACAGGTTGAAATTATGTTTGGGTTTTTATTAATTATATTCAGTTTGTTATGTGTAGTACTGCTGAATTATTGTATTGATAATTGTAATTTTATAAGAGTTTGTGTGTTTTAACGAATGTATTTACACGATGGCATCACACTATTTTTATTTTTAGATATTATATGTTTTTTGGTTTATAGTATTGAAAATATGTTTTTTAAATACAATGGTTTGTAGTTCAATTTTAAATCTGATTTTGATAGAAGGTTGATATTTTTAAATATGGTATAATTTTTAGTTATATATATACATATAATTTTATTAAATATTTTTACAGAAATTCTATATTTTTTAAATAAAATAGTCAAAAGAAGAGGAAAAATGAAGATAATTAATTTCGAGTAGTTTAATTTTGTAAGTAATATATTTATTCATTGTTTTTTATTAGGAACAATGTGTTATTGCTATCTGATATTTGCCATTAGTTACATTTATGAAAATAAAGGGACCCATAGATGCTCATATACTTTAAAATTATATACATAGTATTTAACATTTTAGTTTTTTGGCTTAAAAATAATTTTAACAACAAATTAATTTTTTTATATTCGTTAATGGATTAAATTTTGTATTTTTTGTATATTCAACAGAACATTTATTTGCTGATTTTTGTAATTATGCCAGTCCTTTTTTGTCCTCTGTGTCATTCACTATTGATTGTTAGTGAATCTGCTCACTGTTATTCGCTCGTGTGTAGCACTCCAAGCTGTGCTTATCGTTGGTTTGTTACCCAGCCATTGATTCAAGAACACAAACCGCGGCAAGATATTCGTCTGCGCTTGGAGGAAGATGCTGTATTTTCTATTGATGATGAATATAGTTCGTCGGCACAGACTGATGAAAAATGTCCAAAATGCGGACACACAAGAGCCTATTTTGTACAAATGCAAACTAGATCGGCCGATGAGCCTAGCACAACCAAATATTCGTGTATAAAATGTCGTCATATATGGACGGAACAATAGTTAATGAACATTTATTTTTGTATTGAATTATGTATTATAATATTTAAAAATTGTGTAGGTAAATATTTTTATATAACTACACTTAATATAGATTTAAACACAAGTGCTATTATTATGAATCAATTTTAGTTGAAATTAGTTGAAATAATTTATAAAATAATAGGATCCCATATTAGAGTGTAAATTTAACAGTCATAAAATGTTACGGGGCTTTCTTGCAACTAAAAACAATCATATAAGACATCCACATACTAGTTAAAATGAATACAATATCTCTTAGCCAGTCTCAAATGCTTAAATGCTCAATTCTACCTTGGTAAATTGTTTGTACTAACGAAAACTGTTATGCCTGGGTGTTGGGCAGATTAGTGATCAACCGAGCTACTTATTGTCTGAATACTTGACTTGCTAACCCACTAGTCCCGGGGTTTAAAACAAGAAGTCAAAACACGTTTAGACCAGAATCCAATATTACCAATTACACATAACATATATATAGGAGTGGGCTTGTTATCCACTCCACTGGCTGTCTGTCCCACAATCGGACTTCATTATGATTTGACCGTTGAGTCACTTATCGATCGTGGTTTGGTGTCGTTCTAACAAAAACAGTTTCAGTTCTCCATTCCAAAACCGTTCTTACTGATTTTTCAGGCGGTAAACGTAGAATTTGACCAAGCAATTTTCTTCGTCTAATTGTAATGATGTCATAGTGAAGAGAGTCAGTTATTCTCATGATCTCATTATTGGAAATGTGATCACTCCAGGTAATCTTTAAAATACGTCTAAGACACTGGCGATGAAAACAATCCACCATTTTATCAATCTTGTCTGTTCGCTTCCACGTTTCACTCCCATATATTGCCGTATGAATGATTATTGATGCGTATAAACGAAGTTTTGTTTTAGACGGATGGAAGAACAAGACCATATTAATTTGAGTCTATTAAAAACTGACATTGCCTTTCCAAGCCTGCCTTTAACATCAATTTCGGTTTTTCCGTCTTTACCAATAATGCTTCCCAGATATGTAGAGGTATCAACAGTACCAATATTTTGTGCACTAATTTTGATTGGCAAATAGTTGTTTAACTTAGTGTACAACATTTTCGTTTTTGATCAGTTAGTCCGTAAGCTAATACGATAACTAATATCACTGAGACGTGTCATATTTTGCATCATTTCTGGGGTTTCACTAAATAGACCAATACCTGCAAAGTCGAAATCTGCTAATCTGTCGTGATCCCATTTGATGCCATGAGACAAATTATTCATGATAAATGATAATACTATTAATGAATAATACAGATCAACATGGAAAACTAGTAAGGGGAACTTTGGCAGTGCATATTGGGTAAATGTTGGACGTTATATAATTTTTAATTGGTCGAAATTGGAGTAAATTTTAAGATGTGGGTTTTGTTTTCTGATTGGTTTATTTTAAAATTGAGCTGTAATTGGATGTTGTGGGCATTATTTAATGTAATTTTTTTTGCCCTCGCCTCATTTTGCAATGGCATTTGTTTGTACACCGTACTCGACTCGACGTAGTTATTCTAATTGGAAGGATGTGAAAAACGCTGTTCACGCTTCTAAAATAGATACCAACAGTGAGTTTTATCACTGTATTTTTACGAAATTGTAGAAGATATAAAAGATTCCCCTATAATAGTTTTTTTACAGATGTACGTTTTATCAGAAACGTAAATCAGAAAGTACAGGACTTTGTAAGAGCAAGTCACTTAGTTTTTATATAGTTTCTTGTAGAGCTGAACATTAAAATTGTTCTGCACGTTTTACAGTTTGACTTGAAAACGATAATTATGTAAGCGCACCAAATTTGGAGCATGATTACACACGCTCCAGTAAGGCAAAGTCACATTTTTCTGGGTTTCTGTACTTTGTATAAGTAGATGTTTTTGTGGATGATTATCCAGAAAAGAAATTATTTTGTATTTTTTTGTAATATAATCTAAATAAATTTTGTTATGTTGTGCTTGTTTTTTTGTTTATTACAAAAACTAAGGAACATTTACGATTGTTGTTAGAATAACGGTAACGTATTACTTGAAAAATGGGAAATTGTTTGATGGCTTTATTAACATCCTAAGTTGACGCGTGTGGTAATACTTGGATAATTAACCCATTTTTTCTTACCAATAATACTTTATTGGTACAATAGTAATAGTAATTAGTGCAATACTTGTTAGTTTTTTGAATAAGTAACCAAAATTGGATATTTTATGTAGCCATTACTTTTGTACTTTTACATCAAAGAAACAACCCTGAGATTAATCTGAAATGAGATCACTGTTATCAAAACACAATGTTTGTACTGTTGCCTCGAAATAACACTAGTAGTATACTTATCGACTTCAGGTTCCATTAGGATCGTTCTACTTTGTCATGAAAACATTATGTATGTACGTAAAGTATAAACAATCTTTTCCATTTATTCTATCGCATTGCATTACTTTTGTAGTAACAACATCAACTGTTAAATATACTGTACATTGATCGACTTTAGTGAAATGTGTAAATGATCAATCCTTTGCAGTAGTTATAATTACATTGTGATTATTCAATAAACAATTGAATATTTTTGGTAACTATGCTATTGTAATATCCATACTATGAACCAAAGAATACCTTGGTAAAAAAGCGATTTTTATTCCAGGTTAATATGCATGTAAAGAATGCGTTACAAATATGAATAATTAAATTTCCAGTGCTTACACAGTAAACAAACTGTCAAAACCGAATGCATCAAAAACAATTTGTACGTAAATGGAATATCAACGCTTATGCCATGTTTGGACAAAATATTTTAAGTACTTTTAATAAAAACGATTTACGTTTATACTGCTTTTCGTACAACATTCTTATCTGTGGAATATTAATAATCTCATAACATGTGTTTAAGTAAACAAATATTGTCAAAACTGAATGGATCAAAAATGATTTTGACATTAATTTAATATCAACAGCTATTCTGTTTTATAAACATATTGATATTTTGGTCAACTACTCTAATTAGTCATGTAAAAGTAGTTTTTTCATGTAGACTTAAAATTCAAATGTACAGTTATTTGTTAAAACATGGCTACCTAAATTCTTTATGTAATTATTTTCCATTTACACAATCTGAAAGTTACATACATTTGTATACCATAAAATAGAAATTAAAAAAAATGGTTTAAGAACAATTACTACAGATTATTAGTAATGCAGATATATATGCTTTATATATCATATTACTCATTGATCATAATCCATTTTAAAAACCTTTTATTCCCACATTGTGATATCTGAATGTAGGGCAAAATGTAACTTCCATTTTATGTAAATTGAAAAAAAAATCACATAAAGTATTTAGGTAACTATGCTTTTATATCAAGATAAATGTTAAGCAAAACCAAACAATATGAATGTTGGGTTAAATATTAAAGTGAATTAAACACATACTAATACAATATACAATATTAACATAAAAGACGTTTTAACCATACGTTGAAATAGAAAGTCCTTATTTCTATTACCTAAATAACTTGCATATACTAATATTTAAAGCAAAAATTTCCAAATATTTTTATTTTTACAGCAGCTTCATGTTGTCAGCGTTTTTGTATTTTAGGTTTGGACAAATGACCTTAATTTTCATCTGAGATGAAATCAATATAGTCAAACACAGTGCTGTTTGTATTGAGCCATATAACATTAGTAATACGCTTATCAATCGTACTTCTGTACATCAACTCACAGTGTTAACAGAACATTGTTTGATGCAATATATGTAAAATATATGCTATTATCCCCATTGTTTTATCAATTTGCATCCCATTCTATCGTAGTGCTATTGTAGTGTATATACAATAAGTTAAAAAAGTTTTGGTAACAGAGTTATTTTATTTCACTATAAAACAAGGGTTGATTTTGTGAGCTTAAAGTACAACGTAACTACGATTAAAAATTTAAATATTTGGCAATTTTTATCAAAATGTAATAATGAATAAGAAAATTTATACTGCTACGGAAACAATAAGAAGACGCCATTCTGGCAAACAACGGCAAAAAAGTAATCACATGTATCTGGATGACAAAGCTACACAGATGACAGGGTTGAGTAAAAGCCGGAAAAAAGCTCAATTTTCGATTTGCAGAATCTTCAGTGCCAACTAGTCTTTGTTGTTTTTGTTTTTTTGCTGTAATTGCTGTCTTATTGCTCCATGCAATAGTTATAAAGTAATTTTCTTCTGTTTGTTAATATAACACTTGAATAATAGGAATATTGCCAACCATTTTTATGGATTAAGTAAATAAAATGTGTAGAAACAGATTGGAATCAAAAATTATAAACAATAATGCCTTAGTTTAACTGATGATAGCGTGTGCATTACTAATGGCGTTTCTATAAAATAAAAAAATACATTTAACAAAACATTTCAGTGCTATTGCAATAACCTTTAAAATATCTACAATTAATAATTTGACAACTTTAACAAAAAAAAGTGCATTTTTTTCCAAAATTACAATTTTATTACAATATACTGACTACTATTTTTACCATTAACAGATGATCAGGATCAGGACGGTACACGAGGTGCGTAGACCTTTATCCTTTTAATCCTCGGTTCTCAAAATATCTGAAAATTTAAAATCGGGGAAAATAAAGCGGGAGGAAGAAGCTGGGACAAGAAAAATAAATAATTGTGAAAGAGAGTAATAAAAATATGGTGGAGAAAAGTGAAAGAGTAAATTAGAAATTAAATGAAATTGGAGAGCTTGTGTTTGTCATAATTTATCTTAAATGACCCTAAGGAATTAGAATTAACTACATGACTTGGAAGCTTATTCCATTCTGTAATGGATCTGTGTGTGAAATGATTTAGTCTAACACTAGTGAGGGCTCTAGGTTTGTGAATCTTCCGACAATGTCCCCTAAGGTTACCATTATTAACATTAAAAAAATGCGTGATTCTATTGCTGGTAAATAACTGATATATTAAGATTAAGTCGCCTCGGAGTCTCCTATCTCCTAAAGGGAATAATTTTAATTTCCGTAGACGTTCAGGATATGATTTAAAACTAAGCTCATGAGGGAGTCTGGAGAGCATCCTTTGGACTCTTTCCAGTTGATATATGTCACCTTTCAGGGATGGGGCAGTTACCTGGATACAATATTTTAAATGTGGCCTTATATATAAAATAAATAATAGTCAAAGGCTATTTATCGGAATTTTGCCTAAATTTCGTCTGAAAAACTTAATCAGGCTAAAGCATTTTTGGGTCGCTAATTTATGATGTAATGAGAAGACTAAGGATGACGTAAATGTAACCCCCAGATCTTTAACCACTTTTACTGTTGTAATAAATTTATCCCGAATCATGAAGGCTACCCCGAAGGTCGTCCAAAAGTTATATGTTTACACTTTTCTAAATTTAAAGAAAGCTTATTTTTAACCGACCACAGATAGATATTATCAATATCTTATTGCAAAAGTTCCGGGTTTGTGCCCCAGATTTTAACATCATCCGCATACAGCAGAATGTTTAATTAAACTTTCGCAGATAAGTAATTGACAAACAATATGAAAAGTAAGGGACCTAGGACTGATCCTTGTGGCACACCTGATATTATTTTGCACTGAGTGGATAACGCGTTGCCGAGCCTGACTCTGAAATATCGATCCTTCAGAAAATCACTAATCCAATTTAATAGAGGATTACCTATGTCAAAAGTCTTTAACTTAGCTATTAGGAGGAAGTGCGGAACTTTATCAAAAGCTTTGGAGAAATCGAACTAGACAGCTTCCACACATGAATGTTGCTTATTTTCTATTGGCTGTTGTCATTTCATCGACATCCTTACTGAAAATGAATACATTCATACTGACATTATTTCTATTGGTTGAAATTATAATCATAAATTTTATAATTTTTAATAATATGACGTTTAACATTTGCCGTACGCTTAACTTAAACCTGAGTGAACATGAGTTCGATCCTCATTACCGGCACTAAATGTAAGCCCCAGTTTAATTTCGTTAAAATGTTTAGTGTTAAAACACGTTTTTTGTAAAACATTCATAAAATAATAATAATAAAAAAAGGGAAATTTTAAAAATAGAAAAGATTAGGGAATTACAATAAGAAATGGAGAAATTTAGTGGATGGGGCTTAAATTAATTATAAAGAATACTGAGTTAGTGATAATATTAATAAATATAAATAAGTATATCATAATATATATAACGTTGCGTAAAACTGTAATAATCTTAAATAAAAAAACAAAAAAATAATATGCAAGATAACGCTTCCATTTTACTCACAACATAACGCGCTTTTTGTAGTTTAAGCAACTATTAAATTTATACTGTAATATAAAAGAAATTAATTATAGAACAAAAAATTGTCATACAGAAAATATTTTATATGTACGAAAATTTATTTAAAGTAAAAACAAAATAAATAACTTATAACATATTTTTAGTCACTTAACTTACTTTGTATATTTAATAATCTTGATTTAAAATTTTTGTATATATATAGAAATAAAAAAATATTTTTTAAAGATTTTAATATTTTTTAATTTTGTAAAAATAATGTAAAAAATATTTTTGTAAATTTAAATAAAAAAAATTATAAAAATAATATTTTATTATTTTGCTTTTTTCACTTGCCTAATGGGACCATTTTCCTAATTTCCAGATTCAAATTTACCCTCTGTTGCCCGAAAACATGGATGAACCACAGGTTCCTATGACAGAATATGAACAAATTAAATTTAAAATGAACCAGACGACAGATGAGGTATATATAGATTGATTATTTTAGTGCTAATGTTATTTTTTTTGAAAATTATTAAAAACATATACACCAATTTAAGTATTAGAGTACATAACATCTTATGTACTACATTATTTATTCTTTTTACCGTATAAAAAAAAAGTGAAATGTTATTTAGTGTCAGGTTGTTGTTAGTTATTTATTTCTAGCTTGCTTGAACTTGGTTTGGCTTAAATGTAATTTTATTTTATAATTTTTGTCGTTTAAATTCCTTTTTCATTCATGGAAGAATTACAAGATGAATCGATATATTTTGAACGTTTTGTGTTTTAGTTATCTTAATTCAATTCGATAGTAATTTAAGCCTATATATATATATATATATATATATATATGAAGTTCATGTATTTTGTTAAAGGATTCAACTAGATTAATGTTGCTTGAATAACTGTATATTTTATCTTAAAATAAAAACATTTTGTAAATCGCATGAAAAACATGTTTATACTTCGAGATGGGGATATTACGAATTTCAAGTATTTGGAGGACGTTTTTGTTTCTAATTTGATTATAGTGGTACTCATCACTCTTTATCCTTATGGTGTCAAAAATTAAATAATCAAGAATTTTATTCCAGTCAGATTTACACAACCATCCATTTTATTAATTAGCTCTACAGTTTTGGTATTGTTATTCAGATTTATACAGGCAGTATTTAGTGATAAATCGACCTTTAGTTTGAGTTTGGGGTTCTGACCGTTAAAGTTCTCCGCCACTTGATGCATTCTGGACATCATTTGACTAAGCAAATTCAATTGAACTAAAATGATGATTTTATTAATTTTTGGGAACAGTATCGCGGTTTTTAGTTAAGTTATTTGTTTCTTTTTACTATAAGAAACAGTAAAAGATTATTTTTATTTAGTCTTTATTTCAATTTGTGACGGGAAACATATTCTAAAAAGTGGACATGTGCCCAAGTTTGACGATGGTCTGTATTTATTATCATTAGTGGGACTTTAAATATCTTTGCTGCTCCGGCATAGAAATAAGGAAAAGATGAATATATTAATTAATAATGAAGCTTGTCCGAAATTTTGTTCTAAAATCATATGGTGTTACCATGTTTTCATAAAGTTTCTTGTAATTTAGATGCTAATAATCCTGAAGATTTGGGTAATTATTATAAAGTTTTAATTTCCAGTGATGGTGATAGTCCTTTCTGTTCCTCGTTCACATGGTGCATTCTGGGCTCGATGCCCATAGACATTTAAACTAATAACAGCAGGGACTGAGTACATAGCGGTATAACTTATCTTTCGCTTCGGCGGATGGCTGCAACCATACACCCAGGTTACTTAAAAGATATACTGTATGTAGCTTTTGAGCTAAGAGAGATAACCTGACAAAAACCAGGCTGTCATCAATCTTTGTGGACAGTGGCGCCGTCACAAGGATGCTTTCTAGTAGCCAAGAAACTCCGTTCTTACTCTACGTTTGTTACGCTTATCAAGCTATCGAAGTCGATCGTTTAATATGTCGTATAAATATAGAAATGAAGAGGTGACTACGACACTAACCAAATCAATGAATGTTTACAAGAAATAGTGTTAATCAGTGAAGTTTTCAATTTAGATATTTGTTTACGTTTTTCAAATTTTATTTAGTAAAGTATTTATAGCTATTATGTAAGTGACTTGGTCGTTTTACTCAAAACATTTTTTACTAGTAAGTTTTGCTTGGATTTATTCGAAGCCAATAACAGATCTGTAAACAGTGATTTATTCGAACTATATTAATTTTTTTCTGTGATTATTTTCCCCCTTAACTGAATATATAGATACAGTCAGATAACCAGGTTAAGTTTATTTAATATTTATTTGACTTACGCATTTTTCTAAATATTTGAAGTTTTTATAAGTTGAATTTCTGGCTGATCTAATTAATTTAACTTTAAAAATGTTTTAATTTACTAAGCTATTGTTTTAAAACAAAATGTTTTTTAAGTGGATTGTAAGTATTTCATTGGTTTGGTTAACTTCATATAATGGGACATAGATTAGTATTTAAATTTTCATTATATTTCAATATGGCCTACACTCAATGGCTGTTTTTGTATACGTAGATTCGTATAATTTCTAGGTCCTATTTATTTTAGTTCAATTCATCATAAATGTTTCGTTTTAGACAAGTTTATTGAGTGAGAATTGTTATTGTTTTTGAATTTACAAGTGCTTTAGAAAGTTTCAATGTAGTTTTCGTGATGGAAAATGGATTAAGTACGTTCAATGCACGTTTGTTGATACCTCATATCTAACATAAAAAGTTTTTGTTTGTTTTTATATTACTAACAATATTTTCAGTAGGGCAATTTATTAATTTTAATTTTGTTTATTTAATCAATTTATTAAAATATTTAAATAACCAATCACATCATCGCTCCCATTCATTGGGTTTGACAATATTTAAATATCTACAAAGAAATAAGGATTTAAAGTTTATTTTTGTAAAATGGTGTTTGTGCTTTTTGTTTACATTTCCAACTTCGTGATTTTTACTGTTTAAGACATTGAAAAAAATTTTTTTTACTAAAAACTACTGGAATTATGTAAAGTGGATTTATTCAACACATTGAAATTTACATAAATGCCACAAAAAGGTACTCGTAATAGACCCGTGTTAGATATTGATCAGTTGGAAGATGGAATTATTAAGCCCATGACTGAGGTTGAATTGTTAAATTGTAAGGTTGATGAAACTACTACAGAAGTATGTTTTAGTATTTTTTGTCTAAAAAATATAATGTTTTTTCAGTTTTTTGTAAACGTTTTTAATGTCTGTTTTATGTTTGTTTTTTAATAAATTTTGTTGTTTTTGAAAAAACGTAGATTAACTTTTCTATATTGATGAAATTAATAAATTGGTGTTTTTTCGTAAATAAATGAAACATGCAAAACTCATGCATATCTAATCAAACCATTTTTAACGTTTTCTGGTTATTTTATTAATGCTACTTGAACAAAGTTTATAAGGAAAATATAGTAATAATAATAATAATTATTATTATTATTATTATTGCTATTAACAATATTGGAAGGATGATGCTAGTGATTATGAAGATTTGAGTAATGCTTATAAAGTCTCAATTTCCAGTGATGTTGATATTCCTGAATGTTCCTCCTCTACGTGGTGTATCCTGGACTAGTTGCTGAAAGGCATCTAGACTATTAACGGCAGGGACCGAGTGTACAGCGGTGTAACTGGGCTACTGCTTCGGCGGGTGGGTGCAAACATACACTCAAGGTATACGTATACCATATGTAGCCCTTGGGCTAAAAGGAGATAACCCTGACAAAAAATCAGGCAGCCTCGTCACAAGGATGCCGTCTATCAGCCCAGAAACTTGTTATTCTTCTACGTTTGTTACGCCTATCAAGCCGTTGAAGTCGATCATTTTATATGCCGTATAAATATGGAAAATAATGAAGAGTTGATCAGATCACTAATCAAAATGATAAACTTATATTGACATTTTGTATGAAAATGGTTAGACAATTGTTTTACAATTGCAGTCAGATGCTGAAAACAGGATGCTAAAAAGAACTATTGTTAAAACAGGAAACGATTATTATTTAAATATTTAAGAGGATCTAAGTAATGGTTCAGTTTGACTTCTATCTTTTTACTAGTCTGCTATAGATGACTTTACTGGGAAAATTTTTGATCAGTATGACTAAGGATTGATGAATGACACCGTAACAAGATTATACTATCCCTTGAGGAATTCTTCACTTTTTAATTAGGCATTTAAACTCATTGTTAGTAATACTTTTTTTAAATTCAATGTTTATTTAGTTTTTAAAAAAATAATCCTTTTGCAGTGTAGATGTATATATATATATATAATGAACCAGTATATGTGATTTTTAAATATTAACAACTACTTTATGTATTTTTTGTTTTCTACATGTTTGTTTTGTCTTTTTTTATTAAATTAGTCTTTGGAGGCATCTCGTAGAATGATGGCTTTATGTGAGGAAGTAAGTTTTGTCTTTTTAAAAGATAATAAATTGTATCACACACGGGTTACTTCTTTTTCATTAATTTGCTCACTATTTTTCGGCAAATGCATATTTAGGCCAAGGAAGCTGGTATTTCGACATTGGTCATGTTAGATGATCAAGGCGGTAAGCTTTGGACACAGACTGTGTTGTGAATGAGGAAATAAACCTTCGTCGTTTTGTAGTTGTGGTTTATCGTTGTGTGTCTGTTTGTTTTCGTTCTTCAAGTTGTAGTGATTTTAAGCTTTTGTTTTCCAACCGTTTATGAAAGATATTTGTCAACTTTATTTTATAGAACAATTGGATCGTATTAATGAGGGCATGGATAAGATTAATCAAGATATGAAAGATGCAGAAAAGAATTTGGACGATTTGAACAAATGTTGTGGATTGTGTGTTTTGCCGTGGAACAAGTGAGTAATTAGTAGTGGGTGTAAATGGTGTGTTGTGTTTTTACATTTGCATTTGTGTCCCATTTGGTTGACGTTTTTAAAGTGTGAGGTGCTAATTCATCATCATCATTGGGGATAAACACCCCCCACTGGTTATTATCACCCAGGGTAGTTCAAAAAACCAAAACGTTTGCAAAAACGTCAACTTCTGTAATGTGTACTTAAAGAATGGCATTTGAGGTGTGCTGACATTAAATATTAATCACATCCTGAGTTAAACCCCTCCAATGTTCTCTGTTGGCTACATAGGGTAAACAAACGGACGTCCATTTAAGTAATTTGTTTGGACGAGGGGTCTTAGCATAAATAAAAGGACTGGGTTCGTATGCTGCAATGTCCGTCCAAATTTTCCGTTGGCCGCCTGGCTTTCTTTTCCATCCGGGCAATGGATGGGCTTCCATAGCCATTCTGGCTGGATGAGTGGTCGATCTACGTAAAACATGGCCAATCTATTTTAATCGTCTTTCTTTTATTGTGTTAGAGATATATGGCTAGTAAATGTTAAGTGACCTACAAATATCTGGTAATGGTCGAAATATTTTACTAGTTATTAAACGAGTGCGTTCAATAGAGGACAACGAGCGAAACCAAATATGCTAATTCATTTGTTTATTATTTCTATAATTATACAAGATAAACAATTGACTTTGATAGTTTGATAAGCGTAACAAACATAGAAGAATAACGAAGTTTTTTGGTTGGTAGACGGTGTTACTTCGCAAAAGGGATGCTATTGATGTAGAGGACATTATTTGGATGGAATAGAAGGTAGAGTAGCTAACGACATTGTAGCTTGCAATCTCAGTCGTTATATTAATGCTACCTTTAATTGTCCAAATGAATTATTTAATTATGCGTTTGATTACTTATTTTTTGGCGGTAAATAGGGCTTACTGGTAAAGTTATACTTTAAATGTCATCTATTGAGTGTACCTTGTGAAAGATGATTGTGAACAGTGGCTTTATCATAAGGAGGTTTTTCGGTCAAGGGATTATTTTCATACGTTTAGCAAACCGTATTTTGTTTACATGAGATGCTGATGATCTTGAGGATTTGATTAATGCTTATGAAGTCTCAGTTTCAATGATAATGATATTTCTGACTGTTCCTCCACGCAGCGCATTCTGGACTAAGTGCAAATAAGCGCATGGACTAACACAACCGGGGCCGAGTGCACACCAACTTAACTGGTCTTCCGCTTCGGTGGATAGGTACAAGCATACAACTAGAGTACTTAAAAAGTATACGGTGTGTAGTTGTTGGGCTAAAAGAAATAACCCTAGCAAAAAATCCAACAGCCTCATCAATCTTTGCGAACAGCGGCATCGTCTCAAAGATGCCGTTTATTAGCCAAGAATCTTTGTTATTCTTCTACGTTTGTTATCAAGCTTATCAAGCCATCGAAGTCGATCGTTTTCTATGCCGTATAGATATGGAAAATAATGAAGAGGTGATCATGTCACCAACCACAGTGAAGGAATGAATGAATTTTGTTCATATAGAAAATAACGGGAGACTGTCGTTGGAGATATTTTATAAACTTGAAAATAATGAAATGTAGTGAACCTAAATAGCAGTGAAAAATTTGTACATTTTGTGGTTGCTTGTTGTGTGCTTAATCTTTTTTTACATTAATGATTTACACAGTTCGTTCGATGGAAGCAGTCATTATTGTCGACATACATTTTCTAATTTTGTCTATTTGCAGAGTTAAAAAGAAGGACGATTTTACCAAACAACTTAAAGACGAAGATGTGCGTGGAGGTGATGGACCTCGAATCATTGTTGATCAGAATGGAATGGGTCCCACTGGCGGTTATATAACACGGTAATGCATTGTGTGCACTGATGTACTTTAGCAGACGTACATTTATTATCTTCAGTTTTAATTAATTGCTAAAATAGACGTCAGATTGTTCGTTTGTGATAAATAGAATTTGTTGGAGAGTTTTTATTTAAAGTCAACTGACCTATAGGTATCGATTATTTGGGCGCATGTACTGAAAGTTGATGGTTTACGGTTGTTTAGTAACTTCGGATTAACCTGATCGGATATCCATTCATGATGATGGTATTTATTTTTTCGTTTTAAAGGACAGAACGTCGCAGTTTTTTTCTACACAGTTTATTTTTGTAAATTATATTTTCTGTTGCCTTTTTTCAAAAATGGCATCCTGTTAGTCATATGCGCACCAACTCTCCTGTTTTCATAACTTGATGAAGGTTATACCGTATATATACACTATCTGTAATATTGATTTTAGTAGAATCGAAATAATCTTATCGTATATCAACTTAAACAGGATTGAAAATGCTAAATTTGCCTAACGGTGTGCTTGCATGTTCGATCTAGACAGTAAACTCGACTCAAGTCCAACTAATTAGACATTTTAAAAATTGAATTATTTAAAATTATCCTTAATTTAAGGTTGAAGATGCTTGTTTGTTGATCGTACGTAACCAACTACATGGTGATGAATTACTTTTTTCAATACTTCTATGTGACTGTGATCTAATCTGTCGTTGTGTGCGCTTATGCTACCAAGTTGTTTGACTATGGTCAATTTGTACAGTTTTTAAATTATTGTTGCGATTTTGTTGTTAAAGTAATGAAATAAATAGAAATGTTGCAATATTAGATATATAAAATTTGGTTTGGATGTACATGTAGTCAATGGTGATGATGTATATAAATTGTTATATTTAAGAGTTGGTTACAATTATTTCATATCCATAGACTCTCATATTTAATATACAAATAAAACCTCGTATGCGCACAACAAACGTAGAATATGAAGAAATCTTTTTGTCTAATAAACGATATTTTTGTGGTGGCGACACTGTTTACAAACGAGGTCACCGGTTGTTTCCTTTAGTCCAACGGTTGCATATCGTATCTGTACCTCGAGGTACGTATGTTTGCATGCATGCGCCAAAGTTGACTCTCCTGAGTATAGAATGAACTACATAGAGGTAGGGAAATAGAAGATATTGGACAATATATTGTTGTTGTTTTTACAATAATGTATGACGTGTGATAATCTTTATAAAAGTAAAAACAAATAAAGTTTGTTAGTAATTGTATCCAATTATTATTATTGGGGACAGTATTACGAATGATGCCAGAGAAGATGAAATGGACAATAATCTTCAAGAAGTTTCTGGAATGATTGGCAATCTTCGTAATATGGCCGTTGATATGGGCAGTGAAATTAATCAACAAAATGTACAAGTTGACAGAATTCAAATTAAGGTGAGGATTGGATATCGTTTAATTGGAGTATTTGTTTGTGTGAAGTATTTATTTAGGCGCAATTGTCACGTTACTACAATTGGGGAAGGGTGAAGATCCTGTTTATGAAACCAGTGATTTGATTTAAAATAAATAAATATTACAAATGGTTGACTAAGTTTAGGCGATGTTGGTTGAAACTGTTATTCATTGACACAATTTACAACCATTTATTCTATCTCTACAAACTTAGAAAGTTGGCACTTACAGATGGTGAATTTAGGTGGTTTAATGATAGTTGGGGCAATTGTACATCTTGAGCTTTCACTGAATGTACACTAAGTAAAGTGCTGAGTGTATATTTGGTAAAAAAACGTTTCAATAATTTTAACAATTCATTCTGGAGACCAACGTATTTGTCTATTGCTTGTTTTAACTGTATCACAAAGATCTGTTGCTTTAGTCATTCATTTTATTATTTTCCATATTTATACGGTATATAAACAATCGACTTTGATGGCTTGCTAAGAGTAACAAACGTAGAAGAATAACACAGTTTCTTGGCTGATAGACGGCATCCTTGTAACGTCGCCACTGTTTGGCCATTTTGCCACAATTTCGGCAAGGAGTTGTCAACATTAAGAAATGTAAGTTGCAGCTCCATCATGAGAATTTTGCTACTTTACTCTATCACTAAAGGTCACTTGGTGCCTCACATGTTGTATCCAAGATGATTTATCAACTTACATTTTTGATTTTTACAGGCCAAATCGAATGCCGAACGTATTAAGAAAGCCAACGAGCAAGCTAGCAAGTTGTTGA
Organism: Cardicola forsteri; assembly: GCA_025895645.1. NCBI lineage: Eukaryota > Metazoa > Platyhelminthes > Trematoda > Strigeidida > Aporocotylidae > Cardicola > Cardicola forsteri. Next base: position 1,530,299 of record JAKXYG010001440.1, read on the forward strand.
AATAATTTTGAATTATCCCACCACCATCATGATGGAAAATTTCAGCTGCTGCCGCCATTATTTGCATGATTGTTTTTTTTCTATTCATTCATTGCACCCCTTTCCCACTCCATCTATGTATGAATATTCTTTTTTTGCTCATTTTGTGTTGTGTGTGTGCATTGGATTTGGACAGATGTTTTGCACTTTGGATGACTGATAATTCCATCATGATGCTATCAAGATTATTGTTATTATTGACATCTAATCCAATACCGTGTATTTACAGAATAAATACTGTTCATTTTGTTATATATATTATTGATTTTAATAGATTCACCTTTTTTATTCAGTTGGAAATAACATTTTAATTTATTCGAGAGCTTATTTGTTTTTTTTTAAAAGCCATTATTTTATCATTCTTACTACCACAACCTTTTGCCAATTTATATTTACTCAACATGTTCTGCTTGACAATAATATTTTTTTTAATTATGTGTGAGTGCATTTTTCCTCGACGGACACGGTCATACATTTTTATGTTTACCATTTTTTTCTACAGTTGCTTATATTATTACATGAAAATGCTTGGACGACTTTATCATTGGATCTATTTTTGTTTTATATTATATAGACACATGTGCAGGCAACATTGAAAATAAATTGAATAAAGTACATATTTATTTGAATTGATATTTTTGTTTTTGTGTAACGAAAGGAGTTTTAATAAATAGAAACCAAAAACATTGTGGTTGGTGATGCAGAATCGATTATTTTCTTATTTGTCGAGCATGTTAAACAATCGATTCTGATAGTTTTGTAAGTTTGACAAACGTATGCTAATAGACAGTATCATTGTAACGGTGTCACTATTTACAAAGATGGACGAGATCGCCTTGGCCCAACGGCTACATATGGTATGGACATACTTTAAAGTATTTTTATAGTACCCGGCGTATATTTTTGTACCCATCCGCCAAGGTGGGAGCAAGATTATTACCGTCATTGGATACTGGCACTTTATAAGCATTACTCAAATTCTCAGTATTTGTTTAAAGTTTGAAATGGCATTAAATTGTGTACGTAATAGGTGGATAGATTTGCATTTATAAGGATTATGGAAATAAATTCAGTAATTTTTTATTGAAAAATTTGGTCAAAGATCCGCTGTCAGTCCTATAGTTAACGCTCTCGTACTTTTAAAAATCGACTGACCATAAACAAAACTAATCGAATCAGGTGGGAGTTAAGTAGCATTAACCACGTTACTAGTTAGTTTCCCAAAGTCAGAGTAGGCATGGATATCAATCTTATCACCAACATCAATTCTGGTCCCTTATTCAACTATTGAAAAATATCTGGCAATGCATCAAAGAAATAAACTGAATGAAATTTTTGAGACTTTAATTCCTGAGTTGTCGAAGCCTAGACAGACGACGGTGATTGGCATTTCTGGAGTTTCAGGTTTGAAAATCAAAACCAATCACTACAACGTTTAAAATGTGTCATTTAAATGTATTCAGTTGGTTCATACCGTCTAATGTTTCAGATGAAAGATTTTTCAGTAAGTGCCAAACGCGAGGGCTTACATCTAGTGTCAGTGGTGGGACTCGAACTCATGTCTACCCAGCTTCCAGTCTAGTGCTCTGTTTTTTAAAACAAATAAGAATACTTGTAATTTACTATTTTAAATCTTCATACTTTGAAATTTACTAGTGTGTAATGTTTCCCAGTTGTAAGTAAACACTTAAATAAACTCACTTGTTACTCTGTTGAAATAGGATAATTGAAGCATAATGGTGGAAATTGTACCATTGTAAAATAATACAACAAAGAAAATAGTTTGTTAAGACGTATTCCAGGAGACACCAGTTATTATACACATGGCAAGTGTTTTCCCCATATATGCTTGAAAAGAATGAAGTTTATTCGAATTAATTTCAATATCGTTTGGCTAATTAATCAACGTGATTTAATTAACATTTATCGATTGCTTAGATAAAAAATACTACTATTCATTATATATATATATATATATATATATATGTGTGTGTGTGTTAGATTTCATATAAATAAGTTACAGTGTAACGAAACGATTAATCAAGTTGTCCGGAAAATCGAACGTTTTTTTTAATTTCAATTGTTTCAAGTTATATAAATTTGTTGGTGGTATGACAGTTAAGATTAAAAGATGTTAATTTTGAAGTGGACACAAATCAATAATATATATTGTTGCGTTTTTGTAAATAGAATATTACAGTATAGCAGTATAGAAGTGATATAAATCCTTGATTTGAAAAAGTTTGTTTTTAACATATTGTTTATGGATTGATAACATGAAGGGTCTTGTTACAATATATGTATGTCTTGTGTTGTAAATAAAATTTATTCCAACATTTGTGAGTTTTGTAATTACTCTTTAAAGTTTATCTCAATACGGACTTTATTATTCATTGTCCTGTTAGGAATGAAAGAATTTAAACTGAAATATTTTTATAAATATGTAAAATAGTAATTATTATTTAAACAACATATAAAGTTATTATTTTGACAAACAATATCTATTTCAAACACTTGTAAACAGTAATTATCGAATACAGATGTAAAACAAAACCAATTTGGTATATTAGTATGTTAAAAATAAATGTTTCAATAATAATAATAATAATAATAATAATTATTATTATTATTATTATTATTATTATTATTATTATTATTATTATTATTATTATTATTATTATTATTATTACAAAATCCTTTTGCTTTAAAATAAACATGGGCCAATAAAATAACAATTACAGCAAAAAACAACAATAAAGTCCCACAATTTAAAAAAACAACATAAGACAACACAATTTTCCATGTATTTGAACATTTTGCCAAACGTTTTGTTTGATTCCATGAAACATTCATTTCAATTAGATCTTCCCGAATAGTTATTAGCCAAGTTTTCTGTGGTCTACCACTCTTTCTTTAACCATTTTCAGTTGGTTTTTTGAGTGGTAAACATAGAATCTAACCAAGTTATTTTTTTCGTCTAATTGTAATGATGTCATGTAGCGAACAAGAGTCAATTATTCTCATGATCTAATTATTTGAAATGTGATCACGCCAGGTAATCTTTAAAATGCGTCTAAGACACCGGCAATAAAAAACTTTTACTATTCTATTAATCTTGTCTGTTTGCTTCCACGTTTCACTCCCATATATTGCCGTATGAATGATTATTGATGCGTACAAACGAAGTTTTGTCTTCAGACGAATGGAAGAACATGACCATATTGATTTGAGTCTATTAAAAACTGACATTGCCTTTCCAAGTCTGCCTTTAACATCAAGTTCGGTTTTTCCGTCTTTACCAATAATGCTTCCCCGATATGTAAAGGAATCAACTCTATCAATATTTTGTCTACTAATTTTGATGGGTAAATAATTGTTTGATTTATTGCAAAAAACTTTCGTTTTTGAACAATTAATCCGTAAGCCAACACAAGAACTGATGTCACTGAGACGTGTTGTCATATTTTGCATAATTTCTGGAGTTTCACTAAGTAGACCAATATCATCTGCAAAGTCGAAATTTGTTAATCTGCCATGGTTCTGTTTAATGTCAGAATACAAATTATTCATAGACCAAGTCATAATGAAATCAATTACCAAAAGAAACAAAAACGGTGACAAAATACATCCTTGCCGTACTCTTGTAACAATTTCGAACAAAGCACTATGTTTGCTAAAATGCTTTAGCACATTATATACAGTTGCAAATATATAATTAACATTTGCTTTTATAATTACTTATTGTACAAAAATTAAAATTAGCAAGTTTGTACAAATGGACTTTATGATTAAGTACAATACACAGCGTGCGGATGTATAACTAAAACATATCATTGTATTTTTAAATAAATTGAACAAAATTTAATTGGGATTTTAATAAAAAATGTATTGAAGTGTTATGAGTGGCTAAGCTACTAGATTTGTGCCACGGTAAGCGGAGCATGAATACGTGGGATGGTCTAGCGGTACGGCTTTCGACTCGGACGTCGATAGGCACGAGTCTGATCCTTATCACCAGCATTAAATGCAGGCCCATATTTAGCTTTGCTAAAATATCCACTGCTTAAAGATGTTGTACGTAAAACATGGTAAAACATGGTAAAACATGGTAAAAATTGAAATAAAAAAAATTAATTAATGAAGATTTTTGTTTGGCTACGCTAAGTATCCACTTACTAAAATATTTTACTTAAAGCATTGAAGAAGAAAAACACATATTGCACATAACAAGTAAGAATTAAACGTGGTGGTTAATTTTTTCAGGACAATAATATGGACGACATGGGGTGTTAATTCTAACATCTCGAAATGGGATTTGCAATCATAAGTAAATGTTTCTTTTATGTTATTCCATTGTACCTAGTCACAAGTCATGTTTTGAAAAGATGGAGCGGACAAAGAGTAGCAATTCTATTTTTACAATAATGAAGCTAGTATTATTTAAAATACACTTTGGTGTCAAAAAGACCATTGTGAATTATACAAATTGAAAATACTTATTTATTGGTTTGTTACCTTTTTTTATAAATAAAGTAAAAGGACTGTTTTTATTTTTATTATTTAACATGTTTTGTACAAAACAATGATGGACATTTAAGCAAAACCGAACAAAGGTCCGCATCTGGTGCCGATGGTGGGAATCGAACCTCTGTTTAGCTAAGTTCAAGTCGAGCACTGTACCGCTAGACCTCACCGGCACATGATTTAAAGAGTGTGGAAAGCACTTTGTACCTTTTGAAAACAGCAATTAAATTATACAACTATTAAACATTAGTTTTTAACATTGACATAAATAAATTATTGTTTATAGCAAAGTCTATAAAAAGTCATTTTAATAAATGTATAACAATTATAACTATTAAACATTGTACAGATTTAAAAAATAATAGTAAGTATAAAATTAGACAAACGCAATATAGTTAGTTAGTTCATTGATTTATTAGCAGGAAGGAAAAACGCTATATATACAAATGTCCTTAATTAAAAACAATAATTAGTATAAAATACAGTGTATACATATGCAAATATTTTCATGTCTTAATTATTTTAAAATAAGGTCAATTTTACATATTAAAAACACATGTAGATATACAATTTTAACAAAAATTTGATTGTAGCTAATAACATTAAAATAAAACAATTAAAAATTTGAGATTGTAAAATATTACAACTGGATTGTAAAAGAACAAACTAGATAAATACATAATTCCTTTTGTTTGGATAATGTTCATTCGCACTTTCTGGTATCCATTTTTTACACCTAAATGATTTTTGCAGGTTGGTTTTGTTGTTGTTATTGTTAATGTTGTTTTTAGCAAAGATATATAGTTGCTTGGGTGGATATAGGTTTGATTCCCATTGGCAATACTACGTGCGAGTCTCCGTTTGGCTTTGCTAAATGTCCACTCGGTAAAAAATATTTTCCGTAAAACATTTAATCAGTATCAATCAAATACTAAAAAACGTAAAAAAAACAATTAGCCTATTTGACCTTATTCTACTAAACTTTAAGTCAGATAAATAAATAAAGGTTGACATAATTTGGAGTTCTAAGTGTTACGAAGTATGAACACACTCGAGTCAATATCAATACAGTATGATTTGTTAACTTTCGTAAGATTACTTAATTATATTAAGCACATATAAGTTTAACTAAAATATTTTTAAAGCGGTGTTAGTAAAAAATAGTAAATAAAAACTATCATTTTCTACCAATATTACTATAACATTCTAATCTGGACCAAAAATAAGAACTTAGACATTTAAAAAAAAAGTAAAAAGCAAGTAAATTACTTACCTAAAAATAAGTTATATATATATATATATATTACTTTGAATGTTTTACAAAAAACACCTTTCAGTAGTGGACATTTTAGCGAAGCCAAACGTGAGCCCGCATTTTAGTGCCGGTAGTGAGATTCGAACCCATGCCCACCAAGGTCCAAATTTGAGCACTGTGCCGCTAGACTACCCCGGTATATAGATTGTACATTTGAAATATGTTGGGTAATAGTTTGCAAATGCAAATATTTAAAATTTAGCCTATTTATGCAATCCATAAAGAAATGTAAGACAGCAGGTACATGTTTTTAACTTTTCCAATTTTCAAATGCAAACTTCATTCAGGTTTTTTTTAACAAAATTTTTGTTTTTTACAAAATTAGAATTTCTATCATTTTCCTTTTTTCCAATTATAACTTTGAAAATTGACAGGGCGGATTTAATTGTAGATAAGTTGACTAAACTAAATAAGCTTTGTTTAAAAATTGTGATTGAATAATGTTTGTCAATGAGTTTGTACTGGAACAATAAAAATGTCGTTTGTGATAAATTGCAATATTTGCAAGTTTGATGACAAAATTAATAAAAATTATTTCAACATATGAAATGTCTTGTTAATTTGCAAAGAAAAATAATTTAATAAAGAATCGAGTACAATTTTGTAGACATATAAATATGTTATAAGTTTGTAATTATGCTACAAAACCGTTTTTTCGTATTTTAAAATTAGTGTAGGTAATGACAAGTTGTGAACAAAAAATTTCGAGTCAAAGTTAAATATTGCACTTTATACCACTTACTAAGTAGGTTTTCAACGCGTGTCTAGAAAGGAAGAGAAGATTTAAAGTATACAGAGTTAGCAATGTTTTGTAAAAGGTATTCTCTCTTTTTTTAAGAGAAAGATATAACAAAAATGAACTTTGGTGTTGATGGAAGTAGAAAACACCGTGCAAATTGTAGTATTGACTTGTTGAATAAAAAAGGGACTTTAAATGGGATCAATTAATTGCATTTTATTAAACTTGAAATTGTTTTAAAATTGTGACCTAATAAATGCACGTCAAACAATAAATAAGTTTTAAGTTTTGTTATGCAAATAAAAATATTTGAAATTTAACCAAATAAGCTGTATAATTTGTCTGTAGAAATATAGAACAACCGGTTATACGTTTTTCATTTTTCCAATTATTGATAGTTTTTTACATGTAATAGAAACTCTCCTATAGTCGGTTCCAAGTCTTGTAAAATAGGAAAACGTTTGAGCACAAGTATAGCAATTTTGATTAGGCGAAAAATAAATATTGTAAAAAATGCTATTGCAACAACAAAGAAGCGAATATAAGATTTAGATAACAATGTTAAGAGAAAATTGAAAAGGGGCTCAGTCTTCGGGGTTAATTAAATTGTTCTTTCGTAAGAAAAATTGTTGTTATAAAGGTATATTTACTGCCTACTCATGTGCTTTAAATTTCCTGTTTTTTCCAACCTGATTAAAACGGGCTAAAACTGACTTGCAAGGCAGTTTAAGAGTATTACAACTTTTACAATTAAAAACAAGTAGCTACAATAATAAATGTGAATAATCATTTGTACACATTATAAAAAATATTCTTTTTTGGAGCTTTTAACTATTTTATGAGTAGTCGCTGTTTCCGGTTAGCTATACCATTTAGTTTTGTATTGAACCATTTTAAAGCATTATAATGATTAAATAGTTTTGGTGTGAGGTTTTGTTATTGTTCGATTTCCTTCTTGTCTCAAACCCTTATCCTTTATTCAGGATTGAAAGACATAGATTGGTTCATTTTTGATTCTCTTTAGGTGTAATAAAAATTTAACCTACTATAAACTATATATATATATATATATATATATATATATATATATATATATATATATATATATGGTTAAAAGTCCAATGAAAAACGTTAACTTGTAATGTTAACACTAATAATTATTAATTATTTTGTTTTTTAATGCACAATAAAACAAAAACAAAAAAGAAACATTTTTACTTGCGTGTAAAGCTTAGATTAATAATATTTTGTTTTTATGTCGTGTTATCAATTTGCTAAATTATATTATAATTTTTGATTATTTATACTATTCAAAATTTGTAATATACATTATTACAATTTACTAATTTGAATATACATAATTGACTGTTTTTCTAGCAGTTAGGCGAAATGTTATCACATGTTGAGTTTAAATGTACACACGAATGTTTAAATAATATCATGTTAAAATTTGGGCTTAAAATTTATCATGTTGTTGTTGGCAAAAGTTTTAAACATTTAATATTTTTGTTTGTGTTGATGCGTTTTTAATTTCTAAACAATATATGCAAAAATAGTAAATTTTACTAAAACATTTTCCTAGTGTGTTGATTAAATGTTGACACTAAAACCATTATTTCAAACAAGTAAACATTTAGTTTAAACAAAAACTCACTTTATTCCAATTGTTACTGCTTGAATATTTTATAAATAATGATGTTTTGGGAAATGGACATTTGGAAATTCCAAACAGGCGCCCGTATTTAGATTAAACTGTGGCTTACCCAGGTTCGAGTCTAGCGCTACACCACTAGATCACCGCTACCCTCAAAGTTACGTTTCTACACATTGGTACATAGGTTTAGCACCTTATGCAATTCTTGTATATTATTTAAAAAGTATTCGTTTAATTTAAATAAAGTAAAATTAAAAAAAGAATAATTTACCAAATTTCAAAATAGGTAAAAACAATTAATAGTTAACAGAATTAAATATTGTAAAAAGGCTTTTTATTAACAGTTACACAATTTAATTAAACGAAAAAAATGTAGTTTTGAAATAAGAAATAAAAGCAAATTAATGTTTTGTTTAAATAATACATACCGAAACATTATTTACAACTTATTTTGTTTGATGCAATAAAATGTGGAATTCAGAATAATTTAAATGCAGCAAAAAAGCGGAATTACGATTAGATTTCAAAATGTCCAAACTTTGAATAATATAAACAAATTACTAAAGGTTATGTAAAAAAATGCGATGTTTTGTAGCCTACATAAAGTTGGGAATTGTAACATTTGAATGGAACAATAAATAACAATTTAAAATATGTTGGTTACATGTTGAGAGATACTTATTGAAAATAGATTACAATAGACAGTGCCTATTATTGCCTTTAGTGTCAATACCAATAGCGTGACATATTCATATCCAATCAATAACAAAATTAGGTTAAGTCCTTTTTTAATATTTCTATTTTGAATGTGAGTAGGTAATTTAAATTTGGACAGTTTCTAATAATTCTTTCCGTTAAATCGGAAATTATTTTTGTAAACTACTTTTCTTTTTTAGATTTGTCTTTAACAATGGTATAATTTTATATATTTTAAGTTTCAACTTTCTAATTTTTTACTGTTATTTTTTTTAAAGTTAAGTTTTGAAAAGAAAATAGTTATTATTATTTTATTAATTAGAGAAGTACCTTGTGTTTTTGTATTTGTATTTTTAAAGCAGAATTTTATCTCATTTTTAAATTAAACCTTTTTCAGAAATTGAAAACTGGAATTACAAATCAATACATTCATTTTTAATTTTGTTTTTTGTATAGATGTGTCGACAATTTAAAGCGTTTACCATTTTTACAACAAAAAAAATCTTGGGAAAACTATTGCTAGTAATACATTTGCATTCACAATTGAAACGTATGTTAAAAGTTTTATTACTGATTTGCCATACACATTAAAAAATTTAATTATTTTGATTTCAATTATAAAAATAAATTGGTTTTTCAAAATATACTAATTATTTTAACAAAATAACAGTCAATATTAATTGTCAAAAAATGTTAAAAATATTGTAAAAATAGATAAACACCGCTATTAATGTCATTGTGGTTAGTTTGTATAATCCAGTAAATTGACACTATCAATACAAATGTTGTATAATTTATTCACAGATTGCAGCAGCTGTTTTTTTAATGTTTAATATCTTTAAACTATTGAAGCCTAAAAAAACGTTCAGATATAAACTTGAATGCCGATCAATCCGAAATTGAATCTTTATGTTATTTATACTAAATAATTTAAGCTAATAATAACAATAATTACTATATTATTATTATTGTTATTATTATTATTATTATTATTATTATTATTATTATTATTATTATTATTATTATTTTATTATTATAATTATTAATTTTCTTTCAAATTATGTAGAGAAACACATTTGATATACTATTCAATAAGCGGACAAATATATGTTCATTCAATTCAATTAAAAAAAATTAAACTGTCAAAGTAAGAAAAATAATAAAAATTTAATCAACTTGTGAAAACGTTATTTTTTTCTTGAGTTTTATTAAGTTGGACATGAAAAAGTTCCTAATAATTGAATAATTATAAGTTTTAAACAAAACCGTACTTCTACTACTGTCTACATTAGTCAGTAAATAATTATAATGAAATTCGATACAGTCGCTTTACAAAAAGTTGAATTGTTTATATTTTTAAACTATTAAACATTAAAGTAGGAATTTGTTTAAAAATAATGATAACAGTCAATTTATTTATTGTTTAAAAATAACAATTTTATTGTATGTAACCTAAAACTACAAAATATATTATGAATTGGTTAAGAATAAATAAGTAAACGTATACTTAACCTTTTTTATTAAAAAATAGAGATTTAATACATTGCTTATGTTGATCTATTTAAAAAATCTATTGCAATACTATAATACTGAAAGTGTAAATAATGGTAAAAATTGCGTTGTATATAGCTAATTAGAAATGCACGATCAATAAAAATTTAATTTTCGAACAGTAATAGATGATAGTATCCTTGTGTTAATAAAAAATAAAGTTTCTGTGTATAATAAACGAGATAAATTGAATAAAACAAGTAAAATAAATAATTTTTTACTTTATAATTAAAGATGAACAGTTTTTAATATTCTTTTTTGTGTATATTTTATGATTTCTTAAAATTTGTGGTAGGTTAAGATAATTCTTTTTGCTTGAACAACTATTAAATGGTAAGATGAGTGTTTTTAGGTGTTTTACGTATTATCGGTTTCAGTTAGATATTTCCAAATAGTGTTTAGATAACCTACCGATATTTTAAACATTTTATCTGAGCTATATTATTCATACTATTATTACTACTACTACTAATCCTCAATAATAATAATAATACCATATTGGTAATAAAGGTAAACAATTTTATAAGCTTCTACTTATTTATTCCGATATATATATATATATATATATATACAATTTGCTATTATTGATGGTAAACTAATACTAATAAATAATTAATGCTAATATGTGTGTACTTTTCATGCTGGCGTCTGAAAGGTACACACATACAAACATATGCACATATGTACGACACTAACTGATACAAACTCAAAAATAAAAATGCTATAATTGTATATATATAAACCATATTTTCTGTTGATTACATTCTACATTTGTATATCATATTGAAATTAACAAAATAAAATATTATCTGTCCAAACTATGATAATAGTAAAGCGGCTCTGTCTTCATATATATAATGTTTTTGAACTTAAAATATGCAATTTATATTTTATTAATAATTTTTTAATACAATTTAAACTTAGCTATAATAATGAAATAACAAATAAAATTTTTCTATACTTCTGTCTATTTAAATTAATATTCGATGAACGTTTTAATTTCATTTAAAATTTAGTCACACACACACGCAACATATAATAGAAGCATTTACATTAGTCCTTATGCTAACATTAAAAGTGTTTTTAAATTGCAATTCTATTACTTTGTCTATATAAATAAATAAATTAATGTGGTTTTTGTTACGCTGATTGGTAAGAATTGTGTAATAACTAAAGGAAAGTGCATTATTATGTTTTTTAAGTTGACAAAATTAACATAATCTAACAATCACAGACGTAGTTAAGTTTTGGGCATCCGGTTTGAAACGTGTGAACACAAATAGCACTTCCTGTGTAAACTTGAACAATGTAACATTATTAAAATTTTAAAATTGTACTGTTACAGTCTGTAAATTAATACAAATTGCAACTATTTTGAATGTTATGCAATAATTTAATTTTAATTGATGTCTAGCTTTGAAAACGTATTAAACAAAATTTCTTATTAATAAAGCTAATGTAATGTACCAGAGGTATGTACTGCTAATACCAAATTCGAGTCTTTTTCATGTTATACTTTGTTTGACAATATGTTTTTTGTCAACAACAGCATTTAAGCAACAAACTTAAAAAATAACTATTTTAATTTGTTTATTTAATGTTAAAGTGATTTGTTATTTACAATTTTAAATTTGACTTTCTAAAATGTGCGTTATTTTAACTAATTCATCAAAGTTACAATTTATTTGTATTTTATTTGTTCTATATATATATATATATATATATATATATATATTGGAATAAATATAATTGTTTTATTGTTAATTATATGCTAAATAAAGTGTACAATAAGTAGAAAATGCATAAATTTTATTGCATCAAAAAAGTTTTAATAAAATGGAATTTTTACAAAAAATAGAATTACTAGCTTTACGCCTTCAATGTTTGTAAAAACAAATTGGATATGCATATACTTATAATAAAAAAGAACTAGTGAATATTTACAATAAAAATGCACAAATAAACATGATTATTTTATATGTGCACAATCGTAATGCATAGTTAGTTTGATATATTATTTTGTAAATCAATTAACATTGTTCAATAGTATCATATATATTCATTGTACTGTTAAAAATAAAAAACAAACTTATTTTCAATTTATTGTTTTCTGATTGAATATATATATATATATATATATATATATATATATATATATATATATATATATATATATATATATATATATATGCCCTTTAAATGAATTATAAATATGGTTGAATGTTATATAAAAGTTAGGTGGGTTAATGAATGTTTGAAATTAAGGTTATTTAAATTTAAAAGTAATATTAAAAATGTTAAACAACAATTTATCAATTTTTAAGTGTATTCATATATTCATCCTCAATTGAATACAAATGTTTATGTTGATTACAATATAAAAATGTTTTAATTAACTATTAATCTCATACAATATTTATTAAAATGACATTTTCGATTTTTATTTGTTTGGAATTTTGTCTATCCACGTTGTTTATAATTGTTTATGTTTAGAATATATATATATATATATATATATAATTTAATACCTATTTTATTAAAATTGTTTTTATAATAATAATATTATATGTCATTAATTTTTTATTAAACGTAAGTACATAAATATTTCTTAAGCATAGTAGATTAAACATAATGTAGTTTGTATTGAAAAAATGGAAGAAATGTTTTGAAATAAATAGAAAAACAAAAGAAATATATTTTAATATAAATTGTAAAAAACGTTTACAAAAATAATTTATTTAGCATTTTAGGAACTAATAGAAAATGCAATTATATCTATTTAAAAAAAACGTTTTTCAGGTAAATGCAATAGAGCAGCAAGTTAATTTGCATATTACAATGTTTATTATGGTTTTTTTAAATCAAAATGGTTGAAACCAATAAAATTTTTTAATTGTTTTAATGAATGTATGTTTAAAACATTCTTGTGAACATTTGCATACACATTTTAATTTTACAATATGCTTAAAAACCGCCTGCAGATAATTATTTAAAAACTAGTTTGGTTTGTGTATTGAATAGCCTAGGTAATCGAAAAACGGAAATAAATTATACTGAACAATAATTCTACTTAATTAAAAGAATAAAAAGCATAAATAAAATTATTTTTAAACTGATTTTTTATGCCAAAAGTCGTTGTATGTTCTACGATCAAAATAAGAAATAGTAAATTAAAAAAATAAAAATATCTTTGTATGGAAAAATAAAATATGTAATTAATTTGAAGAGCTTTATCTTAATATAGTTAATTTAAAACGAGTTTTTTTCTGATTTTGTTACTTGTTTGCTGAAAAAGGTTTATTATAGAACACAAAAAATGCATATGCCTTATGCAAATGGGTTGTTGTCAAAATCAATTTAGTATGATTGATTCACTACTTAATTATATTAAATACATTTACGTCTTAGTAAAACATTTTTCAAACATAACATTATTAATAAAACATTAAATAAAAGCTAACATTTTCTACTACTACTGTTAATATAAAATTTTAATTTAAACCAAAAACGAGAATTTTGACATTTAAAAATAAAAAGATAAGTAAATTACTTGCTCAAAAATAAACTTGATTGTAAATTATGTGTACATATATAATAATAGATAATAAAAACTATATACAATGGTATGCATTAATATTTAAGGTAATATTGATTGTTTTTATATAATTTCCTTTAAGCGTTTAAGTTGCGAACTTTTTTCGTTTTTAAACCTAGTGCTGTAAAACTTTATTTTGTATCTATACATTTTTATGTATGTTTCCGGCAACATATTTTGTATATGATATTAAAAAAACCAACTTAATACTAACCTTACTTTTTTTAAGTAAAGTATTTTGGCAAATAAAAAAATTACATTTAATTTCTTATGTTTTAAAACTTTGATGATCTGTAAATACTTTGTAAATGCATTGCAGAATATGTTTTATTGCAGTTTTAATATTTTGATATTTTCTGTCAAAATAAATTACAATCAATTATATAAAACAAAAAAGTTGAATGTATTTGTATCCAAATATTTTTAAATTCTATTTATTTAAATGATTTCAAATTTATATTTTGATTAAATAAATAAAAAAGCGTAGTGTATTAATTTACTTTAGGTATTTAAAAATTTTGATGTTTTAAAAATGTTTCTTAAAGTTTAATTTAATTTAAAAATCAAAAAATAATAATTGCTACAAATAAACCATTATTTTTCTGTTTATAATAAATTAAACGTTTTGTTAATGTGTTTTTTATTAAAGTTATTTTATTTTTTACTTAATTTACAAGAAAATAAAAATATGAATGTATTTATATGTTGAGTGTATCTCTAGTAAAATATAAAAAAATATTTTATTAATAATAATATATTTTAATTGAAATATTAATTATATTTCTAAATAAACGTGTAAACGGTTGTAGTTTTAATAACCAAATTTAATAATCTTTAAAATAAAAATATTTTAGTTTTTAGAATTTCACACTTATAATTTTACAAAAAGAATTAAAATCCAAATGTTTTTCCATTTTTATATATTTAAACAATTTAAACATATTATGACACTTTCGACTAAAAATAATTGAACAAACACTATTTCTACGTTAGTAATTATATAATATACTGAGTTTATTATAATAATGAGAAACATTAATCGCATTAAAAATTTTTTCTATCTTTAATAAATCAATACATTATAAATTACAATCCATGTTTTAAATAAACGTTTTTAAAATTTTAAGTAATAACTAAATATCGACATTTTTTTAATATTTCACTTTTTAAACAGTAAAATGTAGACATTAGGATAAAAAAGCAGTAAGACTATTTCTAAAAGTGTTGTATTTAATAGTACCATTAGAATGTTTAAGACAGGGAAATAACTTAAAGATTATGCCAGGACCTATATAGTAAAAGTGATTACTCACTTGCTAACGTACAGCATTTGAGGACACTGGGCAATTAGCATTGAATAGGTTTACCATAAATAATAAATTTTTGGGGATAGTTTTTACCACCCGAAGCCCAGTGGTTGAGGCTTTAGTTTGATGCCAGATAAAACGTGGGTTTATGTTTACGAGTGAGACTTAAAAGGTATACACTGCTGATGATTCCAAACAAAAAAGAAACATTTGTACAGTGCTCCTAGTTAACTAAAACAAAGTAGATTTATTATTCAAGTGAATCTGACAATTCTAAAATTTTACCATTGAGGACCTATTAATAAAAAAAAATTGTTATTATCTGCGTAGATCCTTTAATAGCAAAACATTAGGCATTATAGAATAGACAAAATATTCTACATCAGCACTGAAAAGAGAAAACGAACTGCGAGAAGGTATAACGTTATACTATTACTACAAACATAAAATTGAAAATAATAGAAAATGTTTACATAAATAAATTTTTTTAACGTGATTATCAAAACGCTTTATAAAACAAATCTTTTAATTTAACAAGTAATAATATAAATTGTTAGTCAAGTCGGAATCAACAAACGGAAAAAAATAAATAAATAAAATTAATATACTATTTGTATTTTTCTAAATCATAGGTCTGTTTTTAGCAATTTGTATAAAGTAATTTACTATTGTTAAATTTATTTAAATACATCTAATTATATACCTAAATAGTTATTTAAATAGTTTTTGGAAACAAACAAAAAATAATAAACAAAAAGTAATTTAAAATTATAGATACAAATAATATAAGTATTCCTATGGGAAGTATTTTATCCTTTTATTTGTCATTTAAATACACGAAAAATAGTTTATTAAAAACATTGAACCATTTGATTCATTGATTGATGTAAATAGAGGAATGACCTACTAACGTTAACTTCAATTTATCTGTAAATGTTATTTACAGATAACAATATTTACCTTTCATAAAGTTGAAATTTATTGTTTCTTTTTAAAACAAACAATAATAACTGTAACCATCTAGTTTTAAATGTTTATTTATTTTATAAATAAACTAAAACATTTTTATGTTACAAATTCGTTTATTAAACATATTGAAGGTAGGATAGATGTTTATGGCTCTTGACTCAAAACTGGGGTAGTTTGAGTTCATCCACTGCCATTCGATTGGTTTAGATAAATACGAACTTGTTAAAAGTGTTTTTTTGTAATTTCTTTTATAAAGAAATTAAAAATGGTTTAACACAAAATTAATTTTTATGATATATAAAATAATTTTTATTTATTTTTGAAAATGCACATCAATATATTCTAAATACGAAAATAAAAATGTTAATTTTTTGATATTATCATTGATATTTATGTAGTGTAACAAGAGAAGTAATAAAATACAACAATTGTAATATTTTAATTATACATATTAATCAGTCCATTTTAGTTTAAGTTATATTAAGACTTGATAATGACACTATTACTGGTAACCGTTTAACAACAAGAAGTATTTAATAAATTAAACATTTTGTTTATTTAGAAGTAAATTAAAATTTTTTACCTAGAAATGTTATTAAAAAAGTAAAAATTATAAGAAAGTGTTTTCTTTGTTTTTCTTAAAGTAATATATATATATATATATATACATGTATATATGTATATATGTATATATACGTATATTTTGAAAACCTTTTTGCTTTGAAAAATGTGCAATAACCTAAACCATGTTATCAGAATTATGCTGTTTTCACTTATTTACTAGAGTTTAATAAAATGATAATTTTTTATTATTTCTTGCGCAGTGTATTTTATAAAGGCCAGGTTGCTAATCTCGCGTTCAAACCCTCTGTCTTTTCAACCAGACTTGGAAGCGGTTATGGTGGTGTTATTATTATTATTATTATTATTATTATTATTATTATTATTATTATTATTATTATGCTACTTTGAATGTTTTACTAGAAACATTTTTTAGCAGTGGGCATTTTAGCAAAGCCGAACGTGGGCCCGCATTTGAGTGCCGGTGGTGGGATTCGAACCCATGCCCACCGAGGTCCAAATTCGAGCGCTATACCGCTAGACCACCCCGGCATATATATATATATATATAGTGCCTGTCCTGGGATTCAAGCCCATGTCCACCCAGGTCCAAGTCGAGCGTTGTACCGCTTGATCACCCCAACATCTGTGCAAATACATATGCATATACATTATTTTTAAAATAATAATTTTGGAAATTGCTTAGTTTTGTATTTTAATTAATTTTAAGCAACTAATGCAACAAATATTAATAATTTATAATATTGACTTACATGTTTTTTAAATGTTAGTAATAGACGTTTATAAATGGAAGAAAAGTATTTATTTAAACTATCGGTACTTTTGCAATAAATTATTGATTAAAATGAACAAAGTAGAAAGCCTTTTTAAAATATAAATTTAATTGATTTACTAAAAAAGTTTATTTATTATTTATTACATAATAAGTTAAACTGCAAGTAATAAAATAAAATTTTGCGATTCTTATCTAAAACAAATGCGCATTTTAGCTCAATGTTTCTAACACAAGTGCGAATAAATAAATAATGTATTTTATGTTTAATGCTAAATACAAAGTAAGCAGTTAATTCAAACAACGATTAATGACAATTGATTATATAAACAATGCACTTTCTATACACAAGCAAACATTAATGTTGACTTTACGTTCAATTGTATATAGTGATAAAAGTCGCGATAAATACCTTACTGTAGACAAGCGAAACAATTAAGCGCATTGACTAACATTGACTAATACAATAACAATAATTTTGACTTAAGTTAAATAATTGTAAAAAATAATTTAATTAACTAAAATTAATTTAAAATTATTATTGTTATTATTATTAATATGTTAACAAATAATAGCAATCAAATAATTGCAATTAATTAACTATGATAAATTATAAGCAAAACAATATACAAGTGAATCTAACAATACTAATATAACATTTCTAAAAACATATAATCCCTTAAAAACCCATTGTTAAAAACAATATTATTTTTATACAATTGTGAAATAAATAATGTACTGTGAAACAACGTTTTAAATTAATCAAAATGTGGTTTATACATTTATAAAAAAACGGTTGTTTTAATTTAACCCATATAGTAAAACATTTTAGTAATAATAATAATTATTATTATTAGTAGTAGTAGTAGTAATAGTGGTTTTTATTGGAGTCTTTTAAAAAAATAATATTTTAGAATACATACACTTTGTTATTTTATTATTTTAAAATAAATAATTAGTTTTTTCAAAGGATTTAGAAAGGCAAAACACAGTAAAATGAGTAGAGATTTCTGCTCAAGCCACTTCCCTTACATGTAGTAACATTTATAATTAGCCTTGTTTGGTTTCGTTAAATGCTTGTCAAATTTTATGAGTACCACCGTTGGGTATTAAGTGTAGGCCTTTGTTTGGTTTTGTTAGATGTATACTGACTAAAATGTGCTTTTCATACAACGTGTAACCAGTAGAAAATAATTGTAAAAATAAAGGTATTCTAATTATTTTAAATTCATGTATTTTTATGTTAACAGCAAACTAATAATACAAGTTAAAAACACTTTTTATTACTATTTATTTACTTATGTTTTACTAAATTTATAATTAGTTCCGGTGATGGAATTTAAAGTCATATTTACTTACGCAGGATTTTAGCATGTTAGATGTTAGATATTATCCATTTTTATAGATAATACATTGTTAAATATTTTATATTATTATTTTACAAACAATTTTTAAAACGTTTTAGATTAACTTAACATTTAAAATTAATTCAATATATTTATGAAAACATCAAAAGTTTAAAAAGTTGTTCAAATTTTTTACAGATTGTTTACAATTACACCCGGAATTGTGAACAAATTAACTTGGATTGAATTTAAGTTGACATTTTCCAAAACATAGTATATAAATTATTATTACAAAATTTAAATTAAATTATATTATTAAAAAGTGTTTTTGTAAATTTTAGTAAATATGATTCAGTTATTGTCCTTTTATTCATACCGACAATCAATAAACTTCTTAATTTGCATAAATTTTATTAGTTTATTTTGTACATAACCGTATTTCTCGTCAATTTCATTTTTATGTTATATTTCTATAGCAACACCGGGGTAGTCTAGAGGTACAGCGCTCAATTTAGACCTGGGTAGGCATGGGTTTGTACCCCACTACCGGTACTGAAATGCAGACCCACGTTTTGAAAGATATTTTCTATAAAACATTCAAAATAGCAAGTATAAATAAAATAAATAATATTCAATTTACAAAAAAAGATAATTGCTAGTTATTCGTTCAAACTCTTTATATTTCTGTTAACTGTTAAGTTGGGACAGACTATGCCAAAGTTAGAATAATTAGATGTAGTTTATATTTAACTTCAGGGGATAAAATATGCCCTGTTACAATTAGCAGATTAAAATTGATTGATTTTCCTCATATTACTTAAGCATATTAGACACATCTACATTTTACTGAAATGATTCTTGAACATCACTTTAGGGATACTAATAATTAAAACAATAAAAATATCTTTTTTATAAATAACATTACCAATTTCTTGTATAGACTAAAAACCCAGAATCTACACATTTCGACAAGAAAAAAAATACTACTACATTATTTGGTTAAAAATAAATTATTTGATAGAATATGTACACATTTAAATAATGAACATTACCAATTTTACAAATTTAGTAGTTCAAAGAATAACCATGCTTTTTTACAACTACTTTTAATTGCTTTTAGTAGGAATCAACCAAATTATTGACATAATTTTGACAAATACGATTGTTCAATATATAATCAATTTTTTCTTTGAGCGTGTTTTCATTTTCTATTCAATTCACCTCTCATTTAAGATGACTAAAATGTGAGGTCCGGGCTGTATGGAAACAATTGAATGAAGCTCAGATTTTGCTATTTAAAGAATTTTTAGTCTAAACAATAAAAAATGCGTTAAATCTTTCATTATGATAAAATACACGTTGCCTTTTGCTATGTATGCACTGAATCATTACTTTGAACAACCACTAAATTCCCTGAAGCACTTTGTTGTAGTTCAAACTTGAAACATTTTTTGAAGATGGTTATAAATTTTGAACTGTTTAAGTGGCTACTTGTTTTGCTCCATTTTGGTGGTTGTTCGAACTTAATTTCAAAATATCTATAAAGACATAATAGATGTGCAACCTTTTTAACAATGCAATTGTAGTTTTGAGAAAAATTGGGACTACAAATAACTGTAGAATGCACAGTTTATGGTTCGTACTTAAAAGAACACTTGACAGTAAAAAATTGATTTCTAGAACAAACTGAAATGTTTTCGTGCATTTTTGCGAATTCCATACGTGTTCCTCTGTTGTGCTGTTGAACAAACGTTTTTTAACATTTTCTTTAACTGCAAATTGACTAATTTTAATCAATTGCAGATTCAATTGCAGAATATAAAAAAATTATCTAATTCTTCTTTTTGTATTTGTTGAATAAGTTTCATTCTGTTTCTTTTCAAGTTGGTGATTATAAACAAATTATTTTGTTTACTAATTGACGGTGTACATCTAGTTACTGCTGTTCTTAGACGTGTATGTTTATTTAAAACTCTGTATACAATCCTTGTCTATTGGTACAGCGCTCGAATTTGCACCTCGGTGGGCATGGGTTCAAATCTCACCACCGGCATTAAAATGCGGGCCCACGTTCGGCTTCGCTAAAATATTCACTGACAAAAGATGTTTCTTGTGCAAGCATTTAAAGTAATAAACATAAAAAAACATAAACATAAAAAATCTGTAATTTGTTCAAAATTATAATTTTTTTTATTTGTTTCTAAGAAAAAACATCTACTATTTAAACTCATTGTAATTAACTGCCGTAAGTGTTCAAAATTGTACCAAGTTTAAGGGGTCAAACCAAAATGTTTAATAGGTCGATAAAACAAAAATAAAGGGTCAAGTTCTTTAAATTTTTTAAATATTTTTACATTATAATTAATTTTAAATTAATTTGTTTTAAATAAAATGTATACAGTAAGGTGTACTGGGTTATGTAAGCACTTGTAACATTATGTAGAGAAATTTTTTTTGAAATTATTGTTACGTAATCGTTTTATATAATTAAGTTCATACGTATATGTATTTTTTAAAGTATCTATTATCATTTACTCATTTGAGTGCTATTTATCCAAAAACTTTAAGACACTTAAATATTTATTATTAATAGCCCATATTATTTAAGCATAATTACTCTGTTAAAGAAAATATATATCTCAAGTTAAAACAAAATAAATTGAAAAAATAAGAGTTTATTGACAAGTCCCATTTTAGACCCTGTAAATAAAAAAATAAATATTAGTAGTAGTAATTTATGTATTCCATTACAAGTATAATTGAGTATTAATAAAATAAAACCTTAATTTTTAGAATTGATTTTAAATATAATCTAAATAATTCTACTATTTCAATTCCGGTTGAGAAAAAAGGAAATTTTAAGTAAAAAGTTAGTAGCTTTTAAACAATAAATGTTGTTACAGAAAAGGTAAACAAATGTTATTGCAACATACTACAAAAACAATCAAAAGTATATTCCACTATTATTATTATTATTTATTTAATTTTACTACTTTGAATGCTTGTACGAAAAATGCATCTTTCAGTAGTTAACATTTTGGCAAAATCGAACGTGAACCTGCATTTAGTGAGGGTGGTGGGATTCGAACCCATGTCCACCAGGTCCAAGTCGAGCGCTGTACTATTAGTTTACACCTGCACAACAGTGAGTATATTGTTAATTCCAAAAATGTAATTTATATAATTAATATTTTAAGAAAATTATATTTAAAAAGAGTTTTGTATATTATATAAAACTTCTATATACATTATTTTTAATTTTTAGCAACTTTTATTGTTATATATTATTGTTAATAATATGTTTTTAAAAAAGCATTTAAACATAGAAATAAATGCTGGAATGGACTAAAGTACAGGGCAAGACTAAGATTTAAATAATCGTAAATGTGAATGCTACTGCTGACATTTAATGCGGATCCTCGTTTGGGTTCAGAAATTTGTGTTAAAAATGTTTTCTATAAAACATTCAAGTAGCAACAACCAAATAAATAAATTGAATTAAACTTTAAATTAATCTAATAAATGCTTCAATATAATTTATTTTATTTTATTGTCAAACATGTTCCAAACCCTTCTTTTCCCTTAATTGGACTTGGAACCGACCACGGTAAAGTTTGTTTTAATTCCTTTTATTTGTTGTTAAAAGCAGTTTGTTCAAATTTTAAAATAGGTATTGTTGAAATATGTTTGACAGTATATTGTTCATTTTTCAAAATTAAATATATAAAAAGTAAAATAATACGTGATTTTAACATTTCTAAATCAAATTGTTTGTTAGTTTAATCAGTCTAGTTTATACATTTTAATTTAAGATAGGATATTGAGAACAACAAAAAACGTTTCCAATGTACAAAACTGTAATTATTTTTTAACACCTGAGTGTATATTTTTTGGAAATTTATTATTATTATTATTATTATTATTATTATTATTACTATTACTATTATAATTATTGTTTTTATGTTTATTACTATTATTACATTTTTAAATTATTATTATTATTTTTATTGTTATTATTATTATTATTATTATTACTATTTTTAATTACTGTTATTACTATTATTATTATTGTTATTATTATTATCATTATTGATTTCCATTGTTTATTTAGCAGTATTACAATAAAATCGTAAATTAATACTTTCTTTTAGTGTACAGATTATTTCCGTTTGAATAATAAATTTTACTAAGTAATTGCAATGTATTTAATTAAAAATTGGTTTTAAATATACTAAAGTTAAATAACAAAGTTTAAGATGTTGCTAAGATACTTTGACTAAAAAATAAATATTTAGTGTTGGATAGGTAGAAGGTGGTAAGTTGTTTATATTGGACCTGTGGAAACATAAGTTTTCCTTTTTCTACCAAAATTTAATGTAGCATTACTCAATAATTTTTTAGAGTAACACCTTTTTTCACAATACAATTTAAACAGTAAATCCGAAATATAAAATGCATTGTTCTTTTATTGTTTTTGGTACACATGAGTACATTTTTGTATATTGTTTTTTCTGCATTATCTGTTACAATAATAATTTCTATTTCTTTTTACAAAAATAGGATTACTGACCGTAAATAATTTTGTCAATCAAATAACGATATTTTAATATTTAAAAAATAGATTATATAGTACTGTAAAAAATATTGGAAAACAATTGAATATTTAAAATTTAACCAGTTTATTTTATTTTTAAATTGTTATGCATTTATGTCATTCGTTTTTTTTGTTGTATTTTTACAATAATACACTCGAAAATAAATTATATATTTTTACAAATGGTCACTTTTGTAAATTGTATTTACCAAATGCAAAAACAAAAGATTAATCTTTTAATTAAAATTTGTTGGTTTTATTAAACTTGCTAAAAATGTATACATATTTTTTAAAACTTATTATTTCAATTGTTTTGTTTATTTAAAATTTGTATCTTTAATCTTTTACGTTTAGTAATCTACTAAATACATCGATTTAAAAAAATTTAATGTGTTAATTAACAATTATAAATTAAAAAAAAACATATTGATTTAAAAATTGATTATTTTTAAAACAATTAAATAAATTGTTTGATTAAATTTGTTTATAATGCAAAACAATATTGACATGTATCAGTTAACAATCTTGAATTACATGCAAAGTAATTAAATGCTATTTTTACAGTTTATAAAAACACTTAAAAAACAATAGGATTAAATGGGTATGCATTTAAAAAAACTGTATGTAGTAAAATATTTTTGTTTAAGGCAACACGTTTAATAATGTGTTATATTTGAATTGTTAGGTATACCAATTGATTGATATACTTAGATTGAGTCAATCAAAAGCGTTTGTTTGTTGCTGAGATTTATTAACAGTGCATATATTTTATATTGTTATTATTATTATTATTATTATTATTATTATTATTATTATTATTATTATTATTATTATTATAGTTATTGGCTTAGATAATTTAGTAGAAATAGCTTTTAGCACACAAAAAGTAGGTTCAATTATAAAATACAGTACAATTAGCAGTATTTAACATCAATAAAAAAAAATTAAATTACATAGTCAAATAAAATCAAAAATTAACGGACATTCAAAAGTCATGTGCATCATGATATGCATGAAGGGGCATGATATTACTTGTGATATTACTTACTTAATTAATCATGATTGCTTAATGACTTGAACTATTGTGTATTACTACCGCTGACAAGTAAATGAGTGATTACTACTATTAATAATAAATTCAAAAAGTTCATAATAACAGATGATAATTAAGTAAAATAACGTTTGGTCTAAAGTGCATAATTAATTTATACAAATAAAAATTATAAAACTGTTTTGGGAGTTAATTACAGCTAATTACCCAACCTGATAAAAACATACACTATTCAAAAACAATAATAAAAATACTAAAACCAAACACTATATTATAGGTGTTTATTCCAAAATATTATTATTATTATTATTATTATTACTGTTGTTAGTAGTGGTAGTAATTGTATTAACAAACTTAGCCCATTTTCCAACTTAATTAATTAGTTATGTTTATATGGCTTTGTACCAATATAGTACACGCGCTACATATATTATTATTATTATTAATTATTATTATTATTATTATTTATGGTTATTGGCTTGGATACTTCAGTAGAAGTAGCTTTCAGCACATATATATATCAAACTAAATATATATTTAAATTCTATTACTGTTTCTTAATACGAGTTTTTGTTTAATTTTGTTAATTTATTGATCTTTTAAAAAAGTTATTGTAAAACATTGTAATGCATTATTATTAACAATTGCTATTTTAGTTATATGCATAACAGAAATTATTTTTAGTATTGATAATAATAATAATAATAATTTGTTACTAACATTAAAAAACATTTATTTTTATAAAATAAAAAAGATGAGACAAGTAATAAACTTTATAGTAATTTTTATAATTTGTTAAATTTTCGCTTTATCTACTTCTTAGTTTGTATCACACAAAAAGGATAAGACATGTGTCTGTCAACTCTGTGTTTGCAAAAATGTGCAAATGCTCAAACTGCAACAACAATAAAAACCGATTAACACAGACTGAATTTAATGCGCAAGAAAATTGCAATAAATTGTACGTTATTAATTAGATTAAATACTGTAAACAGCAATAAATTTTGATTAAAATTTTAATAAACGTGCTTTACAATATCTCATATTTAATCTATTTAATTATTATTATTTACTAACCATATTTTATAATTTATTATTATTTCCTTAAGTATTACAGTGTTATATTTCATTGCAATTCTTAAAATAATAAATTATTTTAACGCAAAACACCTGCAGATGTTATATTATGCTATTATGTTGTGTCATTATTACGAGCATTTTAGGCAATGATATAAATGATTTATCGTAATTTATCCGAAACCGGATTTTTAATAGTTTTTCATATTTAACTGAAACGTATTCTACAGTTTCCGTTTTTGCTTTATCTCCGATATCCTATTCATAAATACATTTTAATAAATGCATTAGTAAATTAACATTTAGTCACTTAATTTAGATATAATTTTGTTATAAACGAAATTCAGTATAAAATATGTATACAAATGCTTTTTTATTTACTATGCATTAAAAGCCAAACCTAAAAGCAGCAATACTACAGTTTGCAAATTGTTTAATACTAATATAATTTAGATATAATTGATTTTAATTTAAATGTTTGTTTTACAACGCACAAAGAGATTGAAGTAAACATATTTAAAAGATTAAACGATTTAATTAAATAAAATGTTGTTATTGCCATGGAAATGGATAAAAATCGTATATATATGACATAATAATAACCGATTTAAATATATAGAATTAATTTGTTTACTTTTATACATAAAAAAACAATTAAAACCAAGTCTTTATCTTAATTACAAATATATAAATAAAAAAATTAAAAAAATTAAAATCAATATAATTTGTTTTTAAATTTAATATGTTAATTAGCTAAGAAAATTCTACACCTAAAATAATTGCTTTAATCTGCTTTGATAATCTAAATTAGTTGGATTACTTGTAAGTAAAAGTTGTTTCTATTATTTGCATTGCAGTAAACATTTTTAACAAGTTCACATTTGGTACAGCTATTTTATTTTGTGAGATTACAATACAATTTATTATTTTTATAAACAATTGTAACCCTGTTATAAACAAAATACATTTTAGCTTAAAAAATATTGATATATTTTTCTAAAAAAAAGACCACTGTTTAAATTGATTGAAATAATTTTTTATACTAGGGTTATTTAATATTTTTATAAAATTAATTTAATATTTATTGCCTATATATATTGTTCCAACTGTAAAATGTTAAGTTTGTACAAAATTGTTTATACACAGCAACTGATTTTATTATCCATTCTATTAATCCTTTTAAAACTGTTTTATTAGCTATAATTCAAAGTAATAAGTATTAAAAAAATTTCAATTTTGCTATAACAAAATATCAGTTTGTTGGTTTTAAATTGCAATAAAAAATTAACTAAACTTTCTGCGATAAAAAGGATAAAACATATTATATTTTCTGCTCTTGGGTAGCAAATAACTAAATTTGTGTCAATTATATTTTATAATTTAACAAAATCGTGTACTTTATTGTTTTTAAGTTAAATATTTTTTTTAGCAAACAGAAAGTAAACATTTAATATTTTTAAGAAAATACCCAAAATATTACTAAAAACATTAATGCAATTTTGAAATTGTCTTAACAAGATATACTGCATTTTTAGTTTTTAATTTGTGTGCAAATATTAATTTTTAACTCAAATTAAACAACGAATCAATATTTTAAGATAACCAAAGCAACGTTTTCACAGTAGTACTACATAAAAAATCGGTTTCTAAAATAGTTCAAATTTTTAATTATTATTCTGAGTATGAACACACTTTAAAAATTAGTTATTTAAAATTTAAATATTGAAAAATAATTAATTAGTTAATTTTTTAATATAGATTATTATTTTTATTTTTAATTAATTACCAAGTCTCATACATGAACTTGAATTTACTACCTATCTGGTGATAAGCCAATACCTTAAGCACTGAGCCATGGGTGGTTAAAATTAGCCCTTTAATTGTCCAGTGTCCTCAAATAAATGTTTTACTTATCGAATCAGTAAAACATTTTTTTATTTGTACTTGCAACACCTAAAAGTATTGTAATCCTTACAGAAGAGCACTACAAATATCAAAATACGGATCTTTGATTGGTTTTACTAAATATTTACATGCATAAAAATTTTGAGTTATAAAGTCAGAATAAAAGTTTGTTGCTTGATGTTTACTAAACTAGAGAACAAAACTTGGAACGGGATAAGTGCCGGTTGCAGTGTTACCACTATTACCAACTCGAGGTATTCTCTTATGGCTTTACAAAATAGTTATTTATCAAAATACGCTTGATGTCAACTATTGAAGTAATAAAAATCAAATAGAACAAAATAAAATAGCTAGTTTAGCCGTTTTTATTCTACAATTTAAACGCATGTGTATGATAGATATTTATAAAATGGCAAATGTTTTTTATTGCCAGAGTTTTAAAAGTATTTTAAAAATTATTTGGCCTAATTACTTTTCAAGCAATGAGCTCATAAAAAATACTGACTCTCGTTTATTACATGATATTTTGACATAGAACATTCTACGTTTTCTGCCCAAAAGACTAGCAAGAACGCATCGTCAATGAACAATCAAAAATGGTAAAAGATAGGTTGGTAAACTACAAAAATAACCTTTTGCAAATATCTAATTAAAATAATAATTACATGAAATTAGAAATAGATTTTGACAAAACATTAAAAGATTAATTTGTTGTTCAACTCTTTTTGTTATTGTTGTTGTTGTTACTGTTATTTCTATCTTTTTGCCTCATACTCTTTAGAACAAAAGGCTTTTGTAATTGTATTATGTATCAAACATTTAAGCCCTTCCATTCTGTAATTTTAACAAATGCTTGTACTAAATCAAAAAGCCTTTTTTATGTGAATAGAAATGGAAAAAAAGCAAACAGATATGAATTACCTACAAACCATTCAATAAAGCATCCCTATTTAGAAAATATCCAAAAATTTGTTTATAAAACCAAAACAAATGCAAATGTAAAATACAAAATCTTTCGAATTAAAAACAACACACAATGACATTTTGACTTAAAACATTGAATAATATTTTTGTTTACATGAAAATGAATAATTTAAATATTATAGCTAGTGTTCAATTAAATTAAATTTTGTGTTGAGAAATATTTAAATATTTTAGTTGAATAAAGTGGGTTTAAAAATTGCATTAATACGTTGTAAAGATAAAATGTTATCTATCTATCTATCTATCTATCTATATATATATATATATATATATATATATATATATATATATATACATATATATATAAATGTTTATTACTTTGAATGTTTTACGAAAAACATCTTTCAGCATTTTAGTGCCGGTGGTGGGATTCAACCCCATGTCCACCAAGGTCCAAACCGAGCGCTGTATCGCTACATCAAATTTAAACTTTTCGACTAATCATATATAATTTAAAAACAAAAACTTAGTTTTATTACAGTAGGTAAAGGGGATGCTGTCAAAATTAATAAAATATAATTAGTTCGCTTTTGTGACACATCTAAGTTGCACTGAAACATTCATTGACCATTATTTTAGCAGTATAAATAAAATATTTGGTAAAACTTATATTTGGTACAAATATCGTTATAAAATTAAAATTCAGATCAGAAACAAGAATTTTAAAATTTAAAAAAAATTGAAGAACAAGTAAATTAGTTGCTTAAAAACAATTACTATTATAATGTATGTGTGTATATACAAAAGTAGATAATAAAAGCTATATATTTAAAATATTTAAGGTAATATTCATTGTTTTCTAACTTTTTTTAAAACGTTTTTTATCCTCATATTGTAAACTTTTATTTATATTATATAAATAATTTTTTATTATTATTGACTGGTTAATTACTTTTTTAAAATACTCTAACCATTTGAATGATTGCTCATTATCTAGAAGTAAATGACCATCTTTTCCTTTGATTGGAATATTGATGTTCTTTCTAGCTTCTGAGAGTTGTTTCACAATTTTATATAGAGACTTGAAATTATTTTTTACTGCTGCTGTATTTTCTTTTTTGCATTTGTATTTTAACCAATAATTCTTATATTAATCTTCTTAATCCAACATTTTTATTTCTCAAACCATTTACATTATACTTTAAAATAATTGTAAAAATACTACAATTATATTAACGTTTGTATATATTGTATATATTGTATAAGTGTAATGTTTATTTTAGTTAAGAATGTTATATGACTGAAAATACATTAATTTCGAAGTATAATAAAAATGGTCATTTTTTAATGATTTAGTGTATCGCGTTGTGTTTCAACATTAAATATAAAATAAAATAATTTACGAATTTTAGTGATACTTTAAACAACCTCTATTTAACCCCATTTTAATACTATAGTACGTTTCCAAAGTAACATCATGTATATCATAATGCACACGACTTTTAAAAATACGTTAATTTTTGGGTGTATTAGGTTATGTTATTTTATTTTATTTTATTGTCTGACTGATGTTACATACAGCTAATTGTATCATATTTTATAATTGCATCTATGTTTTGTGTGCTGAAAGCTACTTTTACTGAAGTATCTAAGCCAATAATAATAATAATAATAATAATAATAATATTTTAAACTTATTATTTGTGAAAGAGTATTGTAAAACAAAGCACACAAATTTATCAAAATAAAGTGAACCTGTATACATCAGACATACAGTGAATAAAATGAATAAAATATAATTTTAATTTCTTTGCAATGTGTATCAACAATAATAAAATAATATATTAAATGCCAACTGAATTATAATCAAAGGTTAAGTAGAATTTTAATATAAAATTTAATTTTAAATATTAAAAAACTACAAGACATATGCCATTTTTTCATGATACATTATGAAATAATTAATCAATGTGAAAATACAGAATTCCTTGTTTAGGTTGTCAATATAGTCTTACATTTTAACTAAAAAGTAGATTTATACATATAATTCCTTTATTTGAGTATGGTTATTGATGTTTTGTTTCAGTATAATAAAAAGATAACTTTCTATTATTGATGTTAATACTATTGGATGACAATTTCCTGAAATGTTTTTTATTTTAGTCCGTTTATTGCTTAAATTACATTTTTTTAAATAAACGAAGTAAATTTAGATAAAGTTAAAGCTAACATTGAAAACATTTGATACAATATGTTTTTAAAAAATAATTCCGATTTTTGCACAAATGCATAAATGTATATTAACTTGAATAACATATTCATATAATAAAGTTAGAAAATAAACTACTGTTTAAGTAATTTATATGTTTTTTACTACTTTAAATGTTTAAACGAAAACATTTTTTATCAATAGTTGTTTTAACAAAACCGAACGTAGGCCCACATTCAGTGCCGGTGGTGGCATTCAAACTTATGTCCACTTAGGTACAAGAGGAGTGCTGTACCGCTAAACCACTCAGGATGAATGTTTTATGATTTATACTAAACGAATTCAACAATTGGTATTCATAATATACATTTTCAAGAAACAATGTAACAATGGTTTAATTGGTGTATTTTATGTAAATGGTTGAACTTAAATTCACTTCTAGTCAGATATAAGTGCTATTTACTAAATTTTAGAATATTTACAAACAATTATTAAATAATGCATATTATTAGCAAGTTTTGAAACATATAAAAACGTTTTCAATTAATGTTTTTCAATTGGTTTTTTAAACTTTTTTAAAGTCTATGTTAGAAAAACGTAAACGCTTAAAGTTTTAATATTTATAAAATAATATATTATTACTTGAAAACAAGTAATATAAAAAATGTACTATAACATAAATTAAACGATTAAAAACGGTACAAATGGAGGATACTTACTTGTTACAC
Organism: Cardicola forsteri; assembly: GCA_025895645.1. NCBI lineage: Eukaryota > Metazoa > Platyhelminthes > Trematoda > Strigeidida > Aporocotylidae > Cardicola > Cardicola forsteri. The sequence continues at coordinate 1,561,876 of JAKXYG010001440.1, forward strand.
GGTATTCTTTTATATATAACCGTATTTAAACTAAACAAAACAGGTAAATGTTTTATTTTTAATAAAGTTTGTTGATATCAAAATGATTATAAATATAGTACCAAGATAATCAGAAATGTCATTAAATTTTAGTTAGTTTGTGTTACGTAATATTTAATGTTTAATAGCTTACACACATACTCTATGCGTATTTTGTAGCACGCAGCACATACTTAATAAATTTAAATTGTGCCGATGTAGACTACCGGTACAGCGCTCAACTCGAACTTAGGTAAACATATGTTCAATTCCTACTATTAACACCAAATGCAGGCCCACGTTTGACTTTGCCAAAATGTTTATTGTTAAAAAATGTTTCTATTTTAAAGCAGTAAAAATAAAAATAAAAAAATAAATTAATAAAAATTTAACACTGTTTAACATAAATTTCTTTAAACAAAATTTTAAAAAAATGATATCTACAATTTAAATTTAAGGATATTTGTAAATTTTAAAATAAAAATTAATCTTAATTTGCTTAAAGTAATGTTACAGGGTCTAAAATGGTACTTGTCAATAAACTCTTATTTTTCAGTTTATTTTGTTTTAACCTGAGAGATATATTTTTCAACAAAGTAATTATTACTTAAATATGGACTATCAATACTTGAAGTTAATCATTTTTAAGTTTTCTATAATTATAAATATTTAAGTGTCTTGGAGCTTTTGGGTAAATAGCACTTAAATGGGTAAATGGTAATAGATATAATAATATATATATATATATATATATATATATATATATATATATATATATATATATATATATATAAAGTTAAATATATAAAACGATTACGCAACAATAATTTTAAAAGAATTATTATTTCTTTACATAATTTTACAAGTGCTTGCATAACCCGCCACACGTTACTGCATGCATTTTATTTAAAGTAAACTAATTAGTTTTAAAATTTGTATAGAAAATTTAAAACTAATTATAATGTAAAAATATCACAGAAAAATTTGAAAAACTTGACCCCTCATTTTTGTTTTATTGACCTGTCAAACATTTTAATTTGAACCTTTAACTTTGGCACAATTTTGAACACTTATGGCAGTTGATTACAATGAGTTTAAGTAGTAGATGCTTTTTCTCAACTGCTAAAAATTACGAACAAATAAATAAAAGTTATAATTTTGGTTTAACTATTGGACAAATTGCAGATTTATTTGAGGCAAGTACAAGGATTGGATACAGAATTTTAAAGGACTATACACGTCCAATAACAGCAGAAACGGGACTTGCACTATCTACGAGTAAACAAAATCATACGTTTATTATCACCAAATTAAAAAGAAAGAAATAAAAATAGAGGAATTACCAAAGTTTTTATATTTACTTATTCACAAATTGGATGAAATAAGTAAATGTTTAGTTTTGTTCTAGAAATCAATTTTTTTACTGTCGAGTGTGCATTGAAGTACGAACCATAAACTGTGCATCCTACAGTTATTTGTAGTCCCAATTTTCCTCAAAACTACAATTGCATTATTAAAAAGGTTGCACATTTATTATGTCTTTATAGATATTTTGGAATTAAGTTCGAACAACCACCAAAATGGAGCAAAACAAGTAGCCACTTAACAGTTCAAAATTTATAACCATCTTCAAAAAATGTTTCAAATCTGAACTACAACAAAATGCTTCAGGGAATTTAATGTTTGTTCAAAATAATAATCTAGTGCATACATAGTAAAAGGCAACGTGTATTTTATCATAATGAAAGATTTAACGCATTTTTTGTTGTTGACAAAAATGAGGGGTCAAGTTCTTCAAATTTTTTTGGATTTTTTTACACCATAATTAATGTTAAATTTTATATACATACAAAATTTGAAAACTAATCAATTTTCTTTAAATATAATGTATGTAATAATGTATACTATTATGTAAACACTCGTTAAATTATGTAAATATATAATATAATTTTCGTTAAAATTATTGTTTTGTAATTGTTTAATGTTATTAACTAAATATGTATATAATTTTTCAATGTAACTATTACCATTTACCCATTAGAATGCTTTTTATCGAAAAATTCCAAGACACAAATGTTTATAATTATAAAAATTAAAAACAAAACAATTTATTCAAGTATTGATAGCCCATATTATTTTAGTATAATTACTTTAGTAAAAAAATATACCTCTCAAGGTAAAACAGAAAAAAATTGAAAAAATAAGAGTTTATTGACAGGTTCCATTTTGGACCCTGTATCTATATATGTACATATTTTATAATATAATTTATTTTTAAGCAAATAATGTAGTAGTATTTTTTATCTTATCGAAATGTATAAAATTTGGGTTTTTATTTTAAGTAAGAATTTCGTAATGCTATTTATAAAAAAAAGTTTTTATTGTTTTAATTATTACTAACGCTGAAGTGATGTTTGAGGGTTATTTTAGTTACTTTATATGCTTAAGTGATGTGAGGAAAGTCAATCAACTTTAATGTGTTAATTTTGACCGGCCCAATTTTAGCCCCTGTAAAGGACTTACATAAATTCAATTTTTTTTAAATGTTTAATTTTACATAAATGTTCTAAAATAATAGTATAATATGTGTTTGTAATTCTTAAATAAACAACTCAATAAATTTTATGCAAAAGATGAAATTATATTTAATATTTCGAATTACTTATAAGTAGTTTAAAAAAAAGACGTGAAAAGTATTTGCTTTTACACTATCATGAAAATATTGACTGACTATCAAATTATATAGTTAAACTTTAAAAATTTGTTTCAAAAATGTGTATGTAGACATTCGGTTTAATAATTATTTATATACCGATAAATATTATTTTGTATTCAAACCAAAAATGTGAAAGTTTAACTTTTTTATCAAAACAAAATTTTAATTCACTTTATTATTTCAAATAGTAAAATACTAATTAATTTTTTCTAGACTTATAATCAATATTTAGTTAAAAAAATTGGTTATAAAATTACAATTTTGTAATATTTGTTTTGTAATTGGCAGCAAAAAAAATTAATTTTAAATAAATATTTGTTTAAAAAAATATTTATACATAAATAAATAAAACTTTTAATTAAATAAACACCAATATAAAAAAAAGTCTATAAAGTTAACTTTTTATGTACAAAATAAATAAGGAAAATATGACATTGTTTACAAAAAAGGTATATAAAATGTTTTATTTAATCATTATTTAATTGACTTTAGTTTATTTTATAATTAATAATCAATAAATATTATCTGCAATTGAAAATGTTTAAATAAAATCTTTTCGATATAGTTTAATATTTACATTTTTTATAGTTTGCTAAAATGTTTTGGGTTTTTTTAATTTTTAACATAAACTTGTATTATGGTATTATAATATTTTATCTCAATAATAATTATTAACCACTATGTCTTTATAACAACCTAACATTAATTCTTTTACATATTATAAAGGCCTTCACTTATAAAACAATAATAAAAAGAATTTATAAAAAAATTAATTTAATTTATTTTTTAAAAACAGTATTAAAAATAATATATAAAAGAGCTTCTCAAAAAACCCATCAAAGTAGCAAACTAATGCATTTTTCTATGCATTCATGTTGAAGCAAATATACATTCTACTCCATAATACATCTCCATCTTAAAATAATCTATTTAAAGTATAATAATTAGATCATTTTTAAACTATAGCACTTACATGTATTTATTGTATTCATGTATAGTAGTACCAGATAAATTTGTCTATAGTTAATTTTGTTCCCATCGTTTGTACTATTTTCTTTGGTGTTATAATTTGTCGGCTAATAATAAAAGTGCGTTTGTAAGGTAATAAATCTTAGCATAATAATAGTAGAATAATAGTATAATAATAACAAATAATAATAATAATAATAATAATAATAGTAATAATAATAATAATAAAAGTAAATAAAATTGAATTAGGAAAAAAACGCTTTTAAAACACGTTAATTAATTAATTAATTATTTTTTTATTTTATCTTTGCTTTCTTTCAGCAGTAAACATTTTAGCGAAGCCAAATGTGGGCCCGCATTTTAGTGCTGGTAATGGGATTCGAACCCCGATGCACACCGAGGTCCGAATTCGAGTGCTGTACCGCTAGACCACCCTGGCTGTTGTCAAGTGTATGCCAAAATAAAAACTTATCTTATTCCACGCCTAATTTTAAACCTCCATATATTTTATTGTTGTTAATTTGAATATTTTACGCAAAACATTTCCTAGTAATTGGACAATTTAGTAAACCCAAACGGGGATTCTAACTTAGTGCTGGGGATTATATCAAATCTCACCTCTAAGTTTAAATCAATCGCAGCAAACAAAGTTTATTTAATTTTAGTTTCACATTTAACAATACAAAATTTAAAGCAAAACTTTGGAAATGTTAAATTTGCCTAGTTGGTTCACTACAAAAACGAGCAGTTCTGACATTGTACGAAATATTAAAACCCTCACAAATTATATTAAGATATTACTGTTGAATTGGAATAGTAAAAATAATTCAGACTCTAAAAAACTTGAAAGCGTTGGAATTACACACCACGAGCACTCTATACATGTAAACTTTCATTTGGCTTCGCCCTAATAATCATGTGTTAAAAAATGTGTTTCATCTAACAGTCAAGCAATACAAATTCAAAGTTTCAAATATTTCGAAATGTTTCGTTATTAGTCTCAAATTGGCACACAAGGTACATTTAGTGAGTTCAAAAAACTACCTACACAAAAGAATGAATATATGTGTAATTAGATAAGTAAAATGTGTACCACTTGATAAATTGGAATTAAAAAACCTCTTTTTAAGTAAATGTATTTTTCGAAAAAAAACAAATTGATTCATGTGATGCGATAATTTTGGAACACTGTTAACATATTGTTTCTATTGATTGACTTAACATGCATTCCGTAATTCAATGACACAACCAAAGATACGTTACAATTTGGTTTTGTAAAAAAGAATGTGATTTTTATTATTGATTACAAAAAATGTAAATTGAAAATACAAAACCAACATTGCTTTATGTATATTTTAAGTCGGATGGGTGGGTGTTGGTGTCAAGAAATGTACTTATGTAAGTATGAGCTCAACTGCCACTACTGGTACCAAATATGGGTCATCAGTTGGCCTCGCTAAATGTCCACTTGTCGAGAACATTTGGCCAGTTTATTATTTATTATTCGAAACATTTTGTTCTAAAAATAATAGAACCAGAAGATTGTTCCATGTAATTAACTATTGAAAAATGTTTGACATCAACAAGAGGATCAACAATATACTAGAAATCCTCGAATATGTTGATATTCACCAATTGAAACCTACTTTATGTGCAAGAAAACAGTTTGTTACTATATTAAACTTTGCTTGGTCGTAATGTTTGCGTTTATGTATGCTAATGATTCGTACTAACTTAAATGTCAACTGTACCCTCTTATATATATGTATATACTGAAAATTTATATATTTGTGACTGACTAGAAAATACAAAATGAATTCGTCTCACAGTTTTCGTCTTTTTATATTATTATTTGGCATTATGAAGGAAACCCAATGCTCTAAAATGCTTGACATTGACAATCTTTTATATTGGAGACTAAGTTTCAATTCGGAGTACGCTAAACCTTGTCGTGGTTTTGATGGAACAAAGTTTTCGCTTGTTTAGCCACAATTATTTTTTTAAAGAAGCTGGAATGCTAGTGTGAGTTCAAACATTTATTCTTTTTTAACCAAACGTGGAATTTCTTACAGTGGAGTTGTTAGTTTTACTTATTCACTACTACTGCTTTTGTTTTACAGGAAATATTTCTTAGATCATCCAGGCATTTAATAACCAAAAGTTTAAAAAAAATTAGTTAAAAAAGTATTTTTTAAATTATAAACTCACAGGAATTAAATTTGTGTTGTTATTCAAATGCAAACATTACTAGTTGTAAATTATAAAATGTTACAGTTATACTGGTTTCATCAATATTCTAAATTACTCTTTGTATGATTTTTTATTTTGTTTTTTAATTAAAAGTAAAATTATTTAATAAAATATTTTACAACGATATTTATAAATTTTGTAAAAGTTAATTGTTTAATATTTGAAAAACAAATTTTCTTTTTAAAAATCAAAACGAATTTATCTAAATCATATGTTACATTGTCTGACTAAGTAGAAAATTAATTAAATTAAATAATTGATCATTAATTTCTGTAAATAAAATAAAAATTAATTAGAATTACACTTAGGATATATATATATATATATATATATATATATAGTTGACCTCAGTAAACTGTCTTTAAAACAAACATAACCTTAAAATGTACATTTCAAAATTATTTTATTTGTTACCAATATGGATGCTTCCTATTATGACTAATGATTTTAAAAATTATTAATTTTAATGTAAGTAAAAGATTATTTAGAACGCAATTAAAACGTTTTAAATAATATATATATATATATATATATATATATATATATATATATATATATATATATATAATCAATGTATTAAATTCTACAAAGGCTTCTCAATAAAAAAGTGAAATATTCAAAAATATGCATCTTATTATTTAAATTCTTTTATGTGTCATTTTCTTCATAACCCAATAAAAACGAAGCACATCTGACTGGTATGTGCATAAATTACCATCATTACTTTGCATAAATATAAATAAAATAGCATATTTGTTTTGTTTTTGCTATTGTTTGCTTGAAAATGCACATAATATACAAAATGTTATTATTATTATTAGTAGTAGTAGTAGTAGTAATTGTCGTTGTTATAGTAAAAGAAGAAGTACAAAGAACATTGTGAGTGTTTTAATAATGTATGCACAAACAATCGATAAATTTGCATTTTTATCTACAAAATATATAAACTTTTGCTTCATAACCAAACAATTTAACAAAGATTTTACATTTAAAAGAAAAGTGAAATTTAAATTTTGAAATTTAAAAACTATGCTCTGTACTTTGTTAAAGTTGCAATCACCTAAAGTAATACAATTTTTTATTTTGTAAATAACAAAACAGTTACAAATATTTACCAATCTTATTTTAACAGTTAATTTTTTATTTATTGCCAACAATATTATTAAATGTTTAAGTAAATTAAAAAATCCTTTAAAAAACTAATTTTACTCATTGAATAAAAGGATTGATATATATATATATATATATATATATGCTTTACTATATCACACCAGATAAGTTTGCTAATTATGTTTACCCCCAAGATATTTAATTTTGTTACAGATACATTAATTTGTCTGATTTAATTTGAATGCTATATTTAATTCCATCATTTCTATTGAATACCTTGTTGTAAATTTAACAAGCTTGTATTTCGATAGATTTAAATTAAGATCAAAGTTAGTAAACTACTGTTCAATTTTATTGATAACATTTTTTAATTATTCCAAATTATTATTTGAAGAAATTTTTGTGCACAAAACAAATGTGGCTATGAAACTTGTAATGGATCTACCTACAGTGAAAATAAAACGGAGATAGTACTGCACCATTGTTATTTCTGTTAACTTTGACTTAAAACGACCAATTTCAACATTATACATTACTTAAACATATATCCAACTTTTTAAATAATTAATAAATTAACTGCTTTCTTTTAATTAAAATTTAAACAAATTATTATTTTGTTAACCATTTCTTTCTACTATTGTTAATCTGCTTGTTATTTATATCAAGTTTATTCTAAACCCGTGTTGAAAAAAGACTAAACAATAAGACGTAGATAAAAAATGCAAACAGTCGCTTTAATTTTGGTAATAACGAGGCGACAAGATTGTTCCATACAATTGAGCTTTACGCTTTCGGCATAGAAGATTTTGCTTTTACATATATTCTTCCTGTCATCAAAATTGTCGTATATGCACAACTTTTACGTTGTTTGATTACATTGCTATTTTTCAACACTATTTTCTTCTAAATAACTCCGCGTTCCAATCCTGATTCGTTCTCAAACGGACCGGTTATGGTTACAAAGTGTAGGACTGGCATTTTATTTTTATATGTTAACAACAGAAAAAGTTGTTTTTAATAAAAATACATTACTATAATAAAACATGCTATCGTATATTGAGAAAATGCACGATAATTGCTGTTTGCTCGTCATTGTTACCTAAAGAGCTAAACGACTTACAAAATAAACCTCGACAACTAATATAGTAACTAAATGATCTGTAAACAATAATTTTTACACATTATATAAAACTAGTTCCATTGTAGCAGATCTCAAATGTGGTTAAGAAAGGAGGAAAATTTTAGAGCATGATTATCAACCTGGCCTCTGTAAAAAATTTAGATTTAGAAACAGTAGAAAGACACCGTTTCATTACACTACGGTGATTTGGTGAAATCCGAATAGAATTTCAATTATCGATATGCAAAATCTTTAAAACTCAAAATTGAATGTACGATCATATAGAACAATCTTTCTCCCTATTGCTCGTCAAAGCACAAGGTTATATATATATATATATATATATATATATATATATATATATATATATATATATATATATATATATATATATATATATATAAACCTTGTTATCAAAATTGCTTTATTAAAATAATTTTATTTAAGAAACAATCAAACAAGTAAAAACATTAAAAATTGTTTAAAAATCACATTGGTCAGCAAGCCAGATCAAAAACTATTTTATATAAATTTGGAAAACAAACATGCAGTCAAAATGAAGCATCATTTAAATTAACCGATACTGTTTTTGAAAAAAAAGAACTTATTATTTGCATTTAATAAACAAATAAATATTTATAAACCAGTTTAAAATAAAATTTGCCTAACAAATGGTATTATATATATATATATATATATATATTATATATATATATATATATATATATATATATATAAACGTCAAACATTTATAAATAAACGAGTCAGTTATTGAATTATATTATCAAAACGCGAACTTTCAAAGCTTAAAAATTAAGAAAATTTATGGACTTGCAATTCGTTAATATTTATATTATAATTACTATTATAAAAAAACAATAATAATAACAATAATAAAAATAATTTACTTGTTAAATAAATAAATAAATAAATAATGCTAATATAAAAGAATCAAAAGTGTAGCACACACGCACACACAAATAAGCAGATACTAAATAAAATTAATGTTTAGGAATACAAACTTATTGATTTTCCTGTATATACTGCAATAAACGTCATGGATGGTATTTTGTTTTCAAAAATTAATGAATAAGTTGTTTCTCTTTGATTTGGTTTTCAAAAATCGGAATCAGTCGTAAGATTGGCTTCGAGCAAATTAATGTTGCCTTCAATGCATATACAACGCAATTGGTTTTTCAAAAAGTAATTATTCAACGTATGGACAAATGGCTCTAAATTGTTCAAGGTTATCTGTAGATAATAATAATAATAATAATATATCAACTATAGTTTATTTTCTAAACTTACAATTTGCTATTTTCATTGTCTTAAATACAGTGCGTTTATAATAATAATTTTTATAATTATTATTATAATTATTATTACTATTATTATTATTATTATTATTATTATTATTATTATTATTATTATTATTATTATTGCTATAATCATTATTGACTTTAATCTAAATGCTTTAATAGAAACTACGTTTGGCTGTATTCCACGTTTCAATTTAATTTCAATAACATCTGATTGTTAAAATCTACATAAGAACACGTGCCTCAATTTTAATCCAGTAATTACATCTTTAATTGTTGTGCTAACTCGGCCAGGAATATGGTTACCGATACACTTAAGGGTATGACTATTAAGTATATTTTTAAGATTAATAGCGTATAAAATTATTTTAATTTCGGTAAAATGTACAATTCTATGTACAATATGTATAATATTATACTCTATGGTCAAACTATGTTAATTTTGGTTTACAATAAAGGCTGCTCTCCCAAGTCCCATCAAAAAAGGACGAAAGTTTAAGCACAAGGTTGACCTAGTCCTCTAGAAAATAATATTGCTGAAGGAACTGCAGTTTATTAAAAACTGCGGCAAAGAAATAGAAGCATACTTCCAATGGAAAAATTCAGTACAAGTTTAACAAAAGTTCAATCTTGACTATTCATAATATTCAATGCCACAAATTGAAATGTGCAATTATATCAAACACTTTGATTAGTCCATGCTCTCAAGAACAAACGGTTTGAAATAATAATATTAATAAAAAAGTGCTAGTATACAATATAAATAAATGTATTTTGTTTTCTTTTTTAGCACTTTAAATGTTTTACGAAAAACATCTTTCAGCAATAGACAGTTTAGCGAAGCCAAACGTGGACCCGCATTTGATGCCGGTGGTTAGATTTGAACCCATGCCTACACAGGTCAAAATTGAACTCTGTACCGCTAGTCTATCCGGGAACAAATTAAACTAAGTTTTACACTGTTAAGCTAACAATAATATATTTAAAAATGTTAATGTTGTAGGTTGATGGGTCATGTTTATTAATTATAAAATCAATGCTATTAATTTGTATTCCCCGTATAAATATTTAAAAAAGGATATTAATGCACGCAATAATAATGTGATGTAACAATTGGATATTGAGTCCAACAATTTAAATTCGTGTTTTAAACACATTGAGACCGATTAAAACTGTAATTGCTTTTATCTTTTTGTACCCTAATCATCAAACCTCATCGCTGTAAACGTACTATCACTTTTTAAAACTGTTTAAAATGAAAACGTTTAAATGGTTTTATAATTTTTGTCAAAACAAATTTAACATATTACCAACATGATGATCAACTGACAACTCACAGTCATGTCAATAAAATTGTCGTTTGATTCAAATTGAGTTAAAAGAAGACACACTTGGCAAATTTGTTCGTAACCTAGAGGCAGTTTGAACATTTTTGTATCAACTTGTTTGTTTGTCGTATTTATTACTTCGCATTCATTTTTGACAAAATCGAAGTGGATACTGAGGTCATTATCACTATTGAATTGATCATCTGTTATTTTGATAATCATACTACAAAACAAATGAAATACATTACTTTTACGAAAAACTGTTGTCACTTTATTGTTGCATTTTAATTTAAAGCGCATGTGTCTGTGTGTTCGATTCAATCAAGCAACTTAGACAAATACTGTTTCATGGCTTTTTAACACACTCCATTGTTTTCTCTTTATTGTATTTTGGTCGCTGATGTTGTTTTGTGTGCATTCGTCCTCAAACACTGACCAAGTTAGTTCAAATATGTATAACAAAATTATAAAATTGTTTAATCAATTTCTGTAAACACTGGTGTCATCGCAAGGAATCTGCCTTCTTCTACAGTCTCCTCCTTCCTCTTCCTCCCCCTAGTTCACTTTGCATCCGACAATCGTTTTGTATAGGAATTTTGGATACTACGCAAACTTGGAACTAATGAATAGGTAGGTCTGTAACGAAATTTTGTTGTTGTAACAAAATTAAATAGACATAATTATTATTGACAGTAGTTGCAATTGAAAGGTCGATAGAAGCATGTGCCAAAAATAGCCAACATTTTTTTGTTAACTCTATTGTAGCCGCTACCAGCTTCGGTTGAGAAACAAGGTTTTGAACGCACATTGTACCTAATCTTGCATCAAAGATGTAGAACAATACTGTTCCTTTAAGCTCTTCAAATAAAAATAATAATCTAATTCAATTCTTATTTTATTACTAATAATAAAATTATTTATAATAAATATATTAAACATTCTTCACTAAATTTATAACCATAGCTGTAATTAATAATTATATATTATCGGTAATGAGCCATAAAAAATATTGAATAATAAATGCACCATTCATGCAGTTGTACAATAAAATTGTTATCACTAAAAACAGCATCGCGATGTTTGAATGCTTACGTAATGCTGTAAACATTGAAAAACTTTTGCCTAATTCCAGACATAATATTTTCATAATTGTATTCTAACCTTTTAATTATTAAAATAAATAAATAATAATTAACCAAAAGACACTAAAAAACTAATTTAAAATCTTTTTTAGTATGACATCTTTGTATAAAAGCAATCACACTTGCACTATTCTAAAAGTATTGTTAATATAACTGTCAAAATTATACACTTTAAGAATGTAGGATCGATACATTTGATGACGTAAAATTTAAACGATGCGTTTATTAATTGTTAATTCATTGTTAAAAAATATTTTAATGATTAATTTTCAAATAAAACAAATTGAAAAATCAGTACGGATTATTAAAAAAAATAATCAAACTTTAATAATTCTTATTTACTTATTATTTATTTTTACTACTTTGAATGTTTTATGGGAAACATTTTTTAGTAGTGAACACTTTAGCGAAGCCGAATGTAGGCCCGCATTTAGTACCGGTGGTGGGATTCGAATCAATACCCACCCAGGTCCAAGTCGAGCGCTGTACCGCTAGACAACCCCGGTATAATAATACATTATATTAAGATTGTCAGATTTATCGAATAACACTTGATTATTTCCACAAAAATGAAACAGCTGGACAATATTTTTGTGGACTTCTAGTAAGTCAATTTTATTGTTCATATTTTAAAAAGGTATATTATAATATTTTTAATTCAGTTGAAATAATCAATATTATGTTCAGTACATAATAAACAGATAAATATATCCATAGAATATAAATATTTTACAAAGACGTTAACATAACAGGTAGCATCTTTATTGCAATAAATAAAATTTGTTACTACTACTACTACTACTACTACTACTACTACTACTACTACTACTACTACTACTACTACTACTACTACTACTACTACTACTACTACTACTACTACTACTACTACTACTACTACTACTACTACTACTACTACTACTACTACTACTACTACTACTACTACTACTACTACTACTACTACTACTACTACTACTACTACTATTATTATTATTATTATTATTATTATTATTATTATTATTATTATTATTATTATTATTATTATTATTATTATTATTATTATTATTATCTTCATTAATCCAAGGAATATTAATAAGTTTAGGCTGTTTATATATTAAACATTGTATACACAATATATAATATTTAAAAAAACTCACATACCTATTTGATTTTCAATAAAGTTGCCATTATTTTTAAATAACAATTTTAAATTGTACCAGAGTAATATAGCGGTACAGCGCTCGACTCAGACCTGGGTGGACATGAGTTTGAATCCCGCCACCGGTACTAAATGCGGACGAACGTTTGGCTTTACTTAAATGTCCACTGCTGACAAATGTTTCTCATATACCGGAAATACTTTAAAGGTATTCAAAGAAGATAAAATTAATCAATAGCCGTTTTATAAAAAATAATCTTTATCATTCTAAATATAATCGAACTTGAACACATTACGCATATATTTACAACATAAAATCAAAAATATTCTGATTACATGTTGAGCATATTGAGTTGCATGTTTTGTACGCACAGCTATGGACATGTGCATACACATTTTATATCTGAATCTAAGTATTGATTTTTGATAAAAAATTAATTAGATGAGTAACGTTCAAAATATGTAGGGTCAATTATGTATCACCTGTCCAACAAGATGCAATTAAAAATATGAGATTTTTCAATTTGTAAATTTTCAATGTGCTCTTAAAAATGGTTGGCTTAGTTACAGTTTTCATAGTGTATTTTTATTGTTGATTAATACAAAGGGAGCAAATAAAAGCTACGTTCATATATATATATATATATATATATATATATATATATATATATATATATATATATATATATATATATATATATATATAATTGATAATCTGTTAAGTATTGTATAAATAATAATATTAATAATAATAGTAGTAATAATAATAGTGGTAGTAATAATAATAATAATGATTATTATTATTATAACAATAAATCAGCCATTGATTAAAGCTCTGATCTTCTAAACAGATGGATTCAATTATAAATTCAAGGACCTTCATTTCAGATGTATACAACCTAATAATGTTTTTATAGCTTTTCAACTAACTTGCACATTCCAAGTCTTCAATTTGTCCTTCTACAAATATCACTTTACCAATATAGTGAGTTCAACATTAATAACATGAATGTCTTTTGCAGTACTCGTCCCATAAAGTAACTTATCAGTAAGAACCTAAATTGCCGACTAGAAAAAGTGGATTAAGACCTTGACGAACATAGCTCCTTGTATAGGATTAGATACCCCAGCAGTATAACCGTTTCAAATAAATTATATACGTATATGAAATCAATAATGTAGTTTGCTCTGCGCATCTCCAACACGGCCAGCATACCCAATTAATAAGTCCGATTTAAGGAAACGAACTAAATACAGAAAATATGTAATTAGTCTATGGTTTAAACTCCATTCTCTTTATTAAATTACCTTTTATAACCTTACTCCATGAATTTTTCGTAGTTAATTATCACAAATCGATTTTCTGCGTTAGTCAATATATTATTAGGTACGTCATTAAATAAGAACAGCATTAATATATAATATGTTTTTAAATTAATCGAAATCAGGGCTTATATATATATATATATAATTTCACAAAATGGTAGCATATAAATAGTGAATACCTACACAATAATACATTGGTTTAAGTAATAAAATAACATTTTTGTAGTCTTAGTAGACAGATAAAACTTTGAAAACAATATTTCTTATTTCTCATTTGGGATGCATATAAACAATTTCTATTTGTAACGTAAACAACTATGTACACATGAACGTGATATTACTACAATATATATATATATATATATATATATAATGTTTTACTTACTTGTTTGAATTAGAAGTCATATTTGTGCGCAAATCAAGTTGAAGCTTTTTTTTCACAGAATCGTTTATGTCAAGTTGTAACGGAAGATACTGACAAACAATAAAATTAATCATTATTGACAATTTTAAAATGATACTTGACATTCATATCCTTAAGATAAAAGTAACCATTCAATTTTAATCATCGGCATTATCTTGAACACGATTTAGGGATACTAATAATCCTAAAGATATGAGTAATGCTTATAAGGTTTCAATTTCCAATGATGATAATATCCCTGACTGCTCGTACTCCACTTGGTTTATCCTCAATTAGGTGTCCATATGCATATAGACTAATAACAGCAGAGACCGAGTGCACAGCGATAGAAGTAAATTTCTGCCTTGACCATCTGTCAAGCATACACCCAGGGTACTTAAAGGGTATCTTAAGATATACTTATACCATATGTAACCCTTCCTCTAAGAAAGATAATCCTGAAAAATATCAGGCAACTTCGTCAATCTTTGCGAACAATGGCGCTGTCACAAGGATGTCGTCTACTAGCTAAAAAAACTTTGTTATTCTTCTACATTTGTTGCACTTATTAAGCCATCGAAGTAGACCGTTTTATATGCCATATAAATATGGAAAAAAATGAACAGGTGATCATGTTACCAACCAAAATAAACGAAAAATAAACTAGGTTTGAAACCTTAATATAAGCGTTTTAATTTTTCTGATTCGTATTGGATCATCTCCAATTTATAATAAAAATTATATTTTGAGTATATTTTACATACATACTACGTTTTACAAAATATATTTAAATTAAATATTTGGTCGGCGTTTTTCATAACAAAATGTTTCAAATGCTAAACCAGCATATTCAAAATGTTGCATATTTCATAAGACGTAAAGTCTACAAACACAACCATTATTAACAAAAGGTTTGCCTTCATTACATATTAGCGTTATTGAAAGATTTACGTCTAATGAAAATAGTACCACTATCTTAACGTATGTATAAAGTTGAAAATATAAGATAAATTAATAGATACATTTTTACAAATTTGAACAAAGTTCACCACATCAATAATATTTAGCAAATATTTTAAAATTAAGTAAATGCATAAGATATGTTTCGATTGTTATAACCAACATATTTTCTGATTAAATTGTTTGAATGGAACAGATTTGAAAGCGCTGCATAAATGTGCGTTTAAATAAGAATATGTTCTAAAACTAATCTTGGTTATTGATACATTAAAATGTACGATAGCTACCTACATAAGAGCTTTTTCACTTATTGTTGTACAGGTATATATATATATATATATATATATATATATATATATACGGTAGATAAACAAGCTACCGCCAAAATCAATATAGTATATCTTATTCGCTTTTGTGACGATATTTATTTAAATTAAGCACATCCAAATTGTACTAAAACATTCGTTAAACATTATCTTGGCAGTATAAGTAAAATATTTTACAAAATTAATATTCTATACTAAAATCATTATAAAATTCCAATTTAGATCAAAAACAAGAATATTGACTTTTTTTAAATTGAAGGAAAAGCAAATTAGTTGTTTAAAAATATTTTCTATTATAAAATATGTATGTATATACAAAAGTAGATAATAAAAGCTTTACATTTAAAGCATTAAGAGTAATATTTATTGCTTCAAATTTTTTAGAGCGTTTAATATAGAGTCTTTAGGTATTCTAACTCAATAATGTGGAATTCGATTTTACATTACATAATTAATTTTTTAATTATACATTTTTATTTCTGAAACCATTTATATTATATTTTAAATTGATTTTAAAAAATTACAATTATTTTAGAATTGCGTTTTCTCGACACAATCATAAATATGTAACGTTTATTTTAGTCGAAAATTTTGCAATTTGTAGTATTAAAATTACATTAATTTCGAAAGTATAATAAAAATTGTGTTACCTATTTTAAAATATAGACTAAAGCATTGTTTTTGTTAATTGTTCAATGCTCCAGATCATCATATTGAACAATTTATCAATTTTGTATATATACTGGTTGTTAATGCTTAAATATTTTATTGCAAATAGTTTTTAGCAAGTGGGTACTTAGTGCATTTAAACAGAGGATCACATTTGGTGTCGACAGTGGTACTCAAACCTGTGCCTACTCAAGTCTCAGTCTAGACCCTCATTACTAGACTACCCAGGCACATATGCTGTGCAACTGCGTCGGGATATTTTTTATAAATTTTTAATAATTAATTATGTGCCCCCCTCCCAATTTACAGTGACAATCAAAACAACTTCTTTAATTTTATTCTTTTAGCAAACACTGAAGTAATTTAATTTATTTTCCATTTCAAACACTATTATCAACCAAACAGTATAAAGTACAACTTTAAATTTTGGTCTTTTATTATTTGTATTTCAAGTCAACCAACGAACTGCTAATGGATTTGTGCAACTTTCGTTTGCTTAGGCAACCATATGCACCCCCATTTTGCAATTGTAAATTGACTTATTTCAAACCATTTTTTATTATTGTCATTATTATGATTATTTGAGAAATATAATAAAACAATTATAAAATTATAAACAATACACAAGTAGTGTTTTTAAGTCAAAATTTATCTAAATTTTATCTTGACCTTAAATACAATCACATTATTTTGTTTTAATTAAGCCATATATATATATATATATATATATATATATATATATATATATATATATATATATATATATATATATATATATATATATATATATATATAATATATATCAATCGATTGCGTTTTGATTTATTTTCAAAAGAATATTGTAATAATTGTTAACAATTTTAATTCAGATTAGATAAAGTAAAAACAAAAATTGCGAAGAAACTTGGAAGCAAAAATAACAAACAATATTATTTCATGGTATTACAAAAATAACATTTAATATCTAGAAACAATATTCTATCAATATTGACATTTTTGTTTGAATGTATCAATAACTTTTATTGATGGGGATGGCTATGTAAACAACCGTTCCCATGCCATTGATATATCCGTTCCCAATCCAGTCACCTGCGTTTCCATATTGATTCTTCGCTTCTACCCGTGTTTCAATCCTGTATATTTGACAATAAACCTTTCCCTCGGTGTCTTACGTTTTTATTCATTGCTTTAAGTAATCAATACGAAATAGCGACTAGCGCAAAATCTACGCAACCTTTGCATAAACAACACCGCTTGTTAAATTGCCTTGTTGCTTAATTAGTGATTCAGCTACGTAGATTCTTAGAGTCTAAGTCACTAAATAAACATTAATTTTAATACAATAGTCTTGTACTCAATGTTTCACAATTTAAGTGAAATTGTAATTAGCAGCACAATACTTTATTTATAAAATATTTCAATAAGATGCGTAGTCAAAGCTCCAAATTTTTGGATTTTATATTGAGGGTTTAAGTTAGAGCACTATTTCGGATCGGACAGTTTAAGAATAAAGTATGATATTTTATTAAATAATTAGTAGGTGACATGGTCACTTTGGTACTTGTACTTGTTGAACAATCGCAACCCATTGTTTCACATGCAAAAAAACTTTGTATTCACCAAGAACGTATCAAATTAATGACATTTCTTTACTAATAAACAATATCTCCACAACCGTTTTAAACTGTTCACAATGATTGACAAGATTGCTTAATTTTTTCAAACCTACTTATCTTATCTAAATGGCTACATGTTGTATAGGTTTATTTTAAAATACACCTAAAGTAATATCGATGTGTACTTGTCTGCACAAATAGAAGTCCAGTTATGCCACATTCCACTTGGTCTTTGATACGTGTTGGTCTGTATTCGAGTTACATCACCAAGTGGTAAGGCATTAGGAATATCACTTTTAAATTGGTAGTGTTTTTTTTGTATAACTTACTATTTACTATAAGTTTGATTTATTTAAACTGCAAAAACCTTGTTGAGCAAAACACCCGACCTTTATACATCTGATTATCTAAGGCCCGGATTTAAACGTTAATAATTTTGTTTTGGGTTTTTTTATGGGTAAATTAACGTATTCCTTATAGAGAATAACTCCGCCTAGTTTGGATTAGAAATGATTCAATCTAGCCAGTCCCAAGCCTGGATAAAGGAGGAGAGTTTGAGCGCAAGGTTGGCAACCTGGCCTTTGTAAAAATGTATACTGCTGCGGAAACAATAAAAGATGACGCCATTCCGGCAAACAACAACGTTTCTGGATGGCAAAGTTACCAGATGACAAGGTTGAGTGAAAGCCGAAAGAAAGCGCAATCTTCGATTTGCAGAATATTTAATGCTAACGAGACTTTGTTATTGTTGTTTTGCTGTAATTGTTGTCTTATTACCCCATGCTTATTCTTAAAGCAAAAGGGTTTTGTATAATATATAATATATATTATAGAGAATATCATTTATGTTATGAAAAATTAAGTTTCAAAAGATTTTATTGGTACCTCGATAGTCTCAGATTCAAAAGGGCTGGCAGAAGTTATAAATAGAAGTGAGTGTTACTTGAATAGTTGACATTACAAAGTTTGTAACTTTTTCTTTGTATCTTAGTATATTTTAGTCAATAAAATTCTTTTATTAACAAATTACATGTGTTTGTTTTTAAGTTTTAATGAACGGATGTATTATGATTTATTGCTAGAACGACTGTTGTTATATATTATAATTACAATGTTTTATTGCGAATAATATTTTATATATTTTTAATAACGTTTTATCTAAGGTATTTATTAATAAGTGTTAGATATGTTTATGGTAGATAAAAAGTGCTAAATATTCTTAAATATCATAGTAGGTTAAGATAAGATTCAATTGCATTACCCACTGTAGAAACCGAAACTTTATAGACATTAGCACAAATTACCGGAATCATTGGCATCTATAAAACATGAGAAATAAATATTTAACACTAAATCCCAATTTTTTGTCAAACGTACTAAATTTTTGGATGTTGTAAAAGAATAAAGTTGAGTTTCGCCACTTTCAAGTTGAACAGCTTTGAGACGACTGGATGACGGAAGTTGGGATATGACATAAGAAGACGAATCGTTCAATACAATCTACACCGAAAAACGTAAATCAATACTTTGAATTGTGCATAAAAGAACTAATTTTATTTAAAAAATTGAGATTTTAAATAATAAAATAATAATGTCATCATAAATTGTATTTGTAAAAATTGTCACTACTATTGGTTCATTAAAACAAATGTTATGTTTGTGTAAAATAAAAAAATAAACCAGGGGACAATTATTGATGTAATCATTCACTATAAAATATCCTCTTCAAACTGTAGAATCATGGCCCTATCCTTTGATCATTACTGCCTATCTAACCTTGAAAATCGAACAGTATAGTGTCCTAAAATTGTACAGATAAATGGTGAATGCATTTCTACTAAAGTATTTAAGCCAACAATAACAATTATATTATGAAACTGTTAGCAAAATTGGATTTACACAACTGTCTACTAGAACGTTGATTTTTTGCCAAACCTGCATTTTGAATTTAGTGCTCTTGCAATATTTACCCCTTCTCCCTCCCAGAAAAATGAGATGTTTTTATAAACACACAAAATATGTGTCATAATACAAAAACAACACTTGCTATTCAACTACACTTACACAGAATCCATTAAGTGTCATTGCAAACAGCAAAGTAAACATTTCA
This sequence comes from Cardicola forsteri, assembly GCA_025895645.1. Lineage (NCBI taxonomy): Eukaryota > Metazoa > Platyhelminthes > Trematoda > Strigeidida > Aporocotylidae > Cardicola > Cardicola forsteri. The sequence goes on from JAKXYG010001440.1 coordinate 1,582,414, forward strand.
TCTTCTGAATTTTCTTTCAAAGTTTGAAGAATTTCAAAATTTTGACTTGTTTTATTCAATATTTCCATACAACTGCTTGAATGCATCTGCAAATATATTTCGTAATCTGTCACAGTATCAAAATCTAATTTGATCAAAGTAGCTTCATCGTCGCTGTCAGTTTTGTTAAATGTACCAATCAAAATAGCTTGTTGATTTTGAGCAATAGGTGTATCCAATTCGATTCGAAGATTAACATTCATTTTCTGGTAAACAAAGTAGACAAAAATGTAATTTTATGTTCTTATGTAACACATATGCACATTTAGTAATACGTCTGCCATGTTCTGACTATATATATGGGCATAAAAATGCAATACATATATCTTAATAAAACAGGTAATATAGCGACGGACTAGAACTTATGAGTTTGAGTGCCACCATCGGCATCAAAATAGAGGCTCTCGTTTGGCTTCGCTAAAATGTCCACTTATGGAAAAATGTTTTACTTAAAGCATTTAAGCAATAATAATAATTAAACTAATACAATGTACTAATTACTAAATTAGTTTTTTAATCCATTCCCTAACTGATTGGAATCTACCAAATGCAGGTGCGCATTTAGCTCTGCTAATTGCCTATTTGATAAAAATCGTTTCCAGTAATACGACAATAAATACGAAAAAAGCCTTTTTAAATAATTACTTATCAATCCTTTTAATATGCCTTAAAATTATCAATTAGTTATGCTTTAAGTTACTTTTTATAAAGTAATTAAGTTAATTCTATTAGTTGAATGTTTTAAGAAAAAGATATTTAATCAAGTCAAAGAAATCATCTAGTACCAGATTCGATCGGTTGACTAACATGGTACGAGTATTGCAAGTTAACACATTGTGTAACATTATGGTTTTTTTCATTCATCCATTTGATTGATAACGTAGTCACCTCTCCATTATTTCTTTATTTGTATAGCATAGTAATCAATTGACTTTTATGGCTTAATAAGGACAACAAACATAGAAGAATAACAAATTTCCTTGGCTCGTAGACGGCATCTGTGTTAGTCTAGCTGCTTGGATGCACTTAGCATTACTCAAATCCTCAAGATTATTGGCATCTCTACATTGTATTTAAGTACAACTGTCATAATTAAGTACAAAATATTTAAGTGATACATAAATAACATCAATATCATGTTGATGCGATTGGCGGCTTTGAGCAAATGCAAATAAGATCAGAAATGATTCAATCTAGCCAGTCCCAAGCCTGGAAAAAAGAGGAGAGTTTGAGCGCAAGGTTAGCAGCCTGGCCTCTGTAAAAAATTTATATTGCTACAGAAACAATCAAGAAGACGTCATTCCCGCAAACAACGGCAAAGAAGGGATCGCACGTATCTGGATGACAGAGTTACACAGATGATAAGGTTGAGTGAAAGCCGAAAGGAACTTAATCTTCGATTCGCAGAATATTCAATGCCGACAAAACTTTGTTGTTGTTGTTTTGCTGTAATTGTTATCTTATTGCTCCATGCTTATTTTTAAAGCAAAAGGATTTTGTATAATATAATATAAATAACAGTATAAAATTCAACAAAATGACTATTAATAATAATAATAATAAAATATTGCCAACTTGTTATTATTAAATGCATTTTGATAAAAATATTAACAACTGACCCCATAAGTATTGCCATATTTGTCAAAGAACTCTTGTGACTTGTACTTTAAAATTTCCTTTGGAGGTGAGCATTTTACAGTTGGAGAAACTAAATCATCTAAAAATTATTTTAAAATAATAAGAAATAGTAATATTTTAAATTGCAAAATTTTAAATTTAACGTTTGCAATTAATTAAGTAAAAATGGGAGATTTTTGCACCAATTTAACTTTCATGGCTTTAATATTTATTTAGATAATGACAATAAGGTTTTCTAATTATTGTAGAGTTAAAAGTGTCAATAAGTTATGTAAATTAATTTAAAACTGTAAGAGAATAATATTGTTTGTTTAATATTCGTTGTAAACGCATACAAGAACGGATAAGCACAATTTGGCTATATAACTGGCAATTTTACTGTTATAAAATAATATATTCTTGCAAATATACACACTTGTGTAAAACTAAGCATCAAAAATATTTTCTTACTACTTCAATGTTTTAGAGAAATTTAGAAAAGCCAAAAGAGTGTATCCATGTTGGAACACAAATCTATGTACATCTAGATGCGAGTCTAGTAATTTACCAACGCTACCACACATTGCAAAATGGTGACCCAATACCCAGTTACAATTTATAAAATAAATAAATAAATTGCGTTATTTTTATTTACAATAAAATAATCATTTATGCATTTAGTTGAACTCAAGAAATAACATATTTGCTATCAATATTTAACTATCAATTTGCAATTATTTCAAAATATGTTTATAATTTGATTACAACTAAAATAATTAGGAGCGTCAAACATAAACGTTTCTTATCTAACTTTCTCAATGATTTATATGGCATAAAAAGTTCAAAATATACAAACCTTTACAAACGAGTACACTTTGCCAAGATGTTAATTTTTGGCATATGTAATTTATTATTTAAAATAACCCATATTGGACTATGAATAGTGATCAATAATAAATGTTTGGTGTATTTATACACTTATACTAAAATTTGCGTATAAATTATTGCACTAAAAACACTTCTACTATCCAACTAAACTTTTAACGTAAAAACAATCATTATAAAACATAACTGTTATTTAAAGTATAAAAACGTTTCGTAATTATTCAATAATAATTTTGTTAGTTGTTTACATTTTGAATTATGTAAATGCAAATAAAATGCATAATTTAAATAATCTGGTAGCTCAAAAAGTTTTGAAATAGCATATTGGATCAGTCAACAGACGGCATATTTACAACACAATTCCACTCCTAAAATAATAAATAGTTAGAAATTGAATATGTGGAGTTCTAATGCAAAACGTTTGCTGCTTCATTATAACATTCTAGTATCCAACTGCTTACAAAAATATTCTTATACTGTCGTGCACACGATACCTCTTCCGTAAAATTAAAAATCTAATCAAAATGACTACGATTGAAATTGATAACAAAATTGCAAAAAAATACAAACATTTTCCATCTACCTACCAACATTTTCATTCATCCATTCCCGAATATCTTTATTTTTAAACCCAGACCTTCGTCGTGGAAACGTAGCATAAATAATTGGATCATTCGATTTCATCGACGAAATGCTACTATTATGCGATATTCCATCGTCATCATCATCTAATCCCATTTCGCGCCTAACCCGTTGTTCTTCCAAACGCGTACGCCTTGACCGATAATTTTTAAGCGACTTTTTGCGCAAAAAGTAATATTCGCTTTTACCTACGTCCAAATAACATTCGTAGTCCGAACACACGTCACTGTGTACACTGCGCATCGATCTGCGATCGCCTGATGTGGATCGCTTTAAATTCGGCTCGTAATCGACATCGTAAAATGGTTTGGTGTGTTGAACAAGTTGCGCATCTTGCATGTCCCTGCTTGCACTATTCGAATAGATATGGGCAGCCAATTCGGGAGCTGTTGTATTAACAGTAGTAAAAATTGGAACCACTGGTTGATTTTCTCCTTCGTTAGAAAAAACAGAACTCAAAATTATACTATTGTTTGTTTCAATCTCTTTTGGTTCAACCATGTAGGTCGTATCAAGATGGTTCAAAGCTGTTTTGTTGTACAATGAAGCAGCCATTTCGGCAGGTGGTTTGTTGGTGGTCGATTTGGAAAAAGCAGAATTCCTTTTACCGTCGTTTTGCAATGAAGTTCTCGATAGCATTTGGCTACTTCTTACGTCTGCTGATGATACATTGGGTGTTTTAAAATCTGTTTAGTTCAAAATAAATTGATAGATTGCACAATTTATATTAGAGTAGAATTGCGGTTTTTTGTAAAATATTGATTATTTAAAATTAAACAAACAGTTTTGTCATGAGTAAAGGTAAATAAACATTGGACTATTATCAAATTTTGAATCGTGTAATAATTAAATCATTATTCTACTAAATAAAAAATAGTTGGTTTTTGCTTAATAATTTTAGCAATAATCTGTTCTGATAATGCCAACATTCATCATTTTTGCAAAAAATTACAAAGAAATTCATTTGTAAAAATATACTCTAATGTAAAACAACATGACAAATCATTACATTAATTTAAAACTTAATAATAATTATAATAATAATAATAAAAAGAAGGATACAAATAAAAATAAAGTTATATTTAATAATATGTCTACAAATAATAGTGATTTAAAGAATGAAGTTAATGGAGATGGGATTAATATTGTATTGTTTAATAACCTTGAAAATAATAATAATAATAATTATTATTATTATTATTATTATTATTATTATTATTTATTGTAATTATGACAACATATATTGCTCAACTATTTCAAGTTCAAAAATTTATTAACTTACTTTTGTGACGTTTAAATGGATTTTTTAGATGAAAGCCCTTTTTCTCACTCTTGACTTGAATATTGGATTCGGATCCACGTGCCGATCGTGGACTTTTAGAAAACAACGAAAATCGTTTTTTTTCCCTTTTGCCTTGCAAATTTGGTGTCGATGAACTTGAACTTGTTGGAAGCCGCAGCTGTTCGTCATCTAGCTGATAATACGAACCTCTTTGCATAGTCCCTGCTACTGCATGATTTCCTGACAATTGGATCGTTTCATTATTGACATCGTTCAACGTTTTGCGTTTTTTGCGACCAGGAAACAAATGCTTGGCCTTGGAAATAGACGAATGTGTACTTTGTTTTCCGCTTGATTCGGCATACGATGATCGTTGGTTGACTTCCTGATAAAACGAATTCGATTTATTTGTTGTTGAAGATTCAGGCATTGTCCTGCTTTTTTCAAATTGATAGTTCATATGTGGCAAAGTTACATATTCGTCTGTAGTTGCATTGCGTTCGGTTTCGTCAGCAAAATTGGCAGACTCTTGCACAACCGTATTCGGTTCATCTTTCGAAATAGTTTCAACGACAAACGGTTCGTCGTTGCCATTTAAACTAATACGACAGCCACTGTCCCAGACCTGTTCTATGGGTTTTGACTTGTTACCAATCAAACCCGATTGCTCTTCGGATACTTCATTTTCTCCTTCTTCATCTTCTTCGTAGATAGCTTTAAATTCGAGTGATGTAATTTCTACTTTTCCTTGAATTGTCATTTGCTCAATAACGGATAAGGAGAGTAAATGTTTGTGAATACTTACAATTTCGTCATTGAGAAAAATCTGAAATTATGGAAAATAAAATACTTGAAAAGGGTAAATCAAAACGTTTTACTTTTTCGCATATATTAAATGTATCACATAATATCACCTATTTAATGGCAAACTTTATAAAAAGTTAATTCATTATTTTAATTTTGTTATATAATAGGAAAGTAATAACGGTTAAAATGTAAAACAAAAAATCTAATTCTTTTATAAAGACATATGTTTAAAAAAAGGAACAGAAAGAGTTATTTACACATATGCTTAAACGAACGTCAGTAACTACACATAGAGAGGATCAGAAATAAACCAATCTAGCTGGTACCAAGCCTGGATAAAAGAAGAAGGACTGCAACAGGAAGGACGTTCATTAGTAGTAGAAAGTCAAACCAAAACTATCTAATAGCCACAGTGATTCCACAAATCTGAATCATCATCGATAAAAAAACGAATGAATAAAACTGACCAGAAACAGCAATCCTTTGTTAAAAAATGAAAAGCTATAAATGAAGAATAGGAATAATTGTAAAAAAAGTCAATAAAAAATAAGCAAGTTGAATACGCTTATACACTTTTCGAAAATATTCTTCAAGAAATAAAAGGATTACAAAATAAATCGTGTGTACAACTTTATCAAAACAATCTTTGAATTATATTTCACCTACTTTTGACTCAAAAAATCGATTGTAGCCTTGTAATTTAGAAATGAAATTAATCAAAGGGTAAGATTGACTTTTATAAAATATTATTATTATTATTATTATTATTATTATTATTAGTGTAGTTTTACAGAAATAACAATTGACAAATAAACACTCCAGTGTAGTTAGAACCCAAATATGTGCAAACTGCAAGTGTTTGCTTGTTTTCTAGCTTCTGTCTATACAAGACCCATAGGACACAAAGTAAACTTACTTTTGAGCATTATTCCAAAAATTACACAACACAATATTTTACCTCGAATCGATCGTCGTAAGCGTAGACACACAATCTGAAAGGATGTTCCAATTCAACTGGATGATGTACCGTTTTTTCCTGTTTGCTAATCGTTTTCTTATTGCGACTGGTTACAATCACCAAACCGCCAAGCATTATAACTACTTGCAGTGGCAATTCTTCCATATTTTGATCAACCATACTCTCTTTGGTTAACAATTGGAATACAATTCTAAAATAGATCAATATTTTGTAATTTGCATACCACTATTTTAGAATAGTGTTCTGTATTTTATAACAAAATATTTAGAAATATATATATAAATAAAATTACGTATTCATTAAAGTCGAATAAAAGAAAATCAAATTAAATCAATGGTTTTTTAGATAAGTCCTCTGATCAAACTTTCTTAGCTTTGTTGAAGTAATGTAAAACAAAATGGGACACCAGTTCGTACAAAAATATTCCTTAAAAGTCTAAAAAAATCTGTAGTCAATAGTCTATTAATCAGGTGACGGAGCTATCACGAGTGAATCACTCTGATGTATAAACAGTCTGTTACAAATAATTTTAATTTTTGTTTAAATTTAAATTTAAATTATTAACGATGTACAATTAGTGTACTAGTACTGTTGATAACGAAAAACGTTTTGAATTTGATTAGTGCTTTTTGAAAATAAGCGTACTGAAGTGTATTTGAGATTAAAAATAGGGTGTGTAAACATTAAAATTTTGCCATTATATCTAAAATGTTAGTTTTGTGTTGATTTAATGAGCGTTGAAGTTTAACTTCTAACGCATTGGATACAATCCCATACCAATTGCTTTAAATAAGTTTTTTATAAAACATTTAAGCATAAAATCCAGATCATTAGTTGTGTTTTGTTTATTACAACAATCAAGATTGCAAAATAGGAATTTCTAATTTAATACTCAGATTTTCTATTTAGTAATTTTAAAAAATTGAAATTACTAGGCAAAATAGTAATATTTTCAAAAAAAGAAAAATTAATGTAATTGTTCATCTAAACGTTTTATTACATAAAAACAAAATATAGTGAATCTAAAAATTCATCTGTAAAACTTGAGTTTACATTTTTGTAACTATTTAACCTTTGATTAAATTTGCATAATGTAGTCTAAAAACTCCTTGTCTTTAATTAATTTACCAAATAAAAAACAACTCAATGTAATTAAGAGTAAAATACAACGCTACCTAGTCTAGCAAAATTTGAAAAACGAAGACTTTAAATGACACTTTTTAAATTGCCAAAAAAACTTGTATTATTTTTAATTAAGAAAGGCTCATATATTTTACCCGTTTTAATTAATTATTGTACTGAGTAGTCTAGCGGTACAGTGCTCGACTTCGATATGGTGGACATGGGTTTAAATCCAATCACCGGCACTAAATGCGGGACTAAACTTGGCGTTATAGTGCACTCAGTCATGATTGTTGTTGATGTTAAAACCGGCCCCATTTATACTAGGATCAGCCGTCTGTACCTTATATTTTCCATTGCCAATCAGTGTTAGTAATTTAGATAGGCGTACTCTTTAATGTACATACATATTATTAGTGTATATATATATATATATATATATATATAGTGAATTGGTTAATAATATGATACACAATCAATTAGTCACAACGCAGTGCCAATTTACAAATAAATTATAAAGTACCAAAAAATATCAAATTATAAAAAAAATATTTTGTTTAACTGAGTAAATTAGAATTTCTTATAAAAAATTCACATTTTAACAACTTTTTGATAATCGCAAAAATTACATGAATTAAGAAAACAAGTTAACAAATTGTTTACTCGAAATATCTAAATGTTTTAATTGGTAGTTTTTACATAAATTAAGCGCAGTTTGGTTTATAGCTTCGCACACTTGACTTAAAATAATGACATAGTTTGATGAATTATTTATTAATATAATAAACACATTTAAAGTTGATAAAAATTCTGAACAGTCGATATAGATACTTGTTAAAGAAATATTTCTTAGAATACTGATTTATTATAATAATAATCATTATTATTAATGTTATTATTATTATTGTTAGCAGTAGTAGTAGTAGTAGTATTACAATTGCTATTATCATTAATAATGTTATTATTATTATTATTATTATTATTTTATTTTTTTATTATTTAGTAGTAGTAGTAGTAGTAGTAGTAGTAGTAGTAGTAGTAGTAGTAGTAGTAGTAGTAGTAGTAGTAATATTAATCCGTACTAGTGGATTCTAAACCCGGTGTTGAAACAAAATCGGAGTTGGAACGTAGAACTAGTAGTATCACAACTTTTAGTAAAACCAACATTATAAGCATTCTTACAAAAAGAATTATCAAAAACTATGAAAATCATGTATATTTATTTGATGATCGATCTGTTATGTAGAGAAAATAATTCAACTTGAATTTACTATTACGAATACAGTTTTCATATGCCAACTGTGGTAAACATAAAATGTTACATGTTGTTACATTTATACTATTTATTTATAACACGTATAAGTATATCCAACTTTCAACATTATGTAAATCTTAAAAATGTACTTATCTTAAAGCCAGTTAAACAAAATTTGAACACTTACTAGCTAATTATTTTTTTATAAACCTATAGTTTTCAATAATTGTTGGATTATTAAAACAAAAAACCCATTTATAAACATTTAACATTTTCTTGTCAGACTGCCATCAATCAAACTTTAATTTTTTAAAACCTTTTTTTAAATAATTCAATGTTTCATTTTATCTGTATTTTTATTACTATATATTTTCTATTATTTAAAACAAAAATAGGAGACTTACTGTTCACCGTAGATTATGCCCGCAATTTCAATGTAGTCGCCATCCATCAAACGATCAGGAATTTCATACTGAACGTTTATTTCCTAAACGCAATGAAAAGTACAAACAAACGATTTTATATTTATTTTTACTGCTTTAATTGTTTTACGAGAAACGCAACTTTCAGAAGTGGATATTTGTGCGAAGCCAAACCTGGGCCTGCATTTGGTGTCTGTGATGAAGATCGAATCCATACCCACCCAGATCCGAGTCGAGCGCTAGACTACTCCGGCACATATTGTGTTATATTGGAACTGATATATTTACCAATTAATATATATATATATATATATATATATATATATATATAGCAGGGGTCAATTAGGAGCACAGTACATTTGTTTTATCCATGTCAAGAATCCTCAGAAGTGTATATATAGCCTTTAGTAGATCACTAGGCTCGAAACTAGATAAACATGGTTTTAGAGTCTTACCGCTGACACTACAAATAATGACCCTTATTTGGTTTTATTAATTAATCACGTACTGAGAAATGTTGGCCGTAAAACATTCGAGGAGTAGAAATCAAATAATCATCAAAAGATGTAATGATATCATTACATCTTTTGTATTATGTTAATTTTACAAAGGATATTGTGTAACATGTATACTTTGTAAAGACTAAAAGCAAACTTTATCATCGTCATCATTATTGTTATTACTTATAATCGAGTAAGAGAAGATAATAATAATCATGTTGCATCGGCAATGAATAATTCCACGTTTACAATCTGTGACTTCATACAACTACACAACTAAAACAATATGCATAAAAAGTATAACATGATGCAATCGAAAAATGTACAATAAATAAATATAGACATGGTACTATTTTGTATATCTCTTCCTGTCAACTAGCTCATTCTAATCTACTAGTCGAAAATACTAATCTAAAGTCCAAAAATGTGCTACACTTGATTATGACATTTTAAAAACATACTCTTGTCGATATATCTGGCAATATGTATGTATGGAACAGCATGTACACTGTATGTAATGTTAAGTTCCACCTTTTAAATTTTGCCTGTACAATAACGATTTTATACAGCACATAGCCCACTTCCTCTTCCTCTTCCCCTTTACTCAACACGGACGGGAAATTGGCAATGGTCATGTTCCATCTTTCATTTAGCTAAATCTTTTGAATGATGTATAATTAAAGCATTGCAAAAACGTATTATAATTACAACTGCCAAAGTAATCAAACCGACTTGAAGTTGAACTTTTAGCAATTTGTAAATGCAAAACGTTTTGTTTTCAAATGACACATTTTGGCAATTTTAAAATTGGAAATTAAAACACAACTTGAGCTTTTTTTAAACTGTTAAAATAGAAGCCTAAAGTTGTTTGTATCCCCAAGCCATTATTAAGACATCAACAAATAACTAGAATATATATATAAGCGATACAGCGCTTGATTTAGACTCGAGTGGGCATGGGTTCGAATCTCACTACTGGTACTAAATGCGGGCCCACGTTCGGCTTCGTTAAAATATCTACTACTGAAAGATGTTTCCCACTAAAACATTCAAAGTAGCAAACATAAATTAAATTACACATATATACAAAAATCAATAAATTGTTCAACTAAGTTTTAGTTTTGTTCTAGGGAAACGTTGCAGATCAACCATTAATCAATATGTACCAGTGGAACTTACTTCAACGTCAAACACCTCTGGTCCGGACATTTGCATGTCCACTGTATTCATCACTAATCCAAAAACGACAAATTTCTAGATGTTTTAGCCAAAAGATTTTTGAAGAAAATTTGGACTTTGCACACAAAAAAACACGCGTATACAAGTGAATGTTGGCAAATATGGTGTGTAATAATGATCAATTTTGATATTAAGTTAGAGCACACACACGAATCACATACAAATATATGCACGTAAATAAGTTGATACACTCCAGAGAATTCACTTGTGCTATGTCAGCTTATGATGTTTTAACAATGTATGTCTGTATCACTACTCAATTACTATGTGTGTTGTGCGTTGTGTGTTTTGTAAGCAAACCAGAGTGCATATATAACTTGCAACCCTGATGTGCATTCTTGCTTAGCACACATTAAAATATGTAAACAATAGAGATTGATAAATACTTTTCATGGAGTGTACATTTTCCTTTCTTCAAAAAATTGGCAATGTGCACATCCACTTCAATTGTATGTGTGTGTATTTATTGTGATAAGATCGAAATAACTTTAAAATCGCATTTTGTCAATAATCAGGATGGTATAAACAGCACGATCTAAATAACAGCTAACAAAAAGCGCACTTTATTATCAGTGGTATGTTAATAAGCTGTTTTTGATAAAACTATGCTCAAGTTACAAGTAACTAATTTATTGTTTAAATATTCTCACAGAATACTTGACACCGGGATCAGAGTGATCACAAATGATCCCACCTCAGGTGGAGATTCGCTATTGCTCCTCGGCGCGCTGAAACCTGTAGCTATCCCTAATCGCAATGGGGAGGTCCACGATTATCCCTTTTTGTGTAGGAGTGGTTTAACAGTATAGTGCTAGATTCGAACTTAGGTAGGTATGGATTCAATCTTCACCACCGGCACCATTTGGGGCCCACGTTCGCTAAAATGTCTACTGCCGAAAAATATTGCTAGTAAAACATTTAAAGTAGTAAAAACTACTTTCTTTAATTAATTAAATATGCATTCCTGGAAGGTTTTTTTGCACCCAAAATATTTCGACTAGTAAAATTAAACCAATAAGAATGAAGTAGTGTAGTGGAATGACATTATTGGAAAATATGTGACCTATTTTTTTCTCAAATTAGGTAATGTGTAAAAAATATTTTTCTGAAAGTTTGCTTCGATAAATTTTTCTTAATAAACATTTAGTGAAAAACGGAAAAAAGCATTATTGTTAAAAAAATAAAAAGTTACAAATTTTAAATGTATAAGCTCGTAATTATAACGTAACATAGAAGTTAATAATGTGGTATAAGCTCCTTATAAACTAACAATGTTAAATGAAATGAGTGTCGATAATTTATCTGTATTTGTTAGAAAAGAAACGGTACATAAATGTTCACCGTAGATGAGCAGACACCTATCAAAATCAGTGTAGAATAATCAATTCACTTTTGTGTTTGTATTAAGCACATCTAAGTTGACGAAAACATTCCGTAAGTATTATCTTAGTAGCATAAGTAAAATATTTTATTAAAATTTTATACCAGTATTATTGTAAAATTCAAATTTAGGTCAAAAACAAGAATACTGATTTATTTAAAAATTGAAAAACAAGCAAATTTGTTAATTCAAACTAACTTATATTATAAAATATGCATGCACATATAAAAATGTACATTTTTAATATTTTAGTTATTATTTATTGCTTGCCAACTTTTTTTCAAAGCGTTTAGTGTAAAGTAACTAATTCGATTTTTTTGAACTATTAATATTTTTGTTTTTGATCCAAATTTGATTTTTATAATAATATTGATATAAATTATTTTACTTATACTGTTAACATACTGTTTAACGAATTTTTTGGTACAATTTAAATATGCTTAACATAATTAAACGGTTTTACAAAAGCGAATGAGTTAAATTGTATTGATTTTGACAGCAGCTTTTTTATCTATTATATATATATATATATATATATATATATATATATATATATATATATATATATATATATATATATATATATATATATAATGGGATGCTAATGATCCTGAGGATTTGAGTAATGCTTATAAAGTCTCAATTTCCAATGATGGTGATATTCCTGACTGTTAGTCCTCCACGTGGTGCATCCTGGACTAGGTGCCCTAGGCATCTAGACTAATAACAGCAGGGTCCGAGTGCACAGCGGTATAACTGGGCTTCCGCTACGGCGGGTGGGTGCGAACATACACCCAGGATAATTAAAAGGTATCTAAAGGTATACGTATACCATATGTAGCCCTTGGGCTAAGGGAGATAACCCTGACAAAAAATCAGGCGGCCTCGTCAATCTTTGCGAACAGTGGCGACCTCACAAGGATGCCGTCTACCAGCCAAGAAACTTTGTTATTCTTCCACACTTGTCAAGCCATCGAAATCGATCGTTCTACATGTCGTATAAATATGGAAAATAATGAAGAGGTGACCACGTCACCAACCAAATATATATATATATATATATATATATATATATAATAGTGACTGTTGGCATGGGAGAATGGAAGCACTGTGATGCTTTGTAGCATCCAACTCTAGTTACTTATCTTAAACATGTGTAACTCTTATTAATACATACTAAAGACAATCCTTTAGCAATACACATCAAGTAACATTATTTGCAAAAATAATTTCTAATTATAATATATAACGTCCATTCTTGCCACCATTTACTAAAACTTAAATCAAAACGCTCAATTTGTTAAAAAATAATTTCATTAACTAAAATACACGAATATGTAAAGAAAGAGTTATAAACTTTATAATGTCAACAATTCAAGTAACATCCTCTGTTTTTTATAAACTCTGCCAGCCGCTTCCAATCTCAGTCTATCAGGCTACCGATAACATCTTTTGAAACTCGATTTTCTATAACATAAACAATATTCTCTATAAGTATATGTTATTTTTTTATGTTTATTAATTTGAATGTTTTACGAGAAATATCTTTTAGCAGTGGACATTTTAGCGAAGCCAAACGTGAGCCGGCATTTTAGTGCCCGTGGTGGGATTCAAACCCATGCCCAGCGGGGTACATTTTACAACTTGTTAACCTACTTTTTTTTAAATAAAACAAGAAATTAATAATACTTACTTCCGGGATGTAGAGGATCAAATGTACGAAGGTCCGTTTTTGCTTAACAAGGTTTTTGCAGTCTGAATAGGTCAAGCATATAGTGAACCGTAAGTTATACTGAGAAACACATTACCAATTTGCAAATGTATACTAGAGGATTATTTTCAACATGTTTTAAATCATTGGAGACATCTTGCCAAAATTATGACTACAATAATTTTAAAGAAAAATTTATTAATTTCTTACTCTTTAAGATTTCGTTAATACGGATCCAGTTTTGTAACTCCAGACACTTCTATGTAGATAATACACGTAAGCAATTTATTTTGCAAAACATTGTGACTTTTAGAAAAATCCACACTACATTTGACTTTGGAATGTTAATAAGAAATCCGTAAATAACAGCACACACATTTTCGACTCCATCTTCTAAAATCAAGATAAAGTTCACACTTTTTGGTAAACTCTATTAATCAGAATCTGTGTACAGGTAAATAGAACACGAATTATCCCACATTAAAAATTTTTTTTAATCAATTTTATGCATTTTTTGAAAATCTAATATTAAATTTTTTCTATGTTTTTGTGTTTACTTCCTTCAATTTTATTCAATTTCTTTTTAATTTTGTAACAATAAAATTAACATACTTTTCGCTTGTATATCCATTCAGTCCATTAGGTATAATTGAAAAGATGTTTTATTCACAAAAACTTTTCTACACAGTAAACTCGTTTTAATATGGAAATAGGTTACTACTTTAATTTCATTGGTTGATCAAAATTTAACGTAATCCTATGTAAATTGATAGAATACACTAGATAAAATTACCCCAAAATATACTAAAATTTTCAAACTAGCAACATTGACCTTATTCAGTAAATTAGGTTTTTTTTATAAAACAAAGGATTTTTAAAATTATTTATATTAAATCATTATTAAATTGTTTTTATTTGAGCAATCAAATATTCGATGCAATATCCAGGCATGCATTTTTAGAAAAATATTTATTTTAAAAAAAATAATAATTTAACGATAATACATTCTTCATTAATTAATTTAATTAATATATTAAAAATTAAAACAACTTAAATTTTCCATTGCGAAATAATTTAAGTTTGAATATTGCAGTCATTGTTTTTATTATAGTAAGTTTTTAAAAAAACTTCTTACAAAACAAGTTTTATAAGATGTAAAATTATTCCATTATTTTTAAAATGCTAAATAAAGTATTCTAAAGACATATATATATATATATATATATGCATGCGAGGACCCGCATTTAGATAGAATCCATGCCTGCCTAAGTTCAAGCTTAGCACTCTACCAACTCGGTAACCCCGACAGCATAGAATAATTTCCAACGAGCAAATTGATAGGTACACATAATTTACCACTTTACTTTTGTAAAATCATGCTTAGATAATATTACTCAAATTTAGAGCAAACACAAGTGCATTTTAAATATACAATATTTATTATTTATTGCAAAACATTAAACGACTTCTTCTAAATTTGTAGTATAAATAATCATCGAACCAACAAGTTGATCCTGTATATCAAGTTTTCCCCCAAGTTCATACAGAAACAGACCCTCAAACCAAATACCTGTAAACTGAAGGGCTTAAACGTAGTCGAAGCAATTCGATCTTTTTAATTATACATACAAACAATATTTAACTTGAATATAATTGAACGTTTAGTCATTAATTGACCCAAACGGTTTAACTTTCAAAATCAGTCAGTGACAAATAATTAGATACAATTTTTATAGTATGAAATTTATTCATCCTTGTATTTATCAATTTATACACCCAGGATACTTAAAAGGTATACGTACACCATATGTAACCGATGGGCCAGGAGAGATAACCCTGATAAAAATTCAGGTGATCTAGTCAATCTTTGTGAACAGTAGCGACGTCACAAGGATGCCGTCTACCAGTCAAGAAATTTCGTTATTCCTCTGTTTGTTACTTTTATCAAGCCATCATAGTTGATTGTTTGTCGAATAAATATGGAAAATAATGAAGAGGTGACCCTACGTCACCAACCAAAATGAATTCATAAATTGCGTCCTTGCCAAATCCAAAAAAGCTAAGTTTGGACAGAACGGCATCCACTTATCCCAAAAAGCTTTTGTTTAAAGTTACCAATATATTAAAACACAAATTATCTGTATAAATTACAATGTTTAGTTTAACACACTAATTTTCTTATTGGTTATTTTTATGATCACCTCATGATTATTTTTGCATTCGTATGTCATGTAGAACAATCGCCCTCCATTTTTACAGATAAAGAAAACCTTGTATGCGCAATAAATGAAGGTGCTACTGTCCACAAAAATTAACAAAATCACGTGATACCTTCTAGATTCCTTCAGTGTATGCCTGTATCGATCCTCTGTACACTTGATGTTTAATACGTGTTGGTCCGAGTCGAGAATATACCACTAGGATGCACGGAACTAGAAATATTGTCATCATCAAAAATAAAGACTTCATAAGCATTACTGAAATCTTTGAAATCAATAGCACCCCTTAACAATTATTAAAACTAACAAAAAATTTCAAAATACTGACGGTTGAATACATTTTTATTAAAATTTGTTCAATTATCAAGTGACAGAAAATGCAAATCAAAACAATTCCTAACGTAGAAAGTAACTTGCGCTTTAATTTCAATTCAACATATTGTACAAAATGAAAATGTGTGTACTAACAATATTCTGTAGATTTAAAAACAACTGTAGTTAATGAATAATATATATTACTTAATTTATTTGTTAGTAGCTTCATAAAAGAAATAAAAGCGAATGCACTTGCCACTTTCGCATTAATTGAAATCAATTTGACATAAATTCTATGAAACACACAACACTTATTATTCCCATGAGCAACATTTTTGTCATTGATGTAGCTCATGTTTAAGTGTCCATAAAAACTGACTAAACTAATCTAAACCCTAATTACATAACAAGTGCACATACATTAATGGTAATTCGGACAAATCGTCGCTTAGCTAAACGAACCAAAGAACACATTCAATACAAACGCCACAAACGTACACAAAGAAACCTTTACATAACAGCCAAAAAAAATAAAATCTATTAGATTGTTATATATATATATATATATATATATATATATATATATATATATGATATTGTTAATATAAAATTCGTTTTGAAAATATATCTCTATCTCACATACGATATCATTACACAAAATATACACAAATGATAATGTAAATTAAATCTGTAGTATATAAAAAGTCGCACCATTCTAAAAAATATAAAATTAAAAAATTATAGCGAACACTGTGGTAGAAATGTGGGGGACAGATACGGTCCCAGCGTAACTTGACGCAAAGACGAAGAGGATGGGGAAGTTTCGGTTTCCTTAGAACGTTGTTGCATACAGCGCCGTCGCTTGCGTTTTGAGCGGTTGTGACTTCCAAAATTGTCGTTATTCCAGACAAGCGACAAAATTCCGTTCGATTCTGAATCATGCGTAGGCGAACGAAGAGGGTTGTTGGATGGACAAGAAGCAGTAGGTGGTGCTTGGGACAATTCTAATTCGGCATCTGGTGATTGATTTTCGGCGTCGGATTGTGCATTTATAGAAGTGGACAATGTATTGTTGTCCTCCAAATGAATTTCGGGTGCTGGTTCGACAGAAACTGGAGCTAAATCTGTATAGGCACCTGGCTCCAACTCCCAAGAGGCATCTCTAAAACGGTCAAGTAAACCAACAGTTTGGGGACCTTGTAGTAAGTATAAAGACCGAAATAATTCTTAAAACAACATTCTCTAATCGAGTCACAAATTGACCCCATAGAGTAGACAATTTACCCTATTTTAGTTCTACCTTATAAACAACTACTAGTTCGACCCTATTATCTTGGTGACATAATCAGTTCTTCATTATTTTTATATTCACAAGGTATATTAAAAAGATCCAGTTCAATAACGTAACAAACGTAAAAGAAGAACTAAGTTTCGTGACTGGTAGACGGCGCCACTGTTCACAAAAATTGACGATGTCACTCAATTTTTTGCCAGAGTAATCTTCCTTAGCCCAATGCCTACATATAATATACATATACCTTTTAAGTATCCTAGGTATATGCTTGCACTCACCTGCTGTAGCAGAAGACCAGTTATACCTCTGTATATTCGATCCTGCTGTTATTAGTCTAGATGCCTATTGGCAACTAGTCCAGGATGCACCGCATGAAAAAGGAACAGTCAGGAATATCACCATGATTGGAAATTAAGACTTTATAAACACTATTAATATTCATAAGATCATTAGCATCCCACTTGCTATTTAATATTATAAAATTAAGTACAGACATTCATCAAGATAAAGTGAACCTGTAATTGTTTAAGGTAGCACTAAACTTAATGAAATCTGTCATATTTAACACTGGACCTCATCATAATACTCTAGAGCACTGAACAATTAGTAAAAACAATGTTCTAGTCTGTATTTTTTCTAATAACAATTTTTATTATACTTTTAAAATTAATGTATTTTAGTTATATAAAGTGCAAAATCTTTGGCTAAAATAAACGTTGCATTTATACAATTGCCTCCAGACAACACAAACCTTAATATAGCTGTAACTTTTTACAATTATTTTAAAATATAATGTAAATGGTTTGAGAAATAAAAACGTTGATAAAGAAAATTAATTATGTAATGAAAAATCAAGTACACTGTCCTGTAATTAGAAACGTTTTTAGAATGATAAACACGTAATGATTTTAAATCATTTGTTTATTTATAAACTCATTGTTTTTCTAGTAAATGAATGTTTTCTGCATTAAACTATTCCAAATTGTAAAACAGTATAATTTCATCTATATAACAGTAGTAACATTATTGAAGTTTAGGGTTTATCTATGCATCCCTGTGATGCAAAGATTGACGAGGCCGACTGAGTTTTAGTCATGGTTAGCTCCCTTAACCCAAGGATTACATATGGTATACCTACCCGCAGTAGCGGAAGATCAGTTATACCGCTGTGCACCCGGATCCTGCTGTTATTTGTCTAGATGCCTGGAAGCATCTAGTCCAGAATGCACCACGTGAAGGACGAGCAGTCAGGAATATCATCATTAGAAATTGAGACTTTATAAGCATTACTCAAATCCCCAGAATCATTAACATACCAAGATAATGTTTCAGTAAAACTGAGATGTGCTTCATTTAATTAAATAGTATCACAAAAGCAAATTAATTACACTGTATCGATTTTGACAGCAGCACGTTCATCCACTATATATATATATATATATATATATATATATATATATAACCAAATGTTAATCTATTAAGTATCAAAAGCGATTAGTTACAAAAAACACTAAGCAGTTGGGCAAAACCAACTACACCACTAGTTGGTCCCATGTTTGTGTATAGTTTTAGCAATGTAATACCTAAGTTATTCATGCCTAGATAGAAAGTAATGTGCCGGG